>CM041634.1:3729039-3786421 GCA_023333625.1 Bothriochloa decipiens | reverse complement strand
GGCCACCACTTGGTCCTCCTCGACACGACAACGCCATCGAGCGAGCGTGATGGGCAGTGGACTGGCGTGACCTAGAACGCGTCGGCCGGGTCCGGGTCCGGGTCCGGCCGCGCCCGCACGAGAGCCGGAAGTCCGGGGAAGCAGGGAGGGTGACCCGGTACCCATCGGTTCAGTTACTGCTGGCAGCGACGGGCCGACGGCCGCACCGCAGCGGGAATAGTCAGGCGCCGGAGATGGGGGCGACCGGGGACACAACCAGTGAGGCCGCAGCGAGTCACCGCCCCGGCGCCGGCCGACAGGCGGCAGCGCCACGGCGTCCCTGCTGGGCTCCCGCAGGGCACGCACCGCCGTTCCGTCGACATCAGCGGGGTCGTCGTCGTCACCAGCACCGTCCCCCGCTGACCACGGCAAAGCAGAAGCAGCGGACCGCTCCACACGACCAGGCTCCGGTGGTCAGAACAGCAAGAATGCCGCCCGTGCGCACCGCCGACTGCGGTCACCGCGCGTGCGTGCGTGCAACAATCGTGGCATGTAGTAGCAGAAACACAAATGCCCCGCTGGGCTTTGAAACATTCCCAGATCATTTCTGAATTATTTTCTGACAATTAATTTACAGTTGTCACAACAACAGCACAAGGAGCTTATGCAACAGCCAACTCGAGACCGTCGTCAGCTAGCTGAATACGGCTCCGGGCTACATTTCGAGCTAAATTTTGCCCGAACCTATGGAGTCTTTCACCTCTACTAAACACTCCCCATGCATAAATAACACCACAATTATCATTATCATCACAACAATAACTGAATCTATCCGATCAGGAGCCACACAGATCAGCCTCCATCAGGAACTAAAGAACAATAGCAAGTACACTAAAACCAACAGCAGCAATTCCTCGTGTTAGCGATGTTAAGCATCAGCCCGCCTGCGCTAGAGCTTCAGCGTAAGCTCCAGGTCGTCTGACCCAGAGTCCTCGTGGATCCGCTCGCCTTCCCACGCCCTGACCAGCCCAGCAGCCTGTTGAGCACCATTCTTGCTGCTCCCGAAGGCAAACTCATCCGAGACCGCATCATCCATCATGTGAACATCAGAGTGCCGGGGCATGCCCCGGATCGCAGGGGAGCAGGTACCGCTCTGCCTTGGCGTGCACATCCTCGATGTTGGATTGCTGACCTGGATAGACTCTTTGAAGACGCTGAACGGATTGGTGGACACAAGGCTGAAGGTCGGGGAGTTTGGGCTGGTCGACGAGATTTGGATGCCAGCAAGCCATGCCGGGTCAGGAGCAATGGACCGCCCAGGGCTGGGCGGGGTGGAGTTCACTATTGTGGGGCTGTTTGCACCGTGCCATGGAGGATGGACGGTTGCTTCGTCCCAGTCTGTCTTCATCCGAGGTGTCCGGGCTGACGGTGAGCTTAGAGGAGGGGTTACTGGAGCACTGATTGAGCCACCGTGGATCAACAGTGGTGGGAGAAGCGGGTGTTTCTTTGAGGGAGTACCGTTTGAGAATGTCTTCAGCCATGGCAGGATTGGATTGCCATCGATACCACCATTGGCCATTTCGTTGGGAGGGAGGAAGGGGGAAGATGCGCCACTGGGGAATGAGGAGGAAGTAGGGCTTGCATTGTATGATGCTCGTGGACTGACTCGGTATGATGAACATGGGCTCGGTGACACGGAGCAACCGATAGGATCCATGCGTTCCATGGGCTTGCTTCCCTGTGGGAGAAAAGGAAGGCATGATTAGTTGTAACGCACTACTAGTGATGTCATTAGAAGTATTCAAATAACTAACAACAGAACCAGATCTTCAAGAACAATTAGCAATATTCCATGAATCTGCAATAATCAGCTATGTCCATTGTGTAATATAGGAACCAAAAAAACTCTTATTCCGTAGGTCCAACAACATAGGGTTTGTTTTCTCGACTAGTCCAACAACATACTAGATGGGAAGGCAGATGTTATTTATATGTAGTACCCAGAACAGTTCAGTTAAGAATCACACGTGCAACAGATTGTGCAAGGCTCACACTACCAATCATGTTTTTCCAACCTCCTTAGCTGGAATAGCATGAATACACAAGTGTCAAGCAAGTAAGAGATGCGCTCCAAGACTATGCCTTAGGACATCCACACAGGGCACAACATGAGTGGCGACATGACCCGTGAGCTACTACTAATTTAAAGCAATGGAGCGCGCAATGGTGACTTGTTCTAGGTGCATATCAATGCAAGAGGAACCACAGCAACCAATCAACCGATTCGGTACCGAAACTAAACTCATCAGACCGCCCTGCTGATCCGTCGGGCGAAATGCTGTAACAGCAGCTCTGCAGGGTCGGAGCAGTAGCAGAGCTGGATGCCAGACTCCTTTCCAATCCCTGGAGAATCTACAACAAGCACCGTCTCATCTCCGGCCGAATTTGCAGCTACGCGATGGGGATTCTCCAGGAACGCGTCAATCGCCCCACCCCCACCCCGCACACCACCCGTGCGCGGTCCAGACTGGCATCCCGTACCTTTTGCCCATGGTCCACGTGCAACACCCACCCACCCACCAACCAAAAAAATGGAGGAAAAACGAACAGCTAGCTAGGCAGCTACCTAGCTACACACAGTTCACACCACCATCCCCGTACAGCAGGCACCCACCAACCCACGGCGCACGGTGAGATGCGCCCGCTTCGGGATCGACGGAGTAGGCGGGGGATCGAGAAGGGGAGGTCACGAATCGGCGGGTGCTGTGGCTTAGGGACTGCGCTGGGACGACGGGGAGAGGCGAGATCTGCCGGCGCGGCGAGCCGGGGGAAGGAGCAAGGAGCGGCGGCGGCGGCGGCTTTACCTTGCGGTAGGTGGTGCCGTCTGGCTCGACGACCCATCCGGCCTCGTTGCAGAGCGCCTTGAGCACCTCGTTGTTGTCGCAGTGCTTGGGCAGCTTGTACCCGCCGTGCGAGCGGAGGCCCGCGAAGATCTTGGCGGCGATCGCGCGGCGGCGCCGCTCCCGGCGCTTGTTGTTCTCGCGCTCCCTCCACGTGGGCATCCGGCCCGCCGCGCCCAGGCCCCCGCCCCCGCCGCCACCACCACTCGCCATCTCAAGCCCGCTCGAGCCGCGCTCAGCTCGGCTTGGCTCGCGGAGGGAGGAGGAGGGGATGGGAGACCGACCGGTCTGGGGTCGCCGCGCGAGCTCGGCTGGTTGCGGAGGAGCGAGCAGGGGAGGAGGGAGAAGCGTGGAGCGAGAAGAGATCACACGAAAAGGCAAGACACGCCGCGCGAGGCGAGCGAGGGAGACGGGGTGGGTGGGTAGGGGTGAGGGGAGCAGTGGCGTGAGGCTTGAAAGGCTCTCCCGGTCCGGACCCGTGGAGAGGCAGACGACAACGCCCCTCGGTTTCCGGCATATCTCCGCGCCTGCCCCTGCCAGCGCCCGTGCGGTGCGGAGGAAAGCGTGCGCCGGAAGCGATGCCCTCGCGTCACCCGTGGGGCGAGGGGCAGAATGGGGAAACGGCCATAGCGCTATCAGACAGCGGCAGGCCACGAAGCGTGTCTCCGCCGCGCGCGCGCGGCCCGCCCGGCGCGGCTCGGTCCACGTCGAGCGGCGCTGCACGTGGGCGCCAGTGGGATAAGGGCCCCACATGGCGGCCGGAGGGGGCCGCACGGCGTGGGGGGAGTAGTACGACGACCGAGCTGGCCCACACCGTGGGGTGAGAGGGGGACACGTGAGCGGGCCCACCGCTCGCTTTTACGGAACACGCCTTTATTTTCTTCTCTCTCCCTCTCGGCCTCTCTCTCTCTCACTCGGTCCCCCCAGCGTCCTATTTTAATCCAAACAAAAAATTAAATAAAAATAAATCCGATCTCGGGGTGCGGGAAGGGACGGGCAGGCAGCGGGCCTGAACAGCGAGCGCGGGGGAGGGGGAGCCGGTGCTGGACAGTGGACACTGCGAGACTGGACGGAGCGCGAGGAGGCCTCTGGCAGTCGACACGTGGGGGGCGGGCGGGTCCCGGCGAGCAGGGACGGCAGCGGCCAAGCAACCCGAGCAGGGCCGTGTGCCCGTGTGGGAACGAGGGCTACCAGGGTCTCGCGTCTAGAACGGCGTGTGCGGCGCGGGAGGCGACTTCTTCTACGCGCGCCCAACGACGCAACGTGGAATGTCATAAAGGCCAGTCGTGGTGGTATTTACGGAGTATAATAATCCCAACAGATCCGAAAACAAAATCTTAAAATCTCTGAGCTTGACTCCGGCACTCGGCACCAACGTGTGCCTTAGCAAAAGTGTACTCCGTACTCCGTATGTATCAAGTGTCAGCGTTAAACGCACTAGTTAGTACAATCGGTACTAATGTCCATGTAGTACACCATCTCTTCGAAAACTGCAATTCCTGTTTTTTTAGAAGTCGAACCACGGAATTTTTAAAATTGATGATAAAGTAGAATGAATGTTTGACTTAAGACAAAATCTAATATGAAATGGAAAAAAAGGATCATTTGGAGTATTTTCTACGGAGAATTTAAAATTATTTTTTTTTTGCATTTTGGCACGGAGGCAGTGAAAAAACGACCAAATGACAGAGGTTTCCACCCGGTGCTACCGTGCTACTGTTGTTTTTGGTACTACGCCCAATCTAGCGCTGCTGTGGTTGGGATGAGGGTAGAGTTGCAAACGGCGCGGGCCACGCCGTCAGCCCGTTGGGCTAGACCGCGCCGCAGGCACACACCAGCCTGCACAACAGCCCACCCACACGAAGCCCAACGGCGCCGCTCCAACCCATCACAGGCAACTTGTCCCCCGCGGCCCGCCGCGCCGATGCATCGTGATCTCTATCCTCGGCAACTACCTTCTCGTTGAAAGTCTGGTACTCATCCCTCCCGCCGGGACGAAAGCTATCGCTTAGGAATGAAGTAGCTTATTCGGTTGCTGCGCACCTCTATCAAGCAGAAATGATATTCAAGACGGTAAAATACCGGTACTCGATTTCATAAGAGTCGAATAGGAAGTTAAGATGAGGGTAGTATCATCATAAAAATAGAGTAGTATCCTAAATTATACTAATCCACGTATGATATGTATGCCTTTCCTTATCAACCAGTAGTAGTAAAAAAAATTCTATACTGCATTGATCTCTTTTTACTGAGAAATGCAAAAAAAGAAAAGTAAAGTAAGGATGCCCCATAGATATTTGATCTTGCCTCCTGTCCCCCCCTTTTTTGTTCATCAAAAGTTTCCATGAAAAAGAAAGAAAGATGAATTTGTCCATTCATTGAACCCTAGTTCAGGACTGACGGGGCTCGAACCCGCAGCTTCGTGCCGCCGTCGCCACGGGCAACGCCAACGCCGTCGCAACCTCCTCATGTTTCTCGTCCTTCGGCGCGGCCATCTCCATGAGTGACTCCGCCACTGCCGCCATCGTCCCTCGCCGCGGCCCACGCCCTGGCGCCCAGGTCTTCGTTCCCTTCACCGGCGATGAGCAGCCACCAGATATGTCCAGACCTTCCCTCCCCTTCTTTTTGCACGAAACCGAGCACACAAACGAAGCTGCGGATCTCATCTCCGACGAGCCTAACTTGGATGGTTTTTCCAGAATTTCCCTTGCCAAGAAGTTGAGACTCGAGAGGCACAAGAAACCAGAGGTGGCAGACCTGTGGAAGCAACGATATCAACACCTACTGGCACTACCACCACTACTTTGACAAGAAAGCAAGTTAGATTTTCTACAATTTGGCTGTTGGATGCCGTACTGCAATTAGAACACTAGCTCGTACAGTGTTGGCTGAAATTAGATTGCTCTAGGCCTTGTTTAGTTTCTCAAATTTGCCACTAAATTTCACTATGCAAAAAGAAGATTCCCATCATATTAAAATGTCGGCACATACATGGGCTACTAAATGTAGATGAAATTAAAAACTAATTGTACAATTTTGTTATACTTTACGAGACGAACATTTTAAACCTAATTAGTCAAAGTTTGTATAATTTTTACCAAATACAAATAAAATGCTACAGTGCGCTACAATGACAAAATGCCAACTTTACATCCCCAAATTTGGAATCTAAACAAGGCCCTAGTTCTTCAGCTGGACTAAGATTCATTTCTTCGGCTTTCATTTCCTATACAATTTGATATACAGCTGTGCAAGAGTGAGCTGACCTGAATGTAATTTGCTTCGATTGTTTTAGACACTACTACACATGATGTGACATAGCTGGATGCATTACGGACTCAGGTATAAATCAGTATTTTGGTATTTTATTCCTTTTTTCTCCTCAAGCTGAACCCCATATGTTGCTTGTTGTTTCAGACACGCTTCACAATTTAATTTGCATTGCATATGCTAGCCAAATTGATAATCATAGTAGTAGGAGGATATAATCAATGGCAGCCTTTCAGTTAGCAGCAGGTTAGCAGCAGCAGGGCATTATCTATCATGAAAATACTAGGTAATGTTGGGCACCCCTACAACCTTTCTGTGAGGTAATGAGGTGAGCTGCTCCCTCCTGTTGTTGTTTGGTTGGAGTTTGAGTGATTTTGCACAGTGACAATAGTTGTGGTTTGGTTACCACAATCTCTGCTGGGTGATGAGAAACACAGATGCCGTCCATTTTACTGAAACTATATTAAACACAGATGCCGTCCGTTTTTACTGAAACTTACTGCTCAAACTTTAATGAGTAAAATGCATGAATAGGCCATCAACTTGCGTGGGTGTGTCGATTTGGGCCACCAACTTTGAAAGTGCATTTTTTGGTCTAAGAACTTGAGAAGTGGTTCACAAACAGGCCATACCCCTTCATTTCATGTTTATATTTACAGAAACAACCCTATATCTATTTTTTCTTTCACCAGTTTGTCCTTCACCGGCGACGGCGAGGTCTCCGGCGATGCGGTCGTCATCTTCTACACGGTGGCGGCGCACGTGGCGCCCTCGCCCGCGGCCGAGCAGAGCTCCCCGGGCTCACGCGCGTGGCCGTGGTCGCGCCAGCAGGAATAGGAGCGGGCGCGCACTGGCGGGAACAAGGGCGGGCGCTCGCCAGCGGCAGCAGGGGCGGCGTCGCGCCCGCGGGAGCAGGGGCGGGGGAGCACTGGTGAGGAGCACGGGCAGGAGCAGGGTCGGGCGCGTGCTGGCGAGGAGTGGGGACGGGAGCAGGGGCAGGAGCAGGAGCAGGGTCGGGCGAACAGTGGCCGCAGCGGCGCCAACAAGCACTCGAGCGGCCTCCTCGTGGATCCAGGGGCGGGCAGCGAGCTCTGCTCCTCCCCTTTTCTCTCTCCAGCGACGGGCGGTGAGCTCGGAGCGGGTGGCCATGGCGAGCAGGACGAGCTCGCTCCCGCAGCCCCCTCTTGTTCTCATCGAGGGGCGGAGCGGAGCTGGGCCGCCGCCCCTGCCTCCCTCTTCGGCGGCGCGGTGGCCGGGTCGTGCTCCTGCATCCGGCGTCCGCGCCCATCGGAGGTCGCCACGGTCGAGGATCGTGCGCGACTGGCGGGTGAGCAGCGGCCGTAGCGACGCCAGCAAGCGCTCGAGCGGCCTCCTCATGGATCCAGGGACGGGCGACGAGCTGTGCTCCTCCCCTTTTCCCTCTCCGGCGACAGGCGGCGAGCTCGGAGCGGGCGGCCATGGCAAGCCAGGACGAGCTCGCTCCCGCAGCCTCCCTCCTACGCGAGGCGTGGGCGGAGCGGAGCTCGGGCCGCCTCCCCTGCCTCCCTCTTCGGCGGCGCGGTGGCCGGAGCCGGAGCAGGCCGACACGTCCCCTGATCCCTCCGCCGGCATGTGGAGCCGGAGTAGTTCCTTCAACCATCAGTCAACTCTCTTTTTAAACATTATTTGTGTCCTTATATTTGAGCTTAGAAGAACAATATGAGCATGTCAACTTTGCTGGATCCTATTTGGAGGAATAAGAGTGTGCTTTTTGTTCTTGTGTTATAGTAGATTCTTGCATTGATAATCGATCTCTTGCCAAGTTATGTTTATCGTTGGCAAGGTCTAAATTTTGTTGTGACTTGAAGCAGCTGCAAACTGGTGAGAGCAATTTGGTCTGGTCCCATTTATGAACTTGAAGGTTTCTGAACTATGATTACTTATTCTCTACGTGTAATACTAAAAGTTGCTAATATTCATCATGTGTATTAAGTATCATGGGATTGGTTGTGGGATATTCTAGTTCAGTCTAAACCTTAACTCCAAATTTCCACATGATGTATACTAAATGCCTTTTGATTTAATCTGTTAATCTTATATAGGAGATTAAAGAAACAGTTAAGATTTTAGGTGAATCTATTTCTTAATTCGCATTTGCATCATTATTAAGAAACACCGAGCTTCTACTGTACTTCTTGCGCGTTGCATGCCTTTACAAAAAGGAAGCAAGACATGCATTTACAGAAGCAAGCAAGTAGCTCTTGCGTCTTCATTAGCGTCTTACATTACAGAAGCAGGCAAAGCATGCAAGTGAGTGGTTCACGCGGCACGCGTACAAAACGGCCTCTTGCGGGATTAAATAAAACGCCGCACGTCCGTTGCGGCTCAAAACGGGCCGCCGCAGATGCCCGACAACGTTGTTTTTAATGTCTTTCGTCTAAATATAGACGTAATATCTGTTTATATACAGACATATACTATTACACTTATACACATACTCTTACACACGGTATATAAACGAAGCTACAAGACGTACTCGGTGCCAGCGCTTGCGGACGCGGGACGGGCAGCCCGTCGCCGCGCCGTTTGCAACTTTAGATGAGGGGCAGGCCGTCGGCCATAGTACTCGTACGCACGCACTCGTACTGTGCCCCTGTGCGGAACAGCGCGGCGCTGCTGGGTAGTACGGAGTATCTCGTCCGCGTGGGCCGGACCCACCGGCCCACTCCACACCACTCCAATCGCGCTACCTAGGGGAGTGGGGTCAGGCCGTCACTGGGTGGGTCTGACGACTGACGCCACGCCACGCCAGGAGGGGACAAACGCGGTTACGGGCGTGCGGAGCCGGGGCCGGGGGGACGGCGAAATGGCACCGGCGCTTGCAGCGGCAGCATGCACGTGAGCGGCGGGGGCCGTCCGTCCCCATCCCATCCGTTCCGGTTCCGGTCAGGGCGGCGCACGGAGCCACCGCGGTAGCGGCAATAGCAGAGACCACTGCTGCCAACATGCTGCGTGTGCTGCCACCACGTGATCACGGAAACCTGGGGGGCCCGCGTCGTCTGGCTCAGGCTCGTTCTCATCCTCATCCTCTGCGGCTCGTCCTCCCTGTGGCCTGTCCTACCGAAGACTGCTGGTACTGGGAGGTCGCTCCCCTGCGGCCACTGCCCCGTGCCTGCTCCTGGCCCTGCCAGTGACCAGCTATTGTTGTGGAATCATGTGACGCCGTATTTGTGTCACGCCGGTCATGTCCCTGGTGACTGGCCTCCCCCGCCAGAGCCGCGGCGCAGGCGCTGCTGCGGCCAGCGGGGCCGAGATGCCCTCGCTCGGACCAGAGTCCACAGTGACAGTGCGCAGCGCACTGACGGACAGGGGCTGCCGCAGTGCAGCCACAGCCCAGATCACGGCGTCAGCTCCGGAAACGGATCTCGGCGATCGGATATTTGTTTTTTTAATCCTGTCGAAACGAGCGACTGTGAAGGTACCGTACCTGTACCATCAAATCATCTCATGTCCGCATACCAACCGTTATTGGTTCAGTCAGTCCACAGTCAGTGATACCCCGTTAGACCTGAACGTCGCCCTCATCGGGACACCCCGTCCGAGAAAGAGAGAAACTGACCAAAGTCTGAAACCGAGCAGCTTGGCTCGCCTCGTGCTGGCTGCTGCCACGCCAACACCAAAGTGCTCCGTTCCGACCACTCCCAGTCCGGATTCCGGTGGTGTGGAATGTGGACTCTTTCTTCAGGTTGAACGAGCCAGGCCAAGCACATGCACGATACGATGCGAGCAAAAATGCGAAACGGAGTGTGGAAAGCATCCACGCGGGCGGGGAGGAAGAAAAACTAGAAAGTGACTGTGCATTAGCCTGGGAAAGGGCGTCAAACTTTCCCTAGTGTTAGTATATTGACCAGTTGCTACCATGACAGGGCGTGGTTACGACACGACACGGCACGGACACGGGGGCTCCATGCCAATTGGAGCTGCTGGAGCACGCCGACGGCGCTGCTCCCATATAAAAAACCGACTGCCGGCCCAGCTAAGCGAAAGTGTGTTTTTACTACTGCCACTTTCATTACAGATACCGGCGGACTGTTATTATAAACAAAGCAACAAGTCCCTTAATCAAAAAAAATAAACAAAGCAACAATCGTCTAAATGTAGCACGAGTAACTAATACAGATCGTGAGTCGTGACACGACACTCCTGCCATCCTGCGACTACTTGTAGTTATAGATGAATTTTCCATTTAGCTTGTCAAAAGAAAAGATGAATTTTCAATTAGTACCTGCAGATAGAAAAGGTAATCAACGTCACGTGGAGATGAGACTGACCTGGGGCCCCGACCGCGGTGATGATTGGTGAAAACGCTGAACCTTAACCGCTTCATGAGGGGAATATGCCTCTGCACTGGCGCGTGCCAATCAATCAATCACTCGCTATTCGATTCCTGACACCAAACGAACATCATATGATATCCATGTTGGAGGTCCCTTGAGAGTTGAGATACGATCTCTACGCCTTAGACTGTACAGTAGACATCAGATACCAATAGCACGGCAACGATTTGCCCTCAGATTTCACTCATCAAGGAATGATTACCTAGGACAACCTGAAACCTGCTTGGCTAACATATAAGCAACTCTCTTATGCTATCCGCACTCATGCAACTCTAAATCCAAACTCTAAAAGAAATATTTCGTCCAAGTCATCAAGATTCTTCCCTCTATATCAGTTTCTCTCGCAGCCATCCATACTCCAGTATCAAACTCTATCCACCATGGGACCCACTTGACAAGATTTTTTTCTTTTTTCTTTTTTTCTCTTCCTTTTCTTTTTTCCCCTCTCCTCATCCATTCCACCGACGCCGCGCCTCCTCATCCATTCCATTCCGCCGGGGGCTCCTCAAATCGGGCATGGCGGGCGACAAGCGCTCCTCCCCTCGCTCCCCTCCTCTCTCGCCCTCTCCTGCACCCTGGCTCCATGCGCGGTAGCGTGGGCAAAGGCGCGCAGCGGCCTCGGCGAGGACGCACGGCGGCCCCGGCCAATACCGGCGGCTCCATCTCCTGCGCGCGCCGGCGGCTGGTGGAGCTGGAGATGCAGATGGAGGCCATGGCGGAGCACCTCGCACGACCGACGGCGGTGGATGTGCGTGAGGGCGAGGCGGGCCCTCCACCGGCGGCGCTCACTCCCTTCGCGAGTGCGCGGACCGGCGCGATGGCGGCAAGGGCGCGGTCAGCCAGCGCGGCGGTGGGCGCGCCCCTATCCCTGCTCTCTCCGGTGCGGTGAAGCTCCGGGCGTCGCGAATCGGCAGGGGCGGCGGACGAACATGGCCACAGCGGCACGGACGCCTCCTCCAGTGGGCGCGGTCGTGGGGACAGCCGCCATGGAGGGCTCCGATGGGCGCGTCTGCCCCCTCCCTGCTCACTCCGGCGCGCCCCCATCTCTGCTCCTCGCGTTCCTCCTCGCGCGCTGGGAGCCCGTGGCCACTGCCGGCGCTGCGGCGGAGCTCCGGTGCCCCTACTCCTGCGCCCCCTTTCTCCCCAGCACGCCTCGCCCTCTCCCTCTCCGTTCTTCCTCCTCGAGCGGGCCCCACAGCGCCTTTACCGTGCGCTCCGTACCAGCGCCACAGACACCAGGTGCCGGCTGCTACTGGACGATACCGTTCCTTTTACAAAGCCCCGTTGCAGAGGAATTCCCTGTAAAGTGGTACTGGAGGCGGTTTTCCAGTAGCCCAGTGCGGATAGCCTTACAGGGCCTAGTAGTAAAGCCAACAGAGAAATCAGTAAAACTTCGGCTAAATCCTTGTGGCAGAATCTCCTAAATCATATGGCCCACATACATTATTATTGTTTAAACAGACTCCAAATAATCATGAATGTATTCCATAAGACTTAAAAGATCTGTCAGGTAAATCTCGAATTATCCACGATTCTCCGAGCAGGATCAATCATTATAAAGAGACATTGCAGTATTACAACAGTTTTATTCAAATAACATACATCGGAGTAAAATAGCGAAAGGATTACAACAACATAAGTTTACAAACCGTTTAACTTAAACTTACAAACCATATGTTTTTAATTATTACAACCATAGGAGCCGTGGAATAGTAATATAACTTATTACAAAACCCAGTCGGTGTGCTCTGCCCAAGAGCCAGACATCCTACTCATCGTCATTCTCTGCAACGACTGTCATGCAGCAGGATGCAAAGCATTCCTGCTCATGGGGTTCACCTGCAACAAGGGTTCAACAAACCCTGAGTACAAAAGTACTCAACAAGACTGACCCGAAAAAGAGGGGTGAAGACTCAGGAAATGCAGGCTAGAGGGACAAGGTAAGGCTTGCAGGAGATAAGAAATTTTTGCAGAAAAGCTTGAAAGAAAGAAAAGTTGTCTTGCTCTAGATCAAGATTACCAACCAACTTCATTCTTAGCCTTAAACATCATTCAAGTTGTTACTACGATGATGAACACCGATCGAGTTTTCTTCTCCGAGAAGCAACGTCGATTTGAATCCATTTTCATACCCAGCTAGGACCTAGATCATGATATGCATGAGGCTCTAACCAAAATGCATACCAGACCACAGATATACCGGGATAACAACCGCAGCCATATATCACCACATGATACACGTGAGCACCTAGACTCAGTGTACCGATATACATGGGAACTTAAACCCACGGTATAACACACTATGACATATGTGGGGACTCTGACCCACTATATATCACTCCATGACATACCTGGGCTCCAAACCTCAGTATATCACTTCATGCATGTGGATTTCTAGTTCTCGATATCACCGATTCACCATCGACACGGGACCTAGGGCATCAACAGACGGAAATACTACAGAGGGACTCCTTTTCCAATGCAAGTTAGCCATCCGAACTCGATTTATTAATTATCATCATGATTCCAATAGATAAAGACATCCTCATCTTTTTCATTCTTTTACTTTTTGAAAAAAACTACTTATTAGGTAGGGCTAAGCATTACTACGCATCTTCCAGAACATGTAACAAGGAATATGGAAGTAAGACAGGTAATGCAATTGGTGGGTTTTCACTCAACTCCTATCACTTAATGCAACATTTCATAACTGAAGCGATAAAACTTTTATAAAATAAGAGTAGGGTTTAAATGCATCCGGGGCTTGCCTTGGTGGTCGGGGTAGACGGTCTCAAGTTCAGGATCAACTCCCTATTCCTGAGTCTACTCTTCCTTGGGATCTGGTGCGACAACGTTAAACGCTCCGTTAACGGAAACTATACGATAAAATGATATGCTTCAACATGATGGAATAGTAAACATGATGCTTGATGGATGCATGACCAGATTAAGGGTTTGAGTACAACTTTCCTTCACGATAAAGTTGCAAGCTAACCAAAACTTACTTACTGTGGTAGAACCTTCTAAAGCATATGGCCCACACGCATGATTATTGTCTAAACAGACTCCAAATAACCATAAATGTGTTCCATAAAACTTAAAAGGTCTATGGGTAAATCCCGAATCATCCATAATTCTCCGAGCAGGATCAATCATTACAAAGAGACATTGCAGTATTACAACAATTTTATACAAATTATATACATCAGAATAAAATAGCGGAAGGATTACAATAACATAAATTTACAAACCGTTTAGTTTCAACTTACAGATCATAAGTTGAATTATTACAAACCATAGTAGCAGTGGGATAACAATATAACTTATTACATCAACCTTGATTATATGCTCTGCCCAAGAGTGAGATATCCTATTCGTCGTCACTTTCCTTGATGACTGTCATGCAGCAGGATGCGAAGCATTCCTACCCATGAGGCTCACCTGCAACAAGGGTTCAACAAACCCTGAGTACAAAAGTACTCAACAAGACTGACCCGACGAAAAAGAGGGGTGAAGACTCAGGAAATGCAGGCTAGAGGGACAAGGTAAGGTTTGCAGGAGATAAGAAATTTTATAGAAAAGCTTGAAAGAAAGAAAAGCGGTCTTGATCAAGATCAAAATTACCAACCAACTTTCTTCTTAAACCTTACTCAATATTCAAGTTGTTACTACGATGATGAATACTGATCGAGTCTTCTTTTCTGAGAAGCAACGGCGATTCGAATCCATTTTCATATACCCAGCTGGGATCTAGGTCACTGATATACAGGAGACTCTAACTCCTAAGCATATCAGATGAACCGATATACCGGGATAACAACCGCAACCATATATCACCATATGATACACGTGAGCACTTCGACCCAGTGTACCGATATACATGGGAACCTAAACCCACAGTATAACACACTATGACATATGTGGGGACTCTGGCCCACTATAAGTCACTCCATGACATACGTAGGGACTCTGGCCCACTGTATGACACTTCATGCATGTGGATTTCTAGTTTCTCGATATCACCAGTTCACCATCGACACGGGACCTAGGGCATCAACAGATGAAAACACTACAGAGGGACTCCTTTCCCAATGCAAGTTAGCCGTCCGGACTCGATTTATTAACTAAAAGCATGATTCCAACAGATAAAACCAATCTCATCTTTTTCATTCTTTTACCTCTGAACACTTAATTAATTAAGCAGGGCTAAGCATTACTACGCATCTTTTAGAACAGGTAACAAGGAATTATGGAAGTAAGACAGGTAATGCAGTTGGTGGGTTTTCACTCAACTCCTATTACTTAATGCAACATATCATAACTGAAGCGATAAAACTTTTATAAAATAGAATAGGGTTTGAATGCATCCGGGGCTTGCCTTGGTATTCGGGGTAGATGGTCTCAGGATCTGGATCAATTCCAATCTCCTGAGTCTGCTCTTCCTTCGGATCTGGGGCGACAACGTTAAACTCTCCGTTATCGAAAACTATACGATACAATGATATGCTTCAACATGATTGAATAGTAAACATGATGCTCGATGGATGCACAACCAGATTAAAGGCTTGAGTACAACTTTTCTTCACACTAAAGTTGCAAGCCAACTAAAACTTACTAAGTTCATTAGGGTTAACTACATTATTTAAGAAAGTTATTAAACACATGAAATAACGTTAATTAATCCCTAATGACATGATCTAGGTAAGCGCAAACAATTAATTAAAGTGCCAAAGTTCATTAGGGTTAATGACCCAAGGTTATCAATCAATCCCAAATTCAAACAATTCCTATAATGATTAACTTAATTAAACGAGATTAATTAATTATTTAAAAGCATAAAATAAAGGCATAAAAATTAAGTTTGTCTAATTAAGCTCAAAATTTTATTTTGAAAAACTCTTGATTTAATTAGATGGCAAAACAAATTTCAGAATTAAAAGCCAATTATTTTATTTATTAAAAATCATTGAAGGTCCATTTTTCAATTAAAAGATCTAATTTTAAATTATTCAAAAATTACTCAAATTTGACATTTCATATTTTTTCTAGGTAGACAACATCATGAAGAACGTACAAAAAAATTTTCAAAATTTTTGGAGCTATACATGAATTATTATGAATTTCTAAAGAAAACAACATTTAAATTATTTTCTAGAAAAAGAAAAAGAAAATTTTTTCTCTCCCGCGTTGACCCGACGGCGACGGCGCTTGACCGGCAGCTATCTTGCCGGCGGCGAGGTCTCTGGCGTCGAGGCTTGGTCCTACAGGTTCAGCACAACAAGACAAAGCTCCTGGGCTAGCTAATGGAGCGGCGGGACGACGGCGGCACCCACGCCGGCGGCCATGGTGGCGCGGCGGAGCTCGGACGCGGCGGCAAGGCTCACCGGAGCGATTTCTGGTGACGGCGAGTGCACAGGAATGTGCAAGACATCAACGCGAACACGTTGGGGCAGAAAATGAAGCTATCCCTGGCTTCTAACTCAGACGGCTACGCGCGCGGCGGCGCTGGCAAGGTCGTGCCGACGACGACGCACGGTGACCGGCGATTATGGCGTGGAATACAAGAAATTGAGGGCACCAACAGATGCAGGAGCTCACCATGGGCACCGTGCGCACGTTGATGAAGGCTCGGAGTGCCTGAGTCGAGCTATGGACGGCGGCGCTGATGGCGGCGGCGGCAGGGAGAAAGAAGAAGAAGAGAGGCGGCGGCTGACCTATTTATAGGGCAGGGGCGAGGTATGGACGGGCGATACGACGACGATGAAGCTTCGCACGTCCAGGAGCACGTTGGCGGCCGTGGCATGTGCGGCGGTGGACGGCAGCGCGGCTTGAGAAGCCGGCGATGGCGGCCGGCCATAGGTCTCGGTGCTGTTCAAGCAAATTACAGAAATGCCACTCATTTAAAATTACAAATTACTCCAAATTTCACATAAGAACTTAAAAATCTCTAAAAATAGAATTTGCATAACTTTTCAAAAGCTACACTTTCATTTAACTATCATCCTCAAATTCTGTTTGGATTTTGAAATATGAATTCAAATTCAAAAGGGGAATAAAACCCTAGAAACAAACATTTGAAATTACTTTTGATTTTTCAATAAAATTTGAAAATCTTCAAAACTATGAAATATTTAACTTTTCAAACCAAACCTTTTTCATATACAAAGTTTCCCAAATTATGCATAATTTTTGAATTATGGTTTTAAAATCAAAAGGGGTCAAATGTTGAAAAACTATATTTTCAAATTTATTTAAAATTTTTTGTGGAAACTTGAAAAAATTTATAAACCAACTTTGTAGCTCTTGTCAAGATCTACAAACTATCTTTTTAGAGTATCCTCAAATTCCTTATAGATTTTGAATTACAGAAAAGGGAATAAAACTAGGTTTTGAAATAAAGGGTTTTTAAAACCGAATTCAAACTCGATTTGGTTTCTAATTTAATTGGTTGGTTATTAGTGATCACATACATCATTCAAGGACATTTTTAGGTCAATGACCTAATAGTACCCTTGGTTGACCAAGTTGACTTTTGAAAAACATTTTATAGCTTTCTAATTTGAATTTAAATTTGAATTGCAAGACTTGGGAATAAGCTTTGAAATCCAAATTCAACTTGAAATATGGAATTCATTTTTAGGGTTGGACTTAGATTTATACACTATGCATGACACTAGTGTAAACACGGTTTACACCTCAAGTACATAGAATATAAATCAAGCATTTGAGATGACATTCGAAAGTAGGGTTTTATTATTTCATGTGACAACACATTCCAGAAACACAATCAACCTATGAAATATAAACTTATTTTAGTTAATGCACATCAAGGTTGACCTAATCATGAATGCTTTGCAGTGCATATGATGACATGACAGGTTTTAGTTAATATAACACCAGAGGTGTTACACTTACTCAGTTCATTAGGGTTAACTACGTCATTTAATAAGGTTATTAAACACATAAAATAACATTGATTAGACCCTAATGACATGATCCAGGTAAGCGTAAACAATTAATTAAAGTGTCAAAGGTCATTAGGGTTAATGACCCAAGGTCATCAATCAATCCTAAAGTCAAACAAACCCTATAATGATTAAACTTAATTAAAGGGATTAATTAATTAATTAAAAATATTTAAATAAAGGCATAAAAAATAAAATTGTTTAAATGACCTCAAAATTTTTATTTTGAAAAGCTCTTGGTCTAATTAGATGGCAAAACAATTTTCAGAAATAAAAGCCAATTATTTTATTTATTAAAAATCATTGAAGTTGCATTTTTCAATTAAAAAGACTAATTTTAACTTATGCAAAAAGTACTCCAATTTGACATTTCATATTTTTTCTAGGTAGAGGACATCATAAAGAGCATACATATAAATTTTCAAAATTTTTAGAGCTATACATGAATTACTATGATTTTTTAAATAAAACAGCATTTAAATCATTTTCTGAAATAAATTAAAGAAAAAGGAAAAAATCGGCTCCCGACGTTGACCGGCGGCAGGGCGACCTTGACCGGCGATTACTCACCGGCGGTGAGGTCTCCGGCGATGAGCTTGGGCTCTACAGACTCAGCACAACAAGGCGATGCCCGGTGGGAGAGCTCACCGGAGCTTCCTCCGGTGCGGCTAACTCAAGAAACATGACCAGCGTGACTAAACGGATGTGAAGCGTGAACTAATTTGGCTAAAACACGATCCCAACGACCTTGGCCTCACACGCAGCGGTGCTGGCATGGCCGAGCTCGCCGGCGACACGCGGAGCGACAACGGCAAAGCGTCTCAAATACAAATAAGGGCACGGGCATGCTCAGAAGCTCACCCTGGAGCTGATGCGCAGGAAGATGATGGCCCAATGATGGCAGAGATGAGAGAGCGACATGAGCAATGATGGCGGTGGCGGACTGCGGTGGCACGGTGGGCGTCACGGCGATTCCTGAGCACCAACGAACGAACCACGGAGCGTATGAGAGGGAGGAGATCAAGGTGAACATGTTAGGGAAAAAGAGGGAAAAAAATGAACAACCACGACGGCGGTCGACGGTGGTGGGCTCGCGGTGTTCTGGCTGCCGGCCGGGAAGAAGATGACAGCGTGCGGGCGACTTGAGCGGTGAGGGCGGGCACGAACTGGCTCAGAAGAAGCGCAAGGTCAAGGTGGAGCTTCAGGAAAGACGAAGCGGACAGAGATGGAACGACGGTGGTGAATTAGGGCGGCGGAGTGATGTCGTCGGCGGCGAGCAGAAAGAAGAAAAGAAGACGACGGCCGACCGCGCATATTTATAGGGCAGGGGCGAGGTCCAAGCTGATGACACGCGGACGGCGAAGCTTCGCGCGCGGAGGCGAGCTGGCGGCCGCGGTACGCCGGCATGTGCGGCGGTGGACGGCGGCGCGGCGTGAAAAGCCGGCCATAGCTGAAATTCATAGATCCCGGTACTGTTCATAAAAATTGCAAGACTGCCATTTGTCAAAAATTGCAAATTACGCCAAAATTTATATAGGAACTTGAAAATATCCAAAAATATTATTTGCATAAATTTTCAAGAGATACACTTTTATTTAACAAACATTTTGAAATTCTGCTTAGTTTTTGAATTATGAATTCAAATTCAAAAGGGGAATAAAACCCTAGAAATAAATATTTAAAATTACTTTTGATTTTTCAATAAAACTTTAAAATCTTCAAATCTATGAAGTGTTAAACTTTTCAAACCAAACTTTTTTAATATATAAAGTTTTCCCAAATTATGCATAATTTTTGAATTGTGATTTTAAAATCAAAGGGGAACAATTGCTGGAAAACTATATTTTCAAATTTATTGGAAATTCTTTTTGGAAACTTGAAAAACTTATATACCATTATTGTAGCTCTTGTCAAGATCTACAGATCATATTTTGAGAGTATACCCAAATTCTTTTTAGATTTTGAATTATCAAAAAGGGGATAAAACCGGCTTCTGAAATATAGGGTTTTTGAAACCGAATTCAAACTCGATTTGGTTTCTAAATTAATTGATTGGTCATTAGTGATCACAAACATCATCCAAGGACATTTTTAGGTCAATGACCCAATGACACCCTTGGTTGACCAAATTGACTTTTGAAAAAACATTTTATAGCTTCCAATTTGAATTTAAATTTGAATTGCAAGACTTGGGAACAAGCTTTGAAATTCAAATTCAACTTCAAATGTGAAAATCATTTTTAAGGGTTGAACTTAGATTTATACATTATGCTTGACACTAGTGTAAACACGGTTTACACCTCAAGTACATAGAATATAAACCAAGTATTTGAGATGACATTCAAAATAGAGTTTTATGATTTCATGTGACAAAAACATTTTAGAAACACAAGCAACCTATGAAATATAAACTTGTTTTAGTTGATGCACATCAAAGGTGAACTAATCATGAATGCTTTGCAATGCATATGATGACATGGCAGGTTTTAGTTAATATAACACCAGAGGTGTTACAGCCCTTCCCCCTTAAAGAAATCTCGTCCCGAGATTTAAAGCCTTGAGTAAAGTAATAGAAAAGGAAATGTGTCAAGAAAACACACTTCAACTAAATACATAAAGAAAAGGGGTTTTACAACTCACACTAAAGGAATTACAACTCGTAGAGGGAATTATACCTTAGATAGAAGCATAGAATTCCGGAAAGTTCTGCAACAAGAAATCTTCCGATTCCCAAGTAGCTTCTTCTTCTGAATGTTGATCCCATTGTATCTTGTACCACTTGATTGTTCTACTTCGAGTAACACGGTCTTTTTGATCCAAAACCTGAATTGGATACTCAGAATAAGTCAAGTCAGGTTCAAGTTCAATCCCTTCGACATCAATAACTTTATCTGGTAGCCGAAGACACTTCTTGAGTTGTGATATATGAAACACATTGTGTACAACTGATAACTGTTCAGGCAATTGTAGACGATATGATACCTTCCCAATTTGTGCCAAGATCTGAAATGGTCCAATATAATGAGGTGCTAGCTTGCCTTTGACTCCAAATTGAGTAACTCCCTTCATTGGTGACACCTTTAGATACACATAATCCCCCTTATTGAACCACAATGGTCGACGCCTTTTGTCCACATAACTCTTCTGATGAGACTGGGCCACTCTCAAATTTTGCTGTATCTGCTTAACCTTTTCTTCTGTTTCTTTTACAAGATCAACTCCGAAGAACCTTCTTTCTCTAGGTTCAGACCAACTTAACGGAGTTCTACATCTGCGACCATATAGTGCTTTAAATGGTGCCATTTTGATGCTTTCTTGGTAACTATTGTTGTAAGAAAACTCCGCCAAAGGCAAACACTCATCCTATTTTTTTGGTAAATTAAGAACACAAGCCCTTAACATGTCTTCAAGTATCTGATTCACTTGTTCAGTTTGACCCCCTGTTTGAGGATGATAGGCTGTACTGTGTAAAAGATCAATACCTAATGAATCATGCAAGTGTTTCCAAAATTAGGAGACAAACTGCGTACCTCTATCAGAAACAATGGTCTTTGGTACCCCATGAAGACTTATGATGCGCTCAAAATATAATTGGGCATACCTTATAACTGGATATATATTTTGAACTAGAATAAAATGTGCCAACTTTGTGAGACATGTACTATGACCCAGATGGAGTCAAAACCTCTGGTTGTCCTAGGTAAACCCACTATAAAGTCCATACTGATATCTTCCCATTTCCAAGCCGAAATAGGTAATAGTTGAAGTTCTCCCGCTGACTTCAAATGCATAGCTTTGACTTTCTGACAGGTATCACATTGAGCCACATACTTAGCAATTTCAATCTTCATCTTGGTCCACCAAAATCTCTGTTTTAAATCATGATACATCTTATTACTTCCTGGGTGAATAGAAAATTTTGAGAGATGTGCTTCATCAAGGATCTTTTGACGTAACTCAGGAACTTTTGGTATGACCAGACGATTCTTATACCATAACACATCTGCTTCATCAACTGTGAAATAAGAAACCTTTTCTTTTCTAGCCTTCTTTTTGATATGCTTAATTCCCTTATTACTTCTCTGAGCAGCAATAATTTAATCTTTAAGGGTTGACTCAGCAGCAAGGTTAGACAAACTTCCTTGTTGCACCATCTCTATACCCAACTTCTCTATCTCGTGACATATAGAGATATCCAAGGGCTTCACTGTTAAACAATGACAATGACCTTTTCGGCTAAGTGCATCAGCAACTACATTTGCTTTACCAGGATGGTAATATATTTCTAAATCATAATTGTTGATTAATTTTAACCACCTTCTTTGCCTCATGTTTAACTCATCTTGAGTAAAAATGTATTTCAAACTCTTGTGACACTATATATATATTACATTTATTACCCCGCAGATAATATCGCCATATGTTTAATGCATGGACAACAGTTGCTAACTCTAAATCATGTGTTGGATAATGCTCCTCATGTTTCTTTAATTGTCGAGAAGCATAAGCAATAACTCTCCCTTCTTGCATCAACACACATCCAATACCAATACCAGAAGCATCACAATAAACATCAAATGGCTTCTCGATATTCGGCTGTGCTAAGATTCGAGCAGTAGTCATCAATTTCATTAATTTTTGAAATGCCTCTTCACATTCGGGTGACCAAACAAACTTAACCTCATTCTTCAACAATTCAATTATGGGTTTTGATATCTTTGAGAAATCAGGTATGAAACGACGGTAATAACCGCCATTCCCAGAAAACTACGAACTTGATGAACAGTATTTGGTGGTTCCCAATCAAGTATATCTTGTACCTTGCTAGGATCAACAGCAACACCCTTATCTGATAAAACATGTCCAAGAAATTTTATTTCTTTCAACCAAAATTCACACTTACTAAACTTAGCATATAATTGGTGTTCTCTCAGATGCTGCAGCACGATTCTGAGGTGTTCAGCATGTTCTTTTTCATTTTTGGAATATATCAAAATATCATCAATGAAGACAACCATAAACTTATCAAGTTCTGGCATGAACACTGAGTTCATCAATTACATAAAATAAGCTGGTGCATTGATAAGTCCAAAAGACATGACCAAATACTCATATAGACCATACCGAGTGGTAAAGGCAGTCTTTGGAATATCTTCCGAGCGAATCTTGATTTGATGATACCCGGATCGAAGATCAATCTTGTAAAACACCTTTGCCTCCGCCAATTGATCAAAAAGCAGATCAATGCGGGGTAGAGGATACTTATTTTTGATTGTTACCTCATTCAAGGGACGATAATCCACACATAACCTCAAACTTTTATCTTTCTTTTTCACAAAAATTGCAGGACATCCCCAAGGTCACGAACTAGGTCGAATAAAACCCTTATCCCGTAACTCCTGCAATTGAGTCTTGAGCTCTGCTAACTTAGGTGGTGCCATTCGGTAAGCTCTTCTGGATATTGGAGCAATACCAGGCTTCAAATCAATTCTAAATTCCACCTTTCTATCAGGAGGTAAACCCGGTAACTCATCAGGAAACACATCAGGAAACTCATAGACCACTGGTGATCTCTTTCACAGAAGTTGCACATACCTTTTCGACATTCCTCTTAAGTGTTGGAAGTTGGATAAGAAGTTGAGATTTGCAATTAGGTATGTTCACTCTCACAATTCTATTCAGGATGTCTATCACAGCACCATGTCATTTCATCCAATTCATACCTAGGATCACATCTATATCTTGATCCTTTAATATTATCATATTAGTGGGAAAAATATACCCACCTAAACTTACAGGCACATCATGTACCATTTCTTTAGTACACATACGCCCCCAGGCGATTGTATAAAGAATTATTCTTTTGTCCCCCTTGTTGGTATTTCATGTGTCTTAATAAATGTACCATTTATGAAGGTATAGGATGAACCAGAATCAAAAAGCAGAATTGCAGGATGACTAGCAAAAGGGAACGTACCCATCATGACAGGCCCTCCTTCTGAAATTTCCCCTACTTGAGTGTAGAACACCCTTTTATACTTTTTCTCATTCTTACTGTTCTGCATCTTTGGATTTCCTGTCTTATTCTGATTCTATGGTTGCTGTTGTGGTGCAAAAACCTTGAGAGCATAAGGATTATTCTGCCTCAGATGCGGGCAGTATTTTGCAAAGTGACCAAGCTTACCACAATTGAAGCACAGGAGACTTTGTGGCTGGAAATTAGGGTTTCGAATACCAGTGGCATTCGGCTATCGTGGGTAAGAAAGAGCAGCAGCAGGGCAAACAAATGTCTATTGCTGGGCTTGGTATTGTGGTGGACGGTAAGAAGGACGGAAATGGTTTTGGGGATGATAGATAATTTACTGGTGCTTTTGATTTCCACCAGAATATCCTGATGTTACAGTTTTCTTCTTCTTAGCTTTCATGTGTTGATGGTTCTTTTCTTCATAAGATATGGCAATATTTACCGTCTCATGGAAGGTTACATTTGGGTTCCCAGTCATCATTCTCTGAATCTTGCTATTCAGACCCCTGAGGAAACACTCCTTCTTCTTACGGTCAGTACTAACTTGGTCAGGAGCATATTGGGACAAGTGATTGAATTTACCAAAATACTGCATAACTGACATATCACCTTGCCGCAAGGAAAGAAACTCTTCAAGTTTTGTGACCATAATTCCCTCAGGAATAAAATGTGCACGAAAAGGTTCACGAAACTTAGCCCAAGTAATACGATGTCCTTCAGGCTGAGCAGCAACAAAATTAACCCACCATGCTCCTGCAGTGCCTCTCAACTGCTGAGCTGCAAACATGGGCTTCTGATATTCGGTGCACTCAATTAGCCCAAACTTCTGCTCCATAGTATGGAGCCAATCATCTACCTCCATTTGTTCATCTACCCTGGTGAAAACCGGAGGGCGTGTGTTTATAAAATCCACATATGTGGTCTTATTCCTATTGTTCTGACCATGATTCCCCTGACGTGCATTTTGATTCTGGTTCTGAGCCATCATTGTGGTTGCATTGACTAAGGTCGCAACTGCATCAGCCAGGGTTGGTGGAACTGGAAGGGTTTGGGATATCACCTCCATCATGAGATGGACCGGCAGCATCACGGGATCGAGTGTGAGCAGGCATCTGTTGATAAACAAACTATACTTTATTCACAAAACTTTATCAGATTTCGTAAGCAGATATTATAGACATGCAACACACTTATAATACATTATTTTTGTTACAACAGTCTGCACTCCGGCAAGACTTCCCACACCTACTAGGATTCAGAAAGCAGGGGAAAGATATATTACACATCTCACTATCCAAACTCCTTACTCATCCTCCTCACTGGTTTCCACGGGAATCACATCCTCCTCTTTGAGATCCTCTTCCTCTTCAGGATCTTCTTCCTCTTCAGTCTCTTCCTCCACTATCTCTGGATCTTCTTCTTCGATAAGATTCTCTTCATCTTCATTCTCTATATCCATCTGGTTTTCTTCTTCCTAATCGATGACATCATCATCGACGGACAATATTTCTTCAGGGTCTTCCTCTTCCTCATCCGGACCCATCACAAGTCCAAGATCATCTTGGGCTGCCTGTCATTGATATTCAGGATCCAATAAGTTATTCAGCCTCACACACTCATCATCAGCTTCCTCCGCATACTCATCCAATTCTTCCACGTACTCCTCTAGTTCGTGGACACAATCATTCCCTGCGTCTTCTCGTGCCCAAGCATCATTCCTTTGGTGCTTCATATGCCTCCGGGATCGCCTCAATTGAGTAATCTCAGCGGCCTCTTCGATCATATCGGTTTTAGCCCTTTCCAGCTCTACTCTAAGTCTGGCTATTTCCGCCTGCGGATCTGGATGTGGATTATTACTGCTTTTGCCAATCTCGTATCTAGGGGCCAGTTGATGTTGAGGTACCCCCTTCGGTGCAGTGCTCTTACGGGGAGTCTGCTTGGTAAAGGCCATCCTGAAGAAAGATATGTCATAAAAGATAAGGATAGATAGGGAGGAATCTGAAGGTTAGCATGAATATGATTGATACTACTTAACCCAAACCACTTTAAAGGGGAAGATAATTAAAATAGGTCAATTAAGCATGATGCATGAACGAACTTACGATCTAAGCATAAAAGAATTTGAAATAACACATACATAAAGGTAACCTTTATAAAATAGGGCAATTTAATATGTTATTCCACCACCACACTTTGAAAATAAGAATAAGGTCGATAGAAAGAATCATAGATAAGGAATAAGCAATTTGGACCCAAAATAGTCAAGTTAAAATTATTTGACTAAATTTTTTTTTGAAGTTTTCGCAAAAGAATACTACAACAACTCTTTTTAATAACGATCCGGCTCCGATACCAGCTGTGGCAGAATCTCCTAAATCATATGGCCCACATGCATTATTATTGTCTAAACAGACTCTAAATAACCATGAATGTGTTCCATAAGACTTAAAAGATCTGTCGGGTAAATCCTGAATTATCCACAATTCTCTGAGCAGGATCAATCATTACAAAGAGACATTGCAGTATTACAACAGTTTTATTCAAATAACATACATCGGAGTAAAATAGCGAAAGGATTACAACAACATAAGTTTACAAACCGTTTAACTTAAACTTACAAACCATATGTTTTTAATTATTACAACCATAGGGCCGTGGAATAGTAATATAACTTATTACAAAACCCAGTCGGTGTGCTCTGCCCAAGAGCCAGACATCCTACTCATCGTCACTCTCTGCAATGACTGTCATGCAGCAGGATGAAAAGCATTCCTGCTCATGGGGTTCACCTGCAACAAGGGTTCAACAAACCCTGAGTACAAAAGTACTCAACAAGACTGACCCGACGAAAAAGAGGGGTGAAGACTCAGGAAATGCAGGCTAGAGGGACAAGGTAAGGCTTGCAGGAGATAAGAAATTTTTGCAGAAAAGCTTGAAAGAAAGAAAAGTTGTCTTGCTCTAGATCAAGATTACCAACCAACTTCATTCTTAGCCTTAAACATCATTCAAGTTGTTACTACGCTGATGAACACCGATCGAGTCTTCTTCTCCGAGAAGCAACGTCGATTCGAATCCATTTTCATACCCAGCTGGGACCTAGATCATGATATGCATGAGGCTCCAACCAAAATGCATACCAGACCACAGATATACCAGGATAACAACTGCAGCCATATATTACCACATGATACACGTGAGCACCTAGACTCAGTGTACCGATATACATGGGAACTTAAACCCACGGTATAACACACTATGACATATGTGGGGACTCTGGCCCACTATATATCACTCCATGATATACCTGGGCTCTAAACCTCAGTATATCACTTCATGCATGTGGATTTCTAGTTCTCGATATCACCGATTCATCATCGACACGTGACCTAGGGCATCAACAGACGGAAACACTACAAAGGGACTCCTTTTCCAATGCAAGTTAGCCATCCGAACTCGATTTATTAACTATCATCATGATTCCAATAGATAAAGACATCCTCATCTTTTTCATTCTTTTACTTTTTGAAAAAAAACTACTTATTAGGCAGGGCTAAGCATTACTACGCATCTTCTAGAATAGGTAACAAGGAATATGGAAGTAAGACAGGTAATGCAATTGGTGGGTTTTCACTCAACTCCTATCACTTAATGCAATATTTCATAACTGAAGTGATAAAACTTTTATAAAATAAGAGTAGGGTTTAAATGCATCCGGGGCTTGCCTTGGTGGTCGGGGTAGACGGTCTCGAGTTCAGGATCAACTCCCAATTCCTGAGTCTGCTCTTCCTTGGGATCTGGTGCAACAACGTTAAACGCTCCGTTAACGGAAACTATACGATAAAATGATATGCTTCAACATGATGGAATAGTAAACATGATGCTTGATGGATGCATGACCAGATTAAGGGTTTGAGTACAACTTTCCTTCACGATAAAGTTGCAAGCTAACCAAAACTTACTTACTCAGTTCGTTAGGGTTAACTACGTCATTTAATAAGGTTATTAAACACATAAAATAACATTGATTAGACCCTAATGACATGATCCAGGTAAGCGTAAATAATTAATTAAAGTGCCAAAGATCATTAGAGTTAATGACCCCAGGTCATCAATCAATCCTAAAGTCAAACAAACCCTATAATGATTAAACTTAATTAAAGGGATTAATTAATTAATTAAAAACATTTAAATAAAGGCATAAAAATTAAAATTGTTTAAATGACCTCAAAATTTTTATTTTGAAAAGCTCTTGGTTTAATTAGATGGCAAAACAATTTTTAGAAATAAAATCCAATTATTTTATTTATTAAAAATCATTGAAGTTGCATTTTTCAATTAAAAGGACTAATTTTAACTTATGCAAAAATACTCCAATTTGACATTTCATATTTTTTCTAGGTAGAGGATATCATAAAGAGCATACATATAAATTTTCAAAATTTTTGGAGCTATACATGAATTACTATGATTTTTTAAAGAAAACAGCATTTAAATCATTTTCTAAAATAAATTAAAGAAAAAGGAAAAATCGGCTCACGATGTTGACCGGCGGCAGGGCGACCTTGGCCGGCGATTACTCGCCGGCGGTGAGGTCTCCGGCGATGAGCTTGTGCTCTACAGACTCAGCACAACAAGGCGATGCTCGGCAGGAGAGCTCACCGGAGCTTCGTCCGGTGCGGGTAACTCAAGCAACATGACCAGCGTGACTAAACGGACGCGAAGCGTGAGCTCATTTGGCTAAAACACGATCCTAACGACCTCGGCCTCGCACGCGGCGGCGCTGGCATGGCCGAGCTCGCCGGCGACACGCGGAGCGACAACGGCAAAGCGTCTCAAATACAAATAAGGGCACGGGCGTGCTCAGAAGCTCACCCTGGAGCTGATGCACAGGAAGATGATGGCCCAACGATGGCGGAGATGAGAGAGCGACGTGAGCAACGATGGCGACGGCGGACTGTGGTGGCCGGTAGGCGTCACGGTGATTCCTGAGCAGCAACGAACGAACCACGGAGCGTATGAGAGGGAGGAGATCAAGGTGAACACGTTAGGGAAAAAGAGGGAACAAATGAACAACCACGATGGCGGGCTCGCGGTGTTCTGACTGCGGCCGGGAAGAAGATGACAGCGTGCGGGCGACTTGAGCAGCGAGGGCGGGCACGAACTGGCTCAGAAGAAGCGCAAGGTCAAGGCGGAGCTTCAGGCAAGACGAAGCGGGCAGAGATGGAATGACGGTGGCGAATTAGGGCGGCGGAGCGATGTCGTCGACGGCGAGCAGAAAGAAGAAAAGAAGACGACGGCCGACCGCACATATTTATAGGGCAGGGGCGAGGTGCAAGCTGATGACACGCGGACGGCGAAGCTTCGCGCGCGGAGGCGAGCTGGCGGCCGTGGTACGCCGGCATATGCGGCGGTGGACGGCGGCGCGGCGTGAAAAGCCGGCCATGGCTGAAATTCATAGGTCCCGGTACTGTTCGTAAAAATTACAAGAGTGCCATTCATCGAAAATTGTAAATTACGCCAAAATTTATATAGGAACTTGAAAATATCCAAAAATATCATTTGCATAAATTTTCAAGCATTTAACAAACATTTTGAAATTCTGCTTAGTTTTTGAATTATGAATTCAAACTTAAAAGGGGAGTAAAACCCTAGAAATAAATATTTAAAATTACTTTTGATTTTTCAATAAAACTTTAAAATCTTCAAATCTATGAAGTGTTCAACTTTTCAAACCGAACATTTTTCATATATAAAGTTTTCCCAAATTATGCATAATTTTTGAATTATGATTTTAAAATCAAAGGGGAATAATTGCTGAAAACTATATTTTTAAATTCATTTGAAATTCTTTTTGGAAACTTGAAAAACTTTATATACCATTATTGTAGCTCTTGTCAAGATCTACAAATAATATTTTGATAGTATATGCAAATTCTTTTTAGATTTTGAATTATCAAAAAGGGGATACAACCAGCTTCTGAAATATGGTGTTTTTGAAACCAAATTCAAACTCGATTTGGTTTCTAAATTAATTTATTGGTCATTAGTGATCACAAACATCATCCAAGGACGTTTTTAGGTCAATGACCCAATGACACCCTTGGTTGACCAAATTGACTTTTAAAAAAATTACAAGACTGCCATTTGTCGAAAATTGCAAATTACGCCAAAATTTATATAGGAACTTAAAAATATCCAAAAATATCATTTGCATAACTTTTCAAGAGCTACACTTTTCATTTAACAAATATTTTGAAATTATGCTTAGTTTTTGAATTATGAATTCAAATTCAAAAGGGGAATAAAACCCTAGAAATAAATATTTAAAATTACTTTTGATTTTTCAATAAAACTTGAAAATCTTCAAATCTATGAAGTGTTAAACTTTTCAAACCAAACATTTTTAATATATAAATTTTTCCCAAATTATGCATAATTTTTGAATTATGATTTTAAAATCAAAGGGGAACAATTGCTGAAAAACTATATTTTTAAATTTATTTGAAATTTTTTTAGAAACTTGAAAAACTTATATACCATTATTTTAGCTCTTGTCAAGATCTACAGATCATATTTTGAGACTATACCCAAATTCTTTTTAGATTTTGAATTATCAAAAAGGGGATAAAACCGGCTTCTGAAATATAGGGTTTTTGAAACCGAATTCAAACTCGATTTGGTTTCTAAATTAATTGATTGGTCATTAGTGATCACAAACATCATCCAAGGACATTTTTAGGTCAATGACCCAATGACACCCTTGGTTGACCAAATTGACTTTTGAAAAAATATCTTATAGCTTTCTAATTTGAATTTAAATTTAAATTACAAGACTTGGGAACAAGCTTTGAAATTTAAATTCAACTTCAAATGTGAAAATCATTTTTAAGGGTTAAACTTAGATTTATACACTATGCTTGACACTAGTGTAAACACGGTTTACACCTAAGTACATAAAATATAAACCAAGTATTTGAGAGACATTCGAAAGTAGAGTTTTATGATTTTATGTGACAAAAATATTTCAGAAACACAAGCAACCTATGAAATATAAACTTTTTTTAATTGATGTACATCAAAGGTGAACTAATCATGAATGCTTTACAATACATATGATGACATGGCAGGTTTTAGTTAATATAACACCAGAGGTGTTACAGTCCTGACACTCACTGCTAATCCCTGCTATACTCGGATCATTGATTTGGAATAGCACCGCAGCGTTAAGGCCCCACTTGAATGCGAGAAGAGTTTTACAGTACGTCAAATCAAATTGAACACCACCCACACCCCCCCCCCCCAAACAAAAAAAAAATCTTGCATGATTTAAAAAAAAAATCTTGCATGATTTCTGCAAAAGTATTGTATTCCATATGGGTCCTAAGACCTACGTACTCCTGATAGTATAATAAGTATACAGTATACAAGGAAATGAAGGACGAGTCACATCCAAGGAAATGAAGGACGAGTCACATCACAATCACATACGAGGATACAGTATCCTTTTTTCCCCCTTACGTCGTGTAAAGTCACGGAAACTCAGAAATTGGCACGATGACTTCCAACAGCAAGTAACCTTAAAAGACCGAGTTATCAAGTAACCTTAATCAAGAATTATCATCTGCCATAAATAATTGTTGTCAAACATTTGATGCTTCAGAGACAAGGAACTTGACAAACGCGCTCATCATCATCTGCTAAGGGGAATGAACTATTATGTCATCAGATTGTTCCATCTTGAGGTCGCCGTCAGCGACCAGAGTTCCTATACATCGTTAGGCAACTCAATGCAGATATAGCAAGGTTGTCGGGGCATCAAGCAGACATGAGACCTGATGCTTATCCAAGATTGCTGGGCGTTATTAGCTGTGTTCCTCAGAACCCCCGAGGCCAGATGCCGACTGACTGATGTGAGATCTCACCGCTTCATAGCCCTGCCAAAGCAAACTAAAAGGACTGCTTAGTGCCATGTAATAATAAATAAAGGGCGTACCCAGTGTCGTAGGCTCCCGCACTATGGGGTCTAGGGAAGAAAAAATAGCCAGCAGCCATTTCTGCACAAATGTGCAGAGGCTGAGGCTTGAACCCTGAACCTCTTGGTCACAGGCGGTAAAGCTCTACCATGTAATAATAAGTAAAAGCACAAAGTTAAAATGATGCATATGTCTCTCATTTGTTTGATTGAACCTGAATTCATAAACGTTGAACGAAATGGCAGCAGGAAACAGTACCAGTACTTCTACAGTATATATCAATATAAGAAAAGAAGCTACAGAATGGAAGCAGGAAACAATATCAGTACTACTACAGTAATAATAATACATCAATAGGAAAAGAAGCTAAAGAATGGAAGCAGGAAATCAGTGTAGTACATATATCAATAAGAAATAAGAAAAGAAGCCATAGAACGGTATGCGTTTTAAGTCTCTGCATAGTTGCACAAGAGAAAACACGAATCAGAAAAAATCAGTGGGGTTCACCACTCTAACCTTGAGAGTGAGCAATTGCGATTGTGATTGTAACATCAGACATTGGCCTCGGCTATTTCCACCAAAGAAATGCTGACAGAACTCTATTAGAACTCAAAGGACAAGAAAACTGGCAGAGTTCTGCTCTGAATGTTCAATAATTAACTGCTAAGATTTATGGTGTCCTTTAGCAGCTTGCAGACACTGGCTTTTAACTCAACAGTAAGCTGGAGTTGCTGCGGGCAAGCATCTAGTACAAATAAAGAAATAACTCTCATCATATCTGATAAAATCACTTTATTATGCCTAGGCACTTCCTGGTTCACAAACTTGCACGAACTTCTCAGTTTACAGGAGCTGCATATCTGAAATGGGGACAAGATTAAAAAGTTAGCCTGGAGCATATATTAAGAGCACCTTTCTTTTTATGTGTTAAGACGTAAACCAACTACCCCACCATGCAAATATGTAAACTTACTTTGTCTTCCTGGAGATTGAAGAAGGCTCGTAATCTTTTTGACGCGAAAACCGTTCTCCGCTCAACATTCGGACAACCAAACAAAGCAACCTTCTTCAAATCACTTCCTGAAAGCCATCTGCCAGTAATAGAGAATGATCAATAGCAAACATATTTTGTGACAACTAATAGTTTTGCTACTTCCTTACTTTTTCACTTTAGCTAATTGAAAATTGTATGTTCCCATATGAATCATCTCCATGTTAGCTACAAAAACCTGGCCAGTCACATTGCAGAATTTCAATACTTATGCAAGTTTTCAAATCTAAGACAGGGATTTATCATTTACCAATATTTGTTTTGCCCCAAGAATCATGACTTGGCAGTATCCAAATCCAAAGAATTATAAATTCAATGAAACAGTTTATATAACACTGATGTATTGTAAATAATGTGCTTAACGATTCATGCTGTAGAATACAAATATATTAAAGCTTGAACCACATGGAACTAAGAAGTGTAAAAATCAGTTTTATGATGACAAATGTTCAACAGAAGACGGATTTAATGACATATGATAGTTCTGTGAGTTCCTTTTTCACTTTAGCTAATAGAGATAGTTAAGCCCATTCAAAAGCAAAAACTTACATAGCTTGTTAACTACAAAACCCAGGCCAATACCATTACAGAATTTTAATACTACTTATTATGCATGGATTCAAATCAAAGGTGGGGCATTATCCTTTACCAAGATCTGATTTGCCCCAAGAATCAGGACTTGGCATCATCCAAAAGATGAAAATTAATAAGGCAGTTTGTATATCATTGATGATTGCAAATAGTTTTCTTAACAATTTATCCTGTAAAATACATATATAGTTAAGTTAAACCTTGAATCACATGGATGGAACAAAGAAGTTGATCGGTTTTATCAAGATGAAAAACATGCCCTCCATGATACCTATGTCCAACAGCAGACAGATTTAGTGACAACTGACAAGCAATTGCTCTGTGACTTACTTTCTTTTCCACTCTAGCTAATAGAAATTAGCAAGTCCATACAAAGCAAAAGTAACTATCCATTCCCTGATAACTAAAAAACCGGGGCAGTGACATTGCAGAATTTGAAATACTTATGCAAGGATCATGAATTGGCAGGAGCAGGATCCAGACAAAGGCAAATGAAATGTGGTGGTTTATATAATATTGATGCATTGCAAATAATTTGCTCAACCATTTATCGCGTAAAATACAAATATCATAAAGCTTGATACAGATAGATTGAACTAAGGAGTGTAATCAGTTTTTGAGAACAAGAATCATGAATGTCCTCCAGGACAAAGATTGCAAAGGCTTTACTTTGAAGCATGTAGGAAGTATTTGGAAACATCATATGAGCAAACTTTTTTGGCTATTTATTTAATTGCAATGGACTAATGCTTAATCTGGCTGCTTGCAATATGAAGCATCAGGTACAGCCAACAGAGGTGCGTCCAGACTTCAGAGCAACAAGTTGACACTTACAACGAACCCTATTGATTGTTAAATGTCTACAAATATGAAAAAGCTCATCTCATCCCCATCATCAATGCATAACCAACACACTAGAAGAAACACAAGAACTCTAATGAATTCAAAGCTATGATGTAAAACATAAGCACAGCTACTTCACAAGGGGGTGGAATTAACCAGCACGGCAAATGTGCTATTGTAATGTTGACCAAATCAACAGCACATTTCCAGAAATTATCCCGGTTTGAAAACCAACAGGAACAGGACAAGTTAATTTTCCAATGGCAGTTACTTTCATCGGTCTGGACATAACCAAACTGTGAAAGAGTATCATTGAATCACGAGTGTCGTGCAGGAGACAAATTGGAAGAGTTTACTTTGAACCATGTAGGAAGTATCTGGAGATAACATGTGAGCAAATTTCTCCTTCGATTAGGTTATTTAATTCAAATGTATTTTATTATATGGTTAGTATAGTTGCTCGCGATTCGAACCATCTGCTAACACTGAGCAACAAGTCGACACTACAACTAATCCACTCCACACATTCCATGACAACATAATAACCCCTATTGATTGCTGGAACGCCGTGTGAAAATTGAAAAAGCTATATCTCATCGTCATCACTGATTCATAACCAACAAGTCTTGGCTTGGATGGAATACTAGGAGACACGCTAGATCTCGCTCGTGAGATGAAGATTCGGTGCCAATGATTTCAAATCTATGCGTGTAAAAAGATACAGTACTCAGTGCCAATGATTTCAATTTTATAAAACCCATTGAGAAACAATAAGCGTAGGAGGAAAAAGGAGTGATGACGGGTCTCACTTGGCGACGGGCTGGTGGTCGTGCCCGAACCGCTCGGCGGCGGTCTTGACGGCGTCGGGGGAGGCGGCGTGCGGCGCCGACGAGAGGTCGGGCCCCGGGAGGTATCCCCCCTCGTGGAGCCGTCGCAGCAGCGCCCCCGCCTCCTCCTCCCACGGCTGCCTCGGCTTGGGCCTGGGCCCCCGCCGCGGCGCATCGATGCCGGGGTCCGGCCGCGGTCGAGGCTTCGGGTTGCGGAACAGCGCCGAGAGCTTCGGCGGCGCCGCGGCAGCGGAGGAGCTGGTGGAGAGCCGGCGAGCGGCGGCGAGCGCCATGGGTTTAGCTAGGGTTCTGCTTTCGACGATCTCACCGCTGACCACAGCAAGCCAGTCAGGAACAGAGGATGAATGATGGATCTATGGCTCCATTCTTGAACGTCCGATTCCGATCCGAGGTTTGAGATGTACTTGCTACATTGTGTACACATAGGCACACAATGAGAAAGATTTGAGGAGTCCATGTGAATTCGCAAAATAACGACAATGTAACGAGCTTGACAACGATAACATGGTTGATAAACACATGTTATCTCAGTAGGAAATCAAGCCTTACACACAACGCTTCGTCAACAATACAAAAGAAAACGAAGCAAGGATTTTCAAGGTCCACCGGAGGCTTAACATCACAGCTCATGTCCTAGCCTCTCAGGCCTTCAACTCTTCGAGCAGGACTTCTTTTGCTTCACAATCTTCCTGCACCAATCCAAAGCATCTAAATAGCTGTCCTTTTTTGACAGCTCTGAACTCTGTAATTCTAGCATCTTGCTGCAAATATAATATATTTACTTTTCATCCAAAAAAACTAATTTTTCTTAATCACATTAGTCATTTAGTTGTGCTCAATGGTTGCGGCTCCCCTTTGAAAAAAGGTTGCGGCTCTGATGAACATGAACCGGACCGTGTCCACTGTCCAGTAGGAAGAAGCACAAAGCTTAAGGGGACGTTGAAGATGTGCTCGTCGAGCCTGGCAGTTAGCAGAGGCGGCTGCCGGTAGCCAAGTATCTCCTCTGTGAGGCACTTGGCTGTCAACTAGGCGACAGTGCCCTTCGCTGGCTGCTACTGCTACATACTGGACCAGTGGAATGGTTCATAACAAACGGATGGAGACATAGGAAATCACCACCACCCGCGATCTGATGGCTACCTCTAGCCCCATTCTGTATGCCCTACTAGTAGGAGTACTAGGCAGGCGCCGTCGGTTTCAGTAGAGCCGCAGCGCGGAATATAATGAGTCCATCTTCTCGCATTGTCATGGAATCAGACAACCTTTCTTATGCATGGAACCAGACAAGGGAGTACTCCGTAAGATGACAAGAATTTCTGCATGCTGCATCGTCCAATGCACTGCAACTGCTCGAGGCCAGACATTCAGTGCACATCGTTCTGTAGGATGTTTTGACAACCTACAGTACTCTGTTCAACACGTTTGCTATGAACGGGAGAGCCACTCAGAGTTCTTTCGAGGAAGCTGGACGGGCAGCGGCGAAGGACGAGTAATCGATAATGCGCGCGCCATGTGACCTTAGACGGGAGGCGCCTGGGCTGCGCTTGGCGTTTGTGCCACGGAAGACCAATCGCCATGAGCTAGCAGACAGAGCGCTGAAGGCGATCGATCGACCTTGACTGCTCGGTGCTCGCTCGCTAGCTCGTCGTTTCAGTTACGCGATCAGCAGCGGTGGGCGCTGGCCAATTTGTATTTAACATTCCGAGTGAGACAGGGACCAGCGTGCCCTGTACCATTCCAGGTTGAGTAGGGCAAGTCTTGGTCCATCCAATTCGATCGCTAGGAACATTCCGAAAGGTTTAGTTTGTGTCCGTGGACGACAGTGGCCACTACTGGCACAAGGACCGTGGCCAATTTGGCTCCGAATTCTTGTTGTCATGACATGGACAGGGCTAGTTCGATTCAGAGTTGGCGAGCTTGTCTTCAGAATGACTGTCACGAATAACTCGAAATATGGAGACAAATGCAAACACGTAGAGATCAATCGTGCTGCATTCGTCAGCATGCTTGGTTTTATCAGAATAGGCGTTGGTTTCATATGTAAAACGAGTAGTACTCGTACTGGAGATCAAGATCTCTATTCAAACTAAAGATAGACTTGGAGATAGACTTGGTTAAGTTTAGGAGATTGTAACAAACTCCAATTCTATTTTAAACGCATGGCTATCCCCTGCGCCCTGTACAACTTCTATATATATGAAACATGCAGCCGTGGCGAGCCAAGATAGGCAACCACGTTACCTTCCAATTCTAACATGGTAATCAGAGCTGCCTCTTCCTAAGATACATCCGTTATCTGCGTCGCCGATCTCCCGAGCGTTGCCAAGCCTCGAGCGTCATCAAGTTCATCGACGCCATGGCCTCTTCAAGCTCATCGCAGCATCATCATCACTCACCGTTTGGCCATGTCTCTGAAAAATTGACAAGAGACAATTATCTCCTCTGGAAGGCACAACTTCTTCCTGGAGTTAGAGGAGCGCAAGCCATGGGGATCCTGGATGGATCTACCCCAGCACCACCAAAGACCGTCGAAGTTACCAAGGACGACGGCAAGAAGGAAAAGGTGCCTAACTCTGAGTATACTGAATGGGTTATCAAGGATCAGTAGCTTTTGAGTCATCTGCTGAATTCTCTTAGTAAAGAGACGCTTGCACCGGTGGCCATGGAAGCCGCCTCAGCTGAAGCTTGGGCTGCTCTCGAGAGGATGTTTTCAGCCCAATCCAAGGCGCGGATTGCAAATCTGCGCGTTCTATTATCAACAACAAAGAAGGGTAATATGTCTACTTCCACATATTTCAATAAGATGTGTTCCTATAGAGATGAGTTAGCTGCTGTTGGAAAGACTGTTGATGAAGATGAGATGGTGCACTTCGTTCTCAACGGTCTTGATTTTGAATACAATGCCTTTGTCACCTCCATGCTTGGCCGAGTTGGTTCTCTTTCCCTGAGTGAACTCTACTCTCAATTGCTGACCTTTGATCAGCGCATGTCAATGTACCAAGATGGTGGACAATTGCAATCATCAGCCAACTCTGCAAACCGGGGCCGTGGCCAAATCGGAGGACGAGGTCGTGGAAATCCTCGTGGTCGTGGTCGCGGCCGTGGACGTGGCTACAACGATCGTGGTGGTCGTGGAAGTCGTCCCAATAATGGAAAGCGTAATAATAGCAGCAGTGATGTGACATGCCAAATCTGTAAAAAGATAGGACACACCGCAAATCGCTGCTGGTACAGATATGATGAGGATGAAGAAGAAGAAGAAAAGGTGACAGGCGCTACCAACATTGGCTATGGTGTGGATTCAAACTGGTATGTTGACAGTGGGGCGTCAGATCATGTTACCGGTGAACTTGAGAAGATGCACATTCATGACAAGTACTCTGGGAAAGATCGAGTCCACACTGCAAATGGAACAGGTATGAAAATTAGTCGCGTTGGTCACACAACTTTATATAACCCCAGTGGTAATATTCGATTACGAAATATTCTTCATGTTCCTAATGCTAGCAAAAATCTTATCTCTGTTCATAAGCTAGCTCGTGATAACAATGCTTTCTTAGAATTTCATCCTGATTTCTTTTGCATTAAGGATCAGGTAACCAAGAGGATCATCTATCAAAGTAGATCTCGAGGAGGCCTGTACCCGCTAGATCTATCTACTTCCACAGGAGACTCCACAAAGCAAGTCTACGCAGCCCATAAACCTACTGTTTCTCGTTGGCATAGCAGATTCGGCCATCCTTCACATTCTATTGTTCAGAAAATTCTTAGTCTAAATAAGCTTCCTAGTATCAGTGATAAAAATTCAGAGTCCGTTTGTAACTCGTGTCAAATGGCCAAGAGCCATCAATTACCTTATTCTATGACACATTCTATCTCTGAATCACCTTTGGATTTGATTTATTCCGATGTGTGGGGTCCTGCACCAACTTCTGCTGGGAGACATAACTATTATGTGAGTTTTATCGACGATTTCAGTAGGTATACATGGATCTACCTTCTGAAACACAAATCTGATGTGTTCAAGGCCTTTCAAAATTTCCAGCAACTTGTTGAGCGCAAGCACAATAAAAAGATCAAGGCCATACAATCTGACTGGGGTGGTGAATATGAAAAATTAAATTCTTTCTTCCAACATGTTGGTATTAGTCATCGAGTCTCCTGTCCTCATGCTCACCAACAAAACGGTGCTGCAGAAAGAAAACATCGTCATATCGTTGAGGTAGGATTAGCCCTTCTAGCTCATGCATCCATGCCCCTTAAATACTGGGATCATGCTTTTCTTACTGCCACCTACCTCATCAATCTCCTTCCCAGTAAAGTAATTAACTATGAGACTCCTGTTGCTCGCCTTCTCGAAGAAACGCCTGATTACTCTTCCTTAAGGACTTTTGGGTGTGCAGTTTGGCCCAATCTACGACCTTACAATACTAGGAAATTATCTTTCCGATCTGTTCGTTGTGCTTTCCTAGGCTATAGTGCTATGCATAAAGGGTTCAAATGCTTAGATATCTCCACCGGTCGTATATATATTTCCCGAGATGTCACTTTTGATGAAGAAATCTTCCCCTTTGCTCAGCTTCACCCAAACGCTGGTGCTCAGATTAGACAAGAAATTCTTCTTTTACCATCACATCTTTTCAGCCCTGGGGATATAAGTTGTGCCACTAACGCTGCTAATAATGTTTCTGGTGAGATATCTGGTGATTTTCAGGAACACGCAGACTTTTCAGAAGAAGTAGAAGAAGAAAATTCGCAAGGAAACAATGTTTCCAGTTCAGCAGCCACAGAACCTCTCGGTGTTAATCCCGGAGCCGATGCACCGTCGTACTCTGCCGGCGTCGATCCCACGACAAATCTTTCTGGGACTCTTCAAGCAGATGGGCCGGCTCCAGAATCTTTGCCAGCACCTCCGCGCGCGACGCATGGGGGGGATCAGGCAACCGGTGTCGCTAGTGTCGAGGCTGGTATTCAGAGACCTTCCGCGTCTGGATCTCTTGTGCAACCTCTGCCTGCCATAGCTACTGAAGATCAATCAGAAGCTGATCCAGCTGCCTTGTCACCACAACATCGCACCAGATCTCAGCATGGAATAGTGAAACCAAAGAAGTTCACTGATGGAACGGTTCGGTGGCTGAATTTTTGTGCAACCGGCGAGCCGGAGAATTTACAAGAAGCTCTACATGGTCCCAAGTGGAAGAAGGCTATGCAAGAAGAATACTCAGCGTTACAGAGGAATAAAACATGGCATTTGACTGAAGCAAGGAAAGGAATAAATGTGATAGATTGCAAATGGGTCTATAAAGTTAAGAAAAAGGCAGATGGAACAATTGATAGACACAAAGCCCGGCTGGTAGCCAAAGGTTTTCGTCAACGCTACGGCATTGACTACGAAGACACGTTCAGCCCTGTTGTTAAAATTGCAACAGTTAGACTGGTACTATCTATTGCTGTAACCAAAAATTGGTGCTTGAGACAATTGGATGTTCAGAATGCGTTTCTACATGGTGTTCTGGAAGAGGAGGTATATATGAAGCAGCTGCCTGGGTTTGAGGATCCCCACAATCCACATCTGGTATGTCGACTAGATAAAGCAATCTATGGTTTAAAACAGGCTCCCCGTGCCTGGTATGCACGGTTGAGTGCTAAGCTTGTTAACCTTGGGTTCAAAGCTTCTAAATCTGATACTTCACTATTCATCTATCAAAAGCTAGGAGTTACTATATATATGCTTATCTACGTGGATGACATTATTATTACCAGTTCCTCAGAACAAGCAGTTGTTGCATTATTGTCAGATCTAAGAGATGATTTTGCTCTAAAAGATCTTGGTGATCTACATTACTTCTTGGGAATAGAAGTGAAGCGTGATTCTCAGAGCTTGCAGCTAACTCAGGAGAAATATGCCAAGGAGATATTGTCTCGGTGTAAAATGACTACTTGCAAGCCGTCATCAACGCCATTGTCAACTTCAGAGAAGCTATCCTGTCAAGAAGGAAAACTGCTGGGCGCCGAGGATGCTACTCGCTACAGGAGCATTGTGGGAGCATTACAGTATCTCACATTGACAAGACCTGACTTGGCATTCGCAGTAAATAAAGTGTGCCAGTTTCTGCATGCACCCACTAGCGTTCATTGGACGGCAGTCAAAAGAATATTACGATATGTTAAACATACAGTTGATATAGGACTCAAGTTTGAGCGAGCAAAACAATTAGTATTGAGTGCCTTTTCTGATGCAGATTGGGCTGGCAGTGTTGATGATAGAAGATCAACCGGTGGTTTTGCAATATTTTGTGGACCAAATCTTGTCTCATGGAGTGCTAGGAAACAGGCAACTGTCTCTAGATCGAGCACTGAGGCTGAATATAAAGCTATGGCGAATACAACAGCTGAAGTTATTTGGCTAGAATCACTCATGAAGGAGTTAGGAATGAAGCTGCAACAAACCTCTATTCTTTGGTGCGACAACTTAGGGGCTACTTACCTATCAGCAAATCCAGTATTCCATGCAAGGGCTAAACACATTGAAATTGATTTTCACTTCGTAAGAGAAAGAGTGTCAAGGAAGCAGCTACTGGTAAAGCTCATCTCTACCAAGGATCAAATAGCCGACGGTTTTACCAAGGCTTTGTCGACTGGAAAATTTGAGGAATTCAAGAGCAACCTAAACTTAAAACGTAAGAGAAGTTTAGGTTGAGGGAGGCTATCAGAATAGACGTTGGTTTCATATGTAAAACGAGTAGTACTCGTACTGGAAATCAAGATCTCTATTCAAACTAAAGATAGACTTGGAGATAGACTTGGTTAAGTTTAGGAGATTGTAACAAACTCCAATTCTATTTTAAACGCATGGCTATCCCCTGCGCCCTGTACAACTTCTATATATATGAAACATGCAGCCGTGGCGAGCCAAGATAGGCAACCACGTTACCTTCCAATTCTAACAGGTTTTGCTTCCAAGATAGGAGTAGTACGCTGTGTACATACGGCCGCTCAGTACAACACATGTCAGCAAGTAAGGCGCTGCCTGTTTCATGTCCCGTCTGCCATGCATGATTCATGTCCCGTTTCATGTCCCGGCTTCTTGCTACGGTGCATGGTGGAGTTAGAATTGGTGATCACATCATCACAAGGGGTTCAGGTCTTCAGGACACAGCATGGACGCGTACTCGTCGTCAGTTGAACGCTTCCCTGAATCCCTATTCTCTTCATCATCATCATCATCATATCAAGAAACGGCAAATGACGCGTCCCATCGAGATGCTGGCTATAGCACTACACAGGAGTTGTACTGGACTGTGATGAATGATGAGCACACCAACACCAGTCTCCAGGGCCAGCTCCAGCTGACCTGAGCTGCACGACTCCTGAGGTTGCCGGACCGGCCGGTCGTCTGCATTTGGAACCTGCTGGAAGCTTCGTGAGACGACGACACCAGCTGCCGCCACGGACATGCATATGCGTATGCATGGATGGAGAACGATGCGATGCCATACCATTTCTACGAGGCCTCTCGCCGCCACGCCGGCAACATTACATTATTACATTTTTTGTCAATACATTATTACAGACTAGTATTACACATTAACCTTGTTCTTCCAGAGTGACGTAGCGGCATGCATGCATATGGTTGAGCTAGCTAGCTAGCTCTGCCACCAGGACGCGTTGGGTTTGCACTGGCAGCTGCCGCGCCATGCTCAGGCATTTGGATCCATCGAGCTGCATGCTGAGGTGGCGGTGCCGCCGCGCCCGCCGAGCCCTCGCCGCCGGCGAACAGAAAAACTCTATCCTAATTAATCGCTCGTTGTATGCTAAATGATGTTTTAACGTTAATTTTTTTTAAGTAACGGAGGGAGCAGCGTGTTTATTAACTTTTTTAGAGAAATATGCATGTTTATTAGCTACGCGCCTACGCTAGCTATAACGTCACGAGGATTGTTTGACCAGCGGTGTCCTCGGATGCTTCCACGTGGCGCGGCTCCGTACGACGATGACCCTGTCCTCTTGCACTGCATGCGCACGCACGCGCACGCCGCACGTACTCCGTGCACTTGGATTCGGTCCAGTACGTCTTGATCCGATCCACGATACTCCTACTCCGTACATACGGCCACATGGACGGCTCCTTGAACGCGTCATTTATTTACGCGAGGAAACGAGCGCTCCAGCTCGCGTATCCACGACGGACGGCGGACGGACGCACGGACGGGCGCCAAACGAACGAATTCCTAGCTTGTTTTGCACTACGTATATAGTATAGTACCGTACCGTACCGCTAATTCATTCCACAAATCAATTCCTAGCTACGAGACAGCGATTTAATTAAATTACGCACTTTGATATTTGATTGATCGCCCATGCATCCAATATATATCCAACTAGCTAGTGCAATTTGACTACGCCTATGACAGTTTTAGACCAGACGAGCGAGCGAGGCAGCCTCCCCGGAAATGCTTGCGGACTCTCTGCGTGTCTGCGTGCCTGCACGCAGCACTGCAGAGCCTATAAATACGCTTCAACGTCCTCCCTGCAGCTGCAAGTAAAGCCTAATACATACATACATACCCCTGACTGAGCTGTGATACACCGAGCCAAATTAAGGCAGACACCACCGGCAGGGATCGAGCTGAGGCAGCCAGAGCACAAAATCTAGCCAGCGAAGAAGAAGGGCACGCACGCTGCTTGCCATGCCTTCGTCGTCGTCGTCGCTACGCCGCCGCACGGCCGCGGCCTTCGTCTTCACCGCGCTCCTCGTCCTTCATGCGTCTCTGCTGCCGCAGCTGCAAGCGGCCAGGACGACGCCGACCGATGGCCATCAGGGAAGTGTACATCAGCAGGAGGAGGAGGAGGTGCGCGCCGCCACGACGACAAAGCAGAGTAGCAGCAGCCCCACACCCGTGTCAGCGTCGGTGCAAGAAAGGCCGCCCCCGTTCGTGCTGCTGCGCCGGCGCCTCCGCCGACCACCATTGAGGAGGCGTCCGCTCCGTCCCGCAGCCGGGTGCTCGGCTCCGTGCCCAGCCCCGGCGTCGGCCACTAGCTATTATAGCCTATTACCTCGTCAAAGACGAGACATGCTGTATTGCTGTAACCTGTACAGCTTTTTTTAGCAAGACATGTGGGCCCTTATACGCCAGGGGTGCGTGGTTACACGTCAGCGGCCAGTAGCTCCTCCGTACGCAGAGGAGCTCAGACGGGAGGCGCGTGGGGCTGCGCGTGGCGTTGGTGCCACGACGGCGGAGACGCCATAGCCGCCATGAGCAGAGAGCTGAAGGCGACGTTTCAAAGGCTCGCTCGCTGCCTCGCTCGTTCGTCGTCCCGGCCTAGTCTCCTACCCAATCACAATCAGCGACACCGCGCTGGCAAATTGGACAATCCCAAATGAGACAAAGACCATTGGCATTCCAGGTTCAGGCTCGGTCGGGAGCTAGAAGAAAACTGACGGGGAAACCAGTCACACGTACGTGTTGGATACGGCAAAAGTCGTGGTCCAATTCGATCGCTACTACTACCGCCGGCGGCAGGAACATTCCGAAAGGAAGCTTTTCTGTGTGATTCTGCCGGGGTCAGCCCGCAGTGCCCAGTCACCGTACCGTCGGCAGAAGGACCGGCCGTGCGTGGCCGACCGTTCTGATTCTGACAGGGACAGGGACAGGGACAGGGGCACTAGTTCGATTCAGAGTTGGCGGCTTCTCTTCAGAATGGCCATCACGAACTAGAAAAATGTACTGTACTAATAAGGTCGATCAGAGGAACTGGAGAAATATTAGAGACAAATGCAGCACGCAGAGATCCATCGACCATCTGCACGCGTCGTGCATTACCAGCGAGGGATTGCTTTCTTTGCTTCCAAGTGTGTAGGTACGGAGTATAGCAGCATGTCAGTAAGCGGGGCTCCTAACTTATTTTCAGAACCGGCGACCTGACATTTCCGAACGACCTGACAAACCAGAACCGGCGAAATCTGTGATTCACGGCTCCTAGCTAGCTTATTTTCAGAAGAAAGTTAAAAATGACGATCTACAGTTGCGAAGGAAGTCCTGGAGGCTCAAAACTGCACAAGTTATGGCTTAAGAACATTAATATGCCCCCTGATGTAGATTGGCCACTTGTGGGAGATTTTAACCTTTATCGTAACCCTGCACACAGGAACAGAGATGGTGCTGATTATTCAGAGATGCTTCTTTTTGATGGTGCTATAAGCTCTGTTGGACAAATAAACAACATCCACCTTTGTTGGAGCGCCTAGATTGGTTTTTTTTACTTCTGTTAGTTGGACATCCAAATATCCAAATACTTATGTTTCTACCATGCCTATGGAGACCTCTGATCATGTGCCTTGCCTTGTTACTATTGCTACTAATATGCCAAAAGAGCATGTCTTCCGTTTTGAAAACTATTGGTTGCAGCATGAAGACTTCTCCAATCAAGTTCAAGTGGGATGGATTGCACCTGTCCATTTTGAGGATCCTGCGAAAAGCATCACAGCTAAGTTTAAAAATCTAAGGAAAGTACTCAGACAATGGCAGCAGAATATTTCGTCTCTGAAACAGAATATTGAGAATGTCAAGCTTATTCTTTCTTTCCTGCATATGTTGGAAGAGTTCAGATATCTTAGTATTGTAGAATGGAACTTGAGAAAACCCTAGAATGCAAATTTATCAGGCTCCTTCAACAGCAAAGAACATATTGAAAACAGAGAGGGACCATCAAGTGGGTCACACTGGGGGATGCAGGTACCAAATTTTTTCATGCTCAAGCCACCATTAAACATAGAAGAAACTTTATATCTCAATTGGTTGATGATGATGGGAATGTGTTATCTAATCATGAAGATAAGGCCAAGCTTATTTGGAATTCTTTTAAAGAAAGGTTGGGAGTCAGTACCAACACCTTCTCAAACTTTGACTATGCCTCTCATTTCCCAAATCCACCTGACTTATCCCAATTAGTGGCATCTTTCACCAACAATGAAATTGATCTCATTGTCAAGTTCCTGCCCATAGATAAAACACCTGGCCCAGATGGGTTTAACACCGACTTCACCAAGTTTTGCTGGCCAATAATCAAAGAGGACTATTACAGATTATGCTCTAGTTTTTTTTGAAAATAACCTCTGTATGAGAAGCACTAATGGGTCACATATTAGTTTGGTTCCTAAAAAGGATGATGCTCAAAAAATTTCTGATTACAGGCCCATCTCTCTGCTCAACACCTCTATCAAAATTTTGACCAAACTTCTAGCTAATAGATTACAGATGGTTCTCCCTCTTCTTCTCCATAAGAATCAATATGGTTTCATAAAGCACAGAACTATTCAAGACTGTGTTGCTTGGGCACTAGAATACCTTCATATGTGTCATCATTCAAAGAAGAAAATCCTAATCCTAAAGCTTGACTTTGAGAAGGCTTTTGACAAGGTAGAACATCAATTTATGTTGAATATTATGGAGCATAAAGGTTTCCCCCTCAGGTGGCTAGCTTGGATGAAAGCTATTTTTAGTTCAGGTACATCTGAGGTGTTACTGAATGGTTTCCAAGGAAAAGTGTTTCATTGCAGAAGGGGAGTTAGACAGGGAGACCCACTCTCTCCTTTGTTGTTTGTTCTAGCAGTTGATTTCTTGCAAAGCATCCTGAATGATGCCAAAAATAATGGTTTGCTTCATTTACCATTGGCAATCTCTTGTGACTCTGATTTCCCCATCCTACGGTATACTGATGACACCCTTATCTTTATCAATGGAGATCTCAATGAATTAGCACACCTAAAAGACCTTTTATCCAGATTTGCAGAAGCTTCAGGTCTTAGAGTCAATTATGACAAGTCAATGATGGTCCCTATTAATATTTCAGAAGAAAGGTTGGAGGTCCTATCTAGTGCTTTTGGCTGCTCTGCTGGATCACTCCCTTTTACTTATCTTGGTCTTCCTCTTGGCCATGATAAACCAAAAGTGGCTGACTTTTGGCCTTTGGTTAATAAATGTGAGAAAAGAATGGTGGCCTTTTCTTCTTTCTTGACAGAGGCGGGAAGATTGCAACTTACCAATGCTATCCTCACTGCCCTCCCTACTTTTGCTATATGCAGTTTTCAGTTGCCAAAGATAGTTGTCAAGCAGATTGACAAATATAGAAAACATTGTTTGTGGCATGGTTCAGATATTCACAGTAAGAAACTATCTAAAGCTGCTTGGCCCATGGTATGTCTGCCTAAAGAAGAGGGAGGTCTTGGAGTGTTGGACATCACAGTCCGTAATGATAGCCTGCTTGTTAAACATCTTCACAAATTCTTCAACAAGCAAGCCATCCCTTGGGTTCAATTAGTTTGGGAGAAGTATTACCCCAATGGTAAGTTACCCCAAATGCCTCTCACACCTGCTAACATTAGAGGCTGCTCATTCTGGTGGAGGGATATTCTTAAATTACTCCCCAAGTTTAAGGATGTGGCCATTATATCAGTTAACAATGGTACCACTTATCTCTTTTGGTCTGATCTATGGGGGTCAGTGCTCCTTAATCAGAGATTTCTAGAGCCTTTTTCCTTTGTCAAGAATCAGAGGATTTTAGTTTCAAAAGCTTCTTCCTTTACTCTGTTTCATGGGTTGTTTCATTTACCTCTGTCAATTGAAGCTTACGATCAGTTTATACAACTCTCTGCTGAAATGCAAAACTTGCATTTTTCATCTACAAATGATATTTGGAGCTTTCCCTGGGGTCTCCAATACTCCTCCACCAACATGTACAGACACCTCATTGGTAATAGACAGGCCCCTACTGCTTTCAGATGGTTATGGAAATCTGCATGTCAAAACAAAAGGAAGGTTTTCTTCTGGTTGGTGCTGTAAGATAGAATCAGCACAAGAGCACTACTTCGATGACGCCATATGCATTTGCCTAATTACTCTTGTGTTCTCCATCATCTGAATGCTGATGAAGACATGAGTCGCCTTCTGTTTCACTGTCCTTTTAGTGCAGCCTGTTGGTTCTCTTTGTCGTTGATAATCACAGGTTTCTCTAACTCCTCCTTAATTGTTGAAGCACTGAAGCAGCAGATTAATTAACCTTTCTTAATGGAAATAATTGTGACAATGTCATGGTCAATCTGGACAATGCGAAATGATGCTATCCATGGTCAATCTGGACAATGCAAAATGATGCTATCTTCAGGAATATTCCTCACTCTGTCCACAGGGACAAGGAAGTCTTCAAGAAAGAATTGGCCTTAGTTAAGCTGAGGACAAAAGCTGCAACTCTTCCTCGTTTAGATTTATGGATACAGAATAATTTATAATTTTCCTTATTTTTTTTCCATATCTTTTTTTGTTTCTTGAGGCCTCTTTGTAAGACTTTATCTTTTGTTTTTTATAATAAATTCCAGTAGGGGATCACACCCCTCCTATTTCATCAAAAAAAGATGAAGGGCCCTCTCATTCTAGGGGCGATCAAGTGTAGATGATGCTTTTGCCTTCTGCACTGAAGATTTGAAAGCGGAAATCTGTGATGTAAGAGGTGGCTGCTAAGACAGTCTATGAGTAGATGCTTTTGTCTTGGTTGGTTCGGTGAGGGTCACTTAGCTTATTCTGTGGTGCATCTGTGCGGTGGACTATGTTCCTTTTCATCGTAATCCCCTCAATGTTGTGAATTTCCTCTTAATGTATGTTCGATGCCGGTTAACTTCAAATCTCACCTTAGGATAATCTTTCGCTGCTATTTTCTACTCTGTAATATATCCTCTTAATGTTGTGTATTTCCGTTTCATGAAATGGAAATGGGATTTCTCGGGTGGAAAAATAATGATCAATAGTGCACGGAAAAGTCAGAGCTATATCAGACTCAAGCTAATATAATTTGTGTGTTTATATATAATCAAAGATGCAGAACATGTAATCAACCTAATATCTGATTGTAACCATAATAGCGATTTTACTTTCTTTTTCCCCACAGGAGGAAACCACGCTGAACAATTTTTTTACCTCAGCAACTCTAGGAATGTATGTGCTTGAGTTCTCACAACTAAATATAGGTGCCCAGGCCAACCACACAACTTTAGACACCCACTAATCTAATAGAGCTCTAAAATTCGGATGAGCACATAGATCCTCTCTTTGATCCTCAATCCTAGGGGCCCTAGAAGAGAACCCTAAATTTCAATTAGGGCGGTTTCTCCCTCCCGCCTTAGTACCACCAACGTGGCCTCCTCTTTTGTTTCCCGACCTCCAAAGGACCTCCTCCTCCATTGTCTACCTCGCACTGGCACGACGTCGCCCGTCCATGCCTGCTCACGTCAGTCTAGGACCGAAGACCCATGTCGTCCGTGCCTTGCTCAAAACAACTAGGGATGAGGACCCCGCGTGCAGCTACTGCCAGGGTCCAAATTTGCCCACGGCTTGGCACTGGAGCCAAGCTCATCCACAACACGACAGCCAAAGCAGAGCTTGCTCGATGCTCGCGTCACCTTTGCCCGATGCCCGCCACCCGCCTCTTCCCTGGCAAGGCCACCTCGGACCAGCTCCCCACCCGCTTACTGGTGAGACCGCTATCTCTAGCTGCCTTCTCAGCTAGCTCCCTCTCTCCGACGAGTTGTCTAGACATGGCTAGGTTAGTCAATGAAGAAGAAGCTATAGAGGATGATAAATGAGTCCCACATATTATTTCGTACTAGAATAAATTGGAGGATGCTATTTTGAGGGCTCAAGTTGGATTGAAGCCTCAAAAAACACATTCTCAAGATAAAAAAAATCTTAATTAAATCAAAAGTAGGGGCTCTAATTTATTGGAGGACCGGTAGTTTTGTGTTGATTTTTCTCGGCAAAAACACATACAACCTGAGGACATTTTGGATTACCACGCGCTTTAAATGAACTGGGACCGGGACAAGACCTTGGGTCGCAATTTGGCCGGTATTCTGCCGTTTCACGTAGAAGGAATGAAGAATGTACGAGACATCAACACTCGCCGTTAGCTGAACACTTCCCAGAATATGATGCCGCCTGTTCATCGTCGTAGAAAAGTGTGTTAGGATCGAAAGTATAGTTTCGCTTGCACTAGCACTACTACCAGTACCAGTACTCCCGTAATATCGTCGTACGGCGCGGCAATATATATGCGCTAGTAATTTCAGGACAAATAGATACTAGTAGATGTGTAGGTCAGCACATAGTCATGTGGCGCACAGTACGGGAGGCACGGTAAATCCGGTGGGTTTGCCTTCCATTTGCCCAGCAGAACGCATGCCAAACGTGCTAGATGTGGCTTCCACGACAGGCTAGAGTTGGCAGCATCCTAGACAAACAGTTAACATGTGCATGTACTCCAACCTTGCTTGCTTCCGATTTGCTCAAGAAGTTACGACGATTCAGCACGGCGCGGCTACAGCGCTTTGGAAAAAGGAAATCTCTCGCGATGGTTCCTCTTGCCGGCCTGCAAATGCCGGTGATCGAACCAGGGCTCCAGGCAGCAGACACCGGATCGACAGGGGGAAGGAGTTGTATTCGTTGGCCGTTGCTGTCCATCGAGATGTAGATGTAGTCCTCCTGCCAACTTGCATGCATCCGATTCATTCAGAGCACTCACAATAAATTTTTTTTACCGATTCGGTCGGGGAGGCCCCGGCCCCCTTTTTTTCTAATTAAATGAAAGAACGAGCGTATAACAATTACAGGAGGGTGGTACAAGGCCTTTAGGCCCAAAGCAGAAAAAGAACATAGGGTCAAGTAAAGCTATCTCTCCAGCTACTGATGAGTTGACTCTGACTGGCTTGGCTTTGACATAAACTAAGCCTAATTCTTGCTTGAAATGCCTCTTCCATATGTCAAACACTATGGCTCCCATTGTCAAAGATAACTTTGTTGCGTGTGTACCATATGCTCCAGCATCCTGTTATCAAGATTTCCCTAAAGATGACGCTGGGGCTGTTGAAAGTTTCTCTTGCCCTTAGTAGCGTATCAACTGGGGTTAAGTTGAAGTCCCAGTGGATTTGAATGGAAGCCCAGCAATCTTAGCTCTCACAATATAGACTCTAACATAGAGTCTAAGCTATTTATTATCTCTATGATAGCATAGACTTGAAGTCTAAATAAATAAGACTGAAGTTTTGAATTTTTGTATCTCTCTTCAATAAATATACTACTACATCGGTAGAATATAATAAATAAAAAAGTAAGAAATATGCTTAGACTATGATATATAGTTTAGAGTCTCCATTGTGAGCATCTTCACCACACATGCAGGGTACTATCTCCGCGAAGGAGTTATCCGAGGAGGAGGACTAGGAGCGTGCCAAGGACTTAAGGGAGGACTTGAGTGACAGCAATTCAGGTGCCACACCCCACCCAACCTTGTAGATCCTATTACGCATAACATAATAACTAGTTAGCTAGTGCTTTGTTTATGAATATCACCTGTGATAGGATGCATGGTAGAATTGCTTGATGAGCCTTTACCTTATCGTAACCTTTACTCCTACACACCCGCTAATAGGCTAGACGCATGCTTATTTTGCTTATGATGTTTTACTTCTACTACGCTTATATCTGTGATGTGATGCGTGGTGGGGAGTATGGTATGGAATATGGTTAAGGCACACGGTACCACTTTACTCGAGGAGAGTGTTGCGTGTGTCTTGGGTGTGTGATGAGGGTTGAGTCGATCGGACAGGATTCTATGACGAGCTTTTGGAGCGAGTCTTGCCGGAGGATGTGATCTGGGCATCCCCGTATGAGGTGCTTGTGGCGAGCACATTATGAGGTATATGGTGATTTCGGGGACAAAAGCCTTCGTGGAGCGAGGCCCCGGGTAGGAGGTGCTGTTGTAGCACGGACTATTATAGTCCCTATGAGAAGATAATCCTGTCTGATCCCCCTAGGAGCAGATATCTCTTGAGAACTAGAACCTTGGGACCTACGTGCTCACCACTCGCCCCTGAATGGGCGGAGGGACAGATGTCTGACTAGCTAGGACGGTGCCACTACTACTAGGTTGTTAGCAGATAGTGTCAGGAGGTACGGGCATTGGGTCCCATACCCTCCTTAAAGCCGCAAAGTTACCTTGGTGGCCCGGGTAACTACGCCTCACAGTCTCAGTGTGCCGGTGTACCTATCGGTGTTTTGGTGGTATTTCGGGATATCCCAGAACTGAGTGGTAGGGTGGTATCGCACCGGTTAGAAAGCAGCCGGAATCAGCCTAGGCGGAGCGCACCGCCGAGGATGGTGATCTTGTGGTTACGGGAGTACACGCTCTGCAGAGTTTTGAATCTATATATAGTCCGCGGTCTCGGTATGGCCTTTCCCTCGACCTACGCTTCTCGGGAGTAATGAGATTAGTCCTTCTATTCTCCCCCTGGTGTTACCCTTTCGGCTATGAGCCACTAAGACAGGCTCCGAGAGGGAGTTGGACCTGTCGACTGAGTGCGGGAGGGTGAGATGTGTGTGATGTGATGGGATGGGAAAGATGTGCGGATGAGAGGGGTTAAAACTTGATGAACTATATTATATAATATTGGTCACTACTTGCATAGAAAACCACAGCCATATATTAGGCCTCTTTGATTATATCCTTTGCATCCCACCAAATACTACATAGCAGAAGCAAAACATAGGGTGGGAGATATGGCCAGTATAAAATGTACTGAAAATTTAGATCCAGGTTTAGAAGATGGCTTGCCGACGCCTCCGGAGGACGAAAGGATTAGTTGGTCTCGTGCCTACACTCAAGATGGTGAAAGACGAAGCTTCCGTAATATCCCTCTACTTCCGCAGCTGTTCTGGATGCTAGATACTCTGATGATTCCGCCATGTGGCGATGTAATAAATTATGTAAACCCCTCTATTGTATTTTTTTATTCGATATATGGCTTCGTAATTAACTGATATTGGATAAGTTGATGCTTGGACCTCCTGGGCTATCATTATATCCTTCAGTCTGTGTATTTTTCCTTCATAAAAAATTGAGGATGTTTCCCTATGCACTATGTGGTAGGTAGTTGACGTCCTAGTCGACAGGGAGACCTCAGCGGTGACTTCATGAACTTTAAGATCTGCCGGCTCATTCAAACATGCTCATAGGGTTAGAGTTTACATCTGTATTCATATGGTGACTATATGTGAGTGTTGCAGGCGTCTAAGTTGTACTGTGTAATCTCAAAAAGCAACGCGTTATCAACGTATTATCCGCTAACATAAATTGAGATTTTCTTTTTCACACAAGAGGAAACTAGGTTGAATATTTTTTTAGCAACTACAGCAGAGCCACCTAGGTAGCTAAATATGAGTTCATAGATGAAAAAAATCACAACTTTAATGAGCCCCTACTAGAGTCATGAATTCTAGATGGACACCCAAATCCTCTCTGTAGTCCTCATTTCCAAGGGCCCTAGAGGAGGCCCTAGATTTCTATTGCGGCAGTCTCTTCCCTCCCCCCCCGGCTCAAGCATGGATCCACCGACACGCTCTCCTCTTCCGATCCCCCATTTCCAGTGTACCTCCTCCTTTGCTCTTCATGGCCAAAAAAACCCCTCCCACTAGCACAATGTTTCTCGTCCATGCCCTACTCATGGTAGCCATTGTTGAGAACCCGCATGTGGCGGCTACCAGGGCTTGAGCTCGCCCATATGGTGACAAGCGAAGCCAAGCTCATCTAACGCTCCACCTCCATATGCTACGCTACCTCTTTCCAGCGAGGTCGCCTTGATCGACTTGATTGACTCCCTGGTCTCCTGCCAGTGAGACCGCTCCCTCTGGCTCCCTTCCCAGCCAACTTCCTCACTGGCCAGTGGTGTAGACATGACCAAGCTAGTCAATGAAGAAGAAGATATAGAGGATGACAAACAGGTCACTCATGCCATTCCTTACTAGAAGAAATTTGAGGATCCTGTTTTAAGGGTTCTTGCTGGAGTGCAGCTCTGATAATTGGCCCTAAAAAATTAGAGGAGTCCTTAAATCAAAACTAGTGATCCTGATTTGAGGGCTCATCGGAGATGCTCGGTATATTACATATGGATTGGCAGGTTTTCATGTCCTGTTTTATTTTTTTTTTGGGAGAACACGCACAATGATGTAAGGATATTTTGGGTTACCACGCACTTTGCCATTCAATAAATAAAATGCATGGCCGGGACCCGGACAAGGACAACAAGTTCACCTTGGAGCAGTAGTGTAGCACGTGGACGTGGTACATACCGTAAGAGAGAGCTTCGGTTGTGAGCATTACACCGCAATTTGGCAGGTATTCTGCCGTTCCACGTTGAAGGATGTACGGGTCATTAAAATGTTAACACTCGCCGTCAGTTGAACGCTTCCCTGGGACTCTGAATATAAATCCATGTTCATCGTAGAAAAGTGTATTAGGAGTACACATTTAGTCATATACGTGGGGGAGACCGAGAGGTGGCCGGCTTGCTTGCAAAATGTGCCAGCTAGCGCTACTAGAGTACTAAGGTGGCAACCATATGCACGCATGCTTTTTGCAGACTTGCAGTTTAGTTAACACAAACAACCTAGCTTACGAATTGCATTGCTCAAGAGCATGCGCGCAGGTGGTAAGTAATTAAGTAGATGGGTCAGCCTAGCTACAAAATCCTGAATCGATCGATTGATCTCAGCCTCAGCCTTGACAGATTCTACACACGGCGGCTACTACGTCGTCTTTGGAAAGTATAAAAAAGAAGTCGCCATTCTTTTGGCTGGCCTGCACCTGCAGGTGCCGGTGATCCAGCGGTCAGCGCAGAGGAGTCACGTTGGATTGTATATTCCGGTGATCCGGTCGAGATGTACAGCACAGCAGGCAGCTAGTATCACGAAAACTGCCGCTGCAAACTTCCCCAACTTGCGTTCAGACGTATGTACGTACGTGAGCTCGCTCCAGCTTCTGGCATCTGCTGCTCTCCAAGCTCCAGCTGATGATCTGACCTGTGTAGACTTCTCATCAGCCCCGGCCCGGCCGCCCTCGCTCCACGAATCACCATCGCATATGGAATTGCTTCGTCGTCATCGTCGTCGTCTGTGTGAACCAGATCGAGACGACGCCGGCCAGAGCTGCCGCCACGGCCATGGTCCATCGATCGATCGAGTGATCGATGCCCCTGCCAGAACCCTCGATCGCCGGCCGGCAACATATTACTACTACATTAATAACCATATTAGGCACACGTACGCTTCGATCGCCGCCGGCATCTGCTAGCTAGGACGTGTACGTGTTGTTTGACCTAGCTAATTAAACTACTCGTACTAACCTACTGCTGCCAGCGACCAATGCTCGAATCCTTCCACGTGGCGCGGCACGGCGGCGTACGGACGTCCTCTTGCACTTGCGCACGCACGCCCGCACACGCACGTACGCTTTGATCCGGCCCAAAATATAGTGCGCGCGGCCACTTGCATATATTGGACGGCTTTGGAAATTGGAACGAATCGGACTGTTGACAGCGCAATTTACGCGAGAGCTCCAGCTAATTAAGAGCAAGTTTAATAGAAACGCTCACTGTGGGCTGCAAGCAGGCTGGGAGCAAGCGCATAAGCCGGCACGTACAGTGAGACTACCCGTCCTCTATTTCTCTCCTTTATACATCCTAGTCATCAAAATTCTCTCCTATCAGCTGTGGGACTCATATAAGAAATATTTTATTTTTTCTCTCTTCTCTTTTTTTTCTCTCTCCCCCTTCCTCTCTCCCTCGATCCCTCCGCCCGCAGCCCCGCACCTCTCTCCCCCTTCTTCCTCTCTCTCCCCACCGCCACCACCACATCGCACCGCCGCCCTGCTCCTCCGCACGGCCGACCGCGCCGTCCCCTCCCCTGCTCCTCCGCACCAGCGCGGGCGGCCATGGAGGAGTTCTCCCCTGCGCGCGGCCCGCGGCGAGGCCATGGAGGAGCTCCCTGCGCTTGGCCATGGAGGAGCTCCCTAAGCGTGGCATGCGGCAAAACTCCCTGTGTAACACCTCTGGTGTTATATTAACTAAAACATGCCATGTCATCATATGCACTGCAAAGCATTCATGTTTAAGTCCACTTTAATATGCATCCACTAAAACAAGTTTACATTTCATAGGTTGATTGAGTTTCTGTAATGTTTGTCACATGAAATAATAAAACCCTATTTTCGAATGCCATCGCAAATGCTTAATTTATACTCTATGTACTTGAGGTGTAAACTGTGTTTACACTAGTGTCAAGCATAGTGTATAAGTCTAAGTTCAACCCTAAAAATGATTTCCATATTTGAAATTGAATTTGGATTCCAAAGTTTATTCCTAAGCCTGGCAATTCAAATTTAAAGTCAAATTGGAAATGCTATAAAAGGTTTTTCAAAAGTCAACTTGGTCAACCAAGGGTGTCATTGGGTCAATGACCTAAAAATGTCCTTGGATGATGTTTGTGATCACTAATAACCAACCAATTAAGTTAGAAACCAAATTGAGTTTAAATTCCATTTCAAAAACCCTTTATTTCCAACCCTAGTTTTATCCCCTTTTCTCTAATTCAAATTCTATAAGGAATTTGGAGATACTATAGAAAGATAGTTTGTAGATCTTGACAAGATCTACAAAGTTGGTATAGAAAGTTTTTCAAGTTTCCAAAAGGAATTTCAAATTAATTTGAAAATACAGTTTCCAGCACTTATCCCCTTTTGATTTTAAAGTTATAATTCAAAAATTATGCATCATCTGAGAAAACCTTGTATATGAAAAATGTTTGGTTTGACAAAATCAACATTTCATAGTTTTGAAGATTTTCAAGTTTTATTGAAAAATCAAAAGTAATTTCAAATACTTATTTCTAGGGTTTTATCCCCTTTTCAAATCTGAATTCAAATTTCAAAATCTAGACAGAATTTGAACATGCCCATTAAAGGAAAAGTGTAGCTCTTGAAAAGTTATGCAAATTATATTTTTGGAGATTTTTAAGTTCTTATATAAATTTGGGAGTAATTTATATTTTAAACCGAATGGTAATTCTGTAAATAACTTGAACAGCACCTAACCCTATCGGCGCCCGCCATGGCCGGCTTCGCATCGCGCGCCGCCGTCCACCGCCGCGCCTTCCCGGCCAACCGAGCGCTCTCGGACGCGAGAGACTTCATCGTCGTCGTGTCAGCTGCTCCTTCATCATCTTCTTGCTATAAATAGCAGTCAGCCGACGCCGTTTCTCCTTCTTCTTCCTCCCGCCGCCGTCGCCGACGACCTCGCTCCGCCGCCGAAATTCGCCGTCGACACTCCACCTCTGTCCAATTGCCCTCGCTCAAAGCTCCGCCACTTCATCACGGTCCTTTTGGGCCAGTTCATGCTTGCTCTCGTCGCCTGAGTCACCCGCACGCCACCTTCTTCTCCGCGGCCGGTCAGCCGAGCCGTCGCGCCATCGCCGCCGTTTGCCGCCGCCAGAGGTGATTATATTTTACCTTCGACCTCGTAATCGTGTTCTCCATGTCATCTTGCACCTGATGCGCACCTTGGTTCGAGCAGCGCATTACCAGAGGCCGCCGTGACGCCGTCGTGCCATCGGAGCGCCATCACCGCCGTCGACCGCCGTTCAACCCAGCCACTCCGGACCTTCATTAACGTGCGCATCAGCGCCGT
>CM041634.1:3617110-3729029 GCA_023333625.1 Bothriochloa decipiens | reverse complement strand
ACAATAATCATGCGTGTGGGCCATATGATTTAGGAGGTTCTGCCACACCCTGCACCTGGCCATGGAAGAGCTCCCTGTGCGCGGCCCGCGGCGGAGCTACCCCGCGCTCCCTGCAGCGGGAATCACCCATGCACGGCCTGCGGCGGAGCTACCTCGCGCTCCCGGCGGCAGGGCTCGCCTGCGCGCGGCCGGAGCTGGCTGGCGAACGCCATGGTGCTCGGCACGGATCTCGGCGGATGGGCATGGCCGGCGACGGAGCAGGGGCGCTGGCGGTTCTGCCACCACGACGTGCGGTAGTCGGTGTCCTGCTGCTCCCCTCGGCGCCTGCCTGCTGTCTCCTGCTCGCGCGCGAGGAGGGGGACAGCGAGCTCGCCGGGGCAGTCGCGGGCGCGGCCGGTTCTCCCACCACGACGGGCCCGACGCTAGCGCGGCGGGCGTCTCTCCCCTGCTCCACTGCTTCTCGTGGTCCCTGGAGCCAGAATCCGCTCGAGCTCCTTGCGGTCCCCGGCGGCGGCTCGAGCTCCGGCCATGGAGCTCCTCCTCCCTCTCCGGCGGGCGCAGCTCCTCCTCCCTCTCCTCCACGTCCGGCGCGGTGCGGGGCGCGGCCATGGCCATGGAGACCCATCTCCTTCTCTGCTCCATCCCATTCTCTCTCATCCACGCGCCCGATGAGGGCCCCATGCAATCGCATACTGGAGCTGCCGTACGTCCGAGGCAGACACCGGACGCGTTTCCATCCTAGTCGATACAGGAGGTGCATACAGGACCTGCTGTGACGAATTTTCCGGTACCGTCTCTTACACAATCGGGTACCAGCTCCCGCTGCTGCGGGTAGTCTGAGCAAGCTGGAAGAAGCGGACTTCAAAAGCAACCTAAGCATTTAATGCTAGTAGACTGGCAGTCATTTCTCAACCCGTAGTGGCTGCATGCGAGCAACTCGTCTAGGAACCTGTGATGCGCCGGGCGGTATTGCAAACGCCGGCTCCATTCTCTTTCTTCCTTCTCTCTCCGCCGCCTAGGATTTTGATGATGTAGACCACCTTACAGCCTGCTGACTAGGACTTATAATGCTTGCTCTAATTAATCAATCCCGGACGCCATGTGAATGAACGAACCAACGAATCCCTAGCTTCTTGTTTACGTAATTGTTTTGTGTACTATTCCTACTTGCAATTTCACAATTAACTGCTACAGAGATTTTTATTTAATTATTTATTAGTTGATTATTCCATCCAAATCCAACTAGTGCTGTTTGACCATGCCAATGACAACGAGCAGAGCAAAATGCGATGCGACGAGGCAGGTGTTGTGCTGCTTGTGTATGCTGTAGTGGCCTCTCTCCGAAAATGCTTCCGGGCTCTCAGCTTGTCTGCCTGCCAGGACGGCTGAACTTGAGCACAGCCTATAAATACAGTATGCTGCGACGTCGCTCACATTCCTCCCCTGTGCCCGCAAGTGCTCCATATATACATACACCAAGACAAACACAGACAGCTATACCAGCAGCAGCAGCAGCGCACGGAGGCCGACCGGAGCTCATAGTAGGTAGAACCAGACAAGATCGAAGGGCCGGCACCTACGTGTGTATAAGCACCTTGCTTGCCATGGCTCCGTCGTCGTCGTCGTTGCCGCTGCACCGCACGGCCGCGGCCTTCGTCGTTGTCGCGCTCCTCGTCCTGGCGTCGCCGCCGTCGTCTCTGCTGCAGTTGCAAGCTGCCAGGACGATGCCGACGCAGACCGATGGCCGTCAGGGACGTGTACAAAAGCAGGAGGAGGTGCATGCCGCCACGTCGACGACGACGAGTAGTAGCAGCTCCACACCTGCTGCGTCAGCGGCGGTGCAAGAAAGGCCGCCACCGCTCGCGCTTCTGCTGCCGCCGCCGCCGCCGCCGACCACAACCATTGAGGCGGCATCAGCTCTCCGCAGCCGGATGCTCGGCTCCGTGCCCAGCCCCGGCATCGGCCACTAGCTACCTCCTGCTCCACCTCGCTCCACGCCCCCTCTTGTGCCATGAACAAGTAGCGTACTACTAACCATGCGTGCGTGTGCTATTATATTGATTACTTTGTAATCTCAGTTCAAGTTTCAGTTTCAGTTTCAATTCCAGGAAAGAGAGGTCTCTCCACATGCCAAGCCAGTATGCCACACATACATATGGACCGGAGTATATGCTAATTAAATCTGAAAAAATTTGGGTTATGTTGTCGATTTGTTCATGGCGCTTTCTGGTTGATCCTGATGTGGTGTGGAATGTTGCGAAAACACGTTCAAGCTTGTCGACGTTTTCACGTGGGTTCCCTTTTTGAGTTCCCATCCAGCACTACCGAAAACACCATCTTTGTCGAGTGCCGAAAACTTTGCCGAGTGGCAAAACCCGGACACTCGATAAATAGGATCTTTGCCGAGTGCCAGAACAAGCAGTCGACAAAGATCTCTTTACCAAGTGCCAGGCGCTCGGCAAAGAACCACACTCGGCAAAGGGGATCTTTGCCGAGTGCCCTGCACTCGGCAAAATAGAGGCACTCGGCAAATGGGGCCTGGCCAAACGGCATCCGTCGTCGTCCCCTTTACCGAGTGCACTCGGCAAAAGGCCACCTTTGCCGAGTTCCTGGCACTCGGCAAAAGGATGCCACGTGGCAGGCTCAGGGCCGGCCAGGGCAACAGCCTTTGCCGAGTGCCGGACTGCATTGCACTCGGCGAAGTATTCTTTGCCGACTGTCTCCCCTGGCACTCGGCAAAGAATATTTTTTTGTTTTTTCTTCCCAGTTTTTTTCTGTGTCCTTCCTACGGTAAATACATCTCAACTTTAAAAGTTGGGACAATTTTGAATTTTTTTGCTATATTTTCTTAATTATTTTTATTTCTTTGAATTATTTTGATAACTCCAAATTTGAACTGCAGGTACATGAAATAATGGAATTTATTCATTAAAAAATAGTATTCATGATGTTCGGAGTATGTTGAGACCGTATCCAGCACCTCGCATGAGATTACGACCATGTTGTCGTAACATGACGAGTCACGTTCGAGGAAAGTGTTTTTAAATTATATAAAATCCAAACGAAGTCCAAAAATGACGAAACTTGTCGAGTTGTCTTGTCGTCACATGTCGAGGCAGTGGTAAAAAATTGAGAAAGTTTCGAGCAAGTTGTGAAGTCGGATGCCCAAAACTCAGACATCATCGTGATCACCTGTGGGGGGCGTCCTCCCCCGCGACCTGTCGTAGCGCATAGAATCGTTCTATGCCTAACTTGTTTCTGCAGGGTATGTTGTGAATTGGTATGGCCCATATGTATGTGTGTAATTCTTTCATGGCCTGCATGTCATGTAAGCAACATGGCTGGAGCCATATGTGTTGTCATTTGATATATTAGCCTGCGCGCCATCTTGTGATTATGCGACTATGTAATTAGTATAGCATGCGATAAGATAGTTCTTGGAGGACTTATCATAAAAAGGATGCCACACATAGATCATGGAGATGGAGATCATAATGATGGGCATGATGGAGATGGAGATCACCATTCATCAAAGGGCTATACCATGTCACTATGTGTGAATATGATTCTCATTATATGTTCTACTTTCACATGCTATTATGTTTTTGTCTATATGAGTGCGGTAGTGAAGTAGAATGATCCCTCAGCAATGTTTAAGTTCAATGCTTCCCCAAACCTTGCACTGTCATAAGTATTGTACAATCGGTGGTGGGTCTATGAAATTAGGGAGCTACTGGTTTTCCTCGATTAGGCAGGTTCGTATCTGATACTTACTGCAAGAAGGTTTGGTTACTTGAACAAGGTCATCCTAACGGTTAGAGATCTTAAAGCATGGAAAGGTTGAGTGCTCGGCATAGGGATGCTAGCCCAACAATAAGAGTCATATGAGATATGATTAGCAAGGTGTTGCTTACCGATCTACCATACCGACCAGCGGTGATGCTAAAGTTCACTGGACGGGATGTTAGTTGTGGGTCTTGAATCACTAAGTATCAATTGAGGGATATTGATTTTAGTGGGAGTATATTCTATTTGATATAATTTACTCTTTCATGGATACATTGTCTTAGTATTTTGCATTACTTTTATTGTAGATGGCCGCTCGCAATCAGCCATTTTCTTTGCGTATAATTCTTGAAAAAGATAAGTTGAATGGAACAAATTACGCGGATTAGATCCGCAACCTGAGAATTGTTCTCAGGGCTGAGAAAAAGGAAAATATTCTAGACACCCCATTACCAGATGAGCCTGAAGAAAATGAACCTGTTGCTGAAAGAGCCGCTTACAAGAAAGCATGCGATGCTGATCTTGAAATGAGTTGCCTTATGCTTGCTACAATGGAATCTGATCTTTAGATGCATTTCGATAACAATCACTCAGCGAACAATATGATCGTGGCGCTTGAGGAGATGTTCTGCACACATGCCAGGACTGTAAGGTTCAATGTCTCTAAGGCGCTTGTGGAAACCAAGCTTTGCAAAGGGCGCAGTAGTAGGACCACACGTAATCAAGATGGTTGGTTACACTCAAAGGTTGGAGAAGCTAGGCTTTCCAATCGGCCAAGAGTTAGCTACTGATTTTATCCTCTCATCCATTCCGCCCAGCTATGGAAACTTTATCTCAAACTACCATATGCATGGAGCGGAGAGAGGCTTGAGTGAACTGTGTGGTATGCTAAAAATAGCAGAAGCTGACATCAAGAAAGGTGCCGACAGTAGCCAAGTGTTGGCGGTCCAGAACAGACCTCGGTTTAAGAGGTGGGGCAAGAAGAAGGGCAAGGCTAGAGATGAGATCTCTAAGACAAACCCATCTGCTGCTAAGGCTAGACCATCTGCAAATTCAGACTGCTTTATTGCAAGGGGAAAGGTCACTGGAAAAGAAATTGCAAGGAGTACTTGACGTCCTTAGAGAAGGATGGCGGCGGTAAAGGTATTACTGCTACTTGTATCCTTGTCGTTCATGTTACGGATATTTTTCTCACTAATTCATATATCAATTCCTGGGTATTTGATACCGGATCGGTTGCTCATATTTACAATACGATGCAGGGAATGATAAGAAGTAGAAGTGTGGAAAAGGGAGAGGTTGACTTTCGCATGGGCAACAATGCAAGAGTTGCTGCGTTGAACGTCGGGACGATGCAACTTCACCTGCCGTCGGGATTTATAATGGAATTGAATAATTATTATTTTATTTCTAACTTAAGTCGAAACATTGTGTCACCTTCATGTTTGATGAAGGATGGTTATTCTTTTGCGAGTAAAGACAATGGTTGTGTGATCTCCAAGAATGACATGTTTGTGGCTTTTGCATCCATTGTGAATGGGTTATTTATTTTAGATCTTGATGATGCACCTGTCTGTAATGTTAGTGCTAAATAGCCTTGGCTTAATGAGTTAAGTCCTACCTATATGTGGCATTATCGTTTGGGTCATATAAGTGAGAATCGCATGAAGAGGCTCCATGATGATGGTCTTCTAACTTCGTTTGATTTTGAATCATACGAGACATGTGAGGCTTGCCTGCTAGGCAAGATGACCAAGGCACCATTCAAAGGATTTCCTAAGAGGGTGTCTGACTTGTTGGAACTTGTACATACTGATGTATGTAGACCAATGAGCATGATAGCTAGAGGAGGATTTCAATACTTCATAACTTTTACCGATGACTTTAGTAGATATGGATATGTCTACCTAATGAAGCATAAGTCTAAAACATTTGAAAAGTTCAAAGAATTTTAGAATGAAGTAGAGAATCAACGTGGCAAGAAGATCAAGGCCTTGCGATCTGATCGTGGAGGTGAATATCTAAGTCACAAGTTTAGCAATTATCTTAAGAGCTGTGGAATTGTTCCACAGCTTACGCCACCCAGAACTCCTCAGAGAAACGGCGTGTCTAAACGACGTAATCGGACCTTGTTGGACATGGTTCGGTCTATGATGAGCCAGTCGGACCTACCTTTATCATTTTGGGGATACGCTCTAGAAATAGCCACTTTCACATTGAATAGGGTACCATCTAAATTCGTAGTTAAGACACCATATGAGATGTGGACTGGTAAGAATCCCAGTTTGTCTTTTCTAAAAATTTGGGGTTGTGAAGTTTATGTCAAACGACTTATATCAGATAAACTAACACCCAAATCGGACAAGTGCTTTTTCGTGGGATATCCAAAGGAAACTTTAGGGTATTATGTCTATAACCGGACAGAGGGCAAAGTGTTTGTTACTCGAAATGGTGTTTTCTTAGAGAAAGAGTTTCTCAAAATAGAAAAGAATGGAAAAAAGGTGTATCTTGAAGAAGTTCAAGATGAGCCAGTAGGGACTGACTCTACGAGTGATGCTATTGTAGCAGAGCAAGTTGAGACACCTGTGGCAGTGAAGACACCACCACAACCACAAAGATCATCAAGACTTCATGCATTGCGTGGGGATTTGTTATTGTTAGACGATGATGAACCTACGGATTATGCGGAAGCTACGATGGATCTAGATTCTGAGAAATGGCAAAGTGCCATGAGATCCGAGATAGATTCCATGGGAGACAATCAAGTTTGGAACTTGGTTGACCCGCCTGATGGGGTTAGACCCATTGAGTACAAATGGATCTTCAAGAAGAAGAAGGATATGGACAAAAATGCTCACGTCTATAAAGCTTGGCTTGTCGCAAAGGGTTTTTGGCAAGTTCAAGGGGTTGAATACGACGAGACATTCTCGTCGGTAGCGATGCTTAAATCTATCCGGATTATTCTAGCAATTGCTGCATATTTCGATTATGAGATATGGCAGATGGATGTTAAAATAGCCTTTCTAAATGGGTATTTAGAAGAGGATGTGTATATGATACAGCCTAAAGGTTTTATTGATCCTAATAATGCTAGAAAGATATGCAAGCTTAAGAAATCTATTTATGGGTTAAAGCAAGCATCTCGGAGTTGGAATCTTTGTTTTGATGAGGTCGTCAAAGGGTTTGGCTTCCGTCAGAATGAAGAAGAACCTTGTGTTTACAAGAAGGAAAGTGGGAGCGCTGTTGTGTTTCTAATCTTGTATGTGGATGATATACTATTGATTGGGAATGATATTCCTATGTTGCAACTGTAAAGACTTCACTGAATAATAGTTTTTCTATGAAGGATTTAGAAGAAGCAATATACATCTTGGGCATTAAGATCTATAGAGATAGGTCAAGAAGGCTAATAGAATTAAGTCAGGATACTTACATTGACAAGATGTTGAAGAGGTTCAACATGGAACAGTCCAAGAAAGGGTTCTTGCTTGTGTCACATGGTGTGCGCTACAGTGATAAGCAGTGTCCTTCCACTGATGCTGAGCGCAAGCGCATGAGTAAGGTTCCATACGCTTCGACAGTTGGTTCCATCATGTACGCCATGATATCTACTCGTCCAGATGTAGCCTATGCTCTAAGTATTGCGAGCAGGTATCAAGCCAATCCTGGCGAGAGTCACTAGACATTGGTTAAAAACATTCTTAAGTACTTACGAAGGACTAAGGATGTGTTCCTAATCTATGGAGGTGAGGAGGAGCTCGTTGTAAACGGTTACATCGATGCTAGCTTCCAAACCAACGGGGATGATTCACTATCTCAATCAGGTTTTGTGTTCACAATAAATGGTGGTGCAGTTAGCTAGAAAAGTTCCAAGCAGGAGACAGTCTCTGATTCTACAACAGAATCCGAGTACATTGCAGCTTCTGGCGCTGCAAAGGAAGTATTTGGTTGAGGAGGTTCCTCATTGATCTTGGTGTGTTTCCGAATACATTGGGCCCATTGAATTTACATTGTGATGGGCAATTGCACAGGCTAAGCAGCCTAGGGATCACCAGAAGAACAAACATGTACTCCAGAAGTTTCATCTCATTCGAGAGTTTGTGAAACGAGAAGAGATCAAACTGTGCAAAATACATACGGATTTGAATATAGCAGATCCTTTGACAAAGGCTCTTTCACAGCCTAAGCATGAGGCGCACATGAGGTCTATGGGGATTAGACATCTAAGAGATTAACTCTAGTACAAGTGGGAGACTGTTGAGAATATGCCCTAGAGCTAATCATGTTGATGATGATATTTTGATTGTATCCATGATTAATAAAGTGTTCATTGAATATCCATTATAGACAACTTATATTGATTGGCAATTATGTGAATTATTTGTGAAACTCAATTACTTGAATGGTTATTCTAAAGTTATCCCTGGTCAGCGTTCTTGTGAGAACACACTTGAATATTAGACCAGCACATGTATTAGTTGATGGCTATGTTTCACAAGTCATGGACATGGAGATGTCAAACTAATAATGTGGGCACATGTGAGACATGTAGGCTGGACTAACCCGACATGAGAAAGTCTCAATTCACGTCATGTACGTTATGCCCTTAGACCTAAGGTTGTGGTATGTACTCAAGATGTGAAACGGCCTACTTAGGGACTGTCAAACGCTACTCCGTAACTGGGTAGTTATAAAGGTGGTCTTCGGGTGGTCGGGAAGCATGCTATGAGGCATAGACAATCAAGATGGAATTTGCCCCTCTCTTCGCGAGAGAGATATCACTGGATCACTCAAGTGATTGGATCAACAAATGCATGGCCGTGCTTGGGTTAAGTGTTAACCCACGAGTTGAACCATATATCAAGTGGCAAAGGAAATAACTTGTATGTGGTCGTAGTGGTTCGTCTGATATGATCTTTGCGTGCATATAGGAGTTGTCACACCTTGCTAGAGGCCGCTGTCAACTATTGGGCGAGTAGGAGTACTCGGCCCATGTCAATGTGTGCGTGAACCCATAGGGTCGCACGCTAAAGGGGCTGGAAGCCTAATTCGGGTTGGACCCAAATTAGACAAGGCTTAGGGTTGCTAATGGGCCTCCAACTCGTGAGCTCATCGGGGACGCCTATATAAGCAAGGGGTAGGGCATGCAGTCAGGGTTGGACACTTTTGATAGTTGCCATCACCCTCCCCATGCTCGCGCCTTCTGCTCCTCGCAGACCTAGCAATCCGAAGGCGCATCACTTCTTCCCTGCACGTGTGGGATTCCTCGGAGGTGCTGCATCTGGAGCATTGGGACGAACCGTGTGAGGGGATTGACATGACGGATGACCATGCAACTGCACTGCCTGCTACGACGCGTACTACTACATCTTCCGCTGCATCCGCGCGTCTAGTGGTAATCCCGTGACCTATAACTAGCAGTAGATCCTGGTTTATGAGGCAGAAAAGTTTTGTTTTCTGCCTAGCGTAGCACCCTCGTAACCCTACATCTGGGTGTGTGGGCTATCGTGCCCCAAATGTGGACGTTGGCCTTTGTGCCGACTTTTCTTGCAGGTTTTGGAAACCTCCCTGTACAGGGGAGGTTCTGCCGAATTTTTCAACTAATAGTGATGTGTTTCTTGTTTTGCAGAGCAGGACGTGTCAGAGGGGACCCGAAGCACCTCGGTGACCCTGATCATGTTCGTGCACCAACTCACCTCTGTGCTGCCACCCTAGGTATAAATCACCTCTCTTCCTTACTGTTGTCGCACGTAGATCGCGTAACCGATTTAGGCGTCTCCCATCCGAAAGGGATATGCAGATCAGTGCATATCTGCGACAGTATTTCTTTCGGATTATCCATGTTTTTTGGACAGCTCGTGGATGCATAGATGGGTTAGCTTCCATGTTCCGCTCCCGTCTGAGTCAGAGTTTCGGCAACACCTCCCCATTGTTCTCCGGATACACACTCTCTCCGCCGGGACGTGTATCGGGAGAACAGCGAGGAGGTGCTGCCGAAATTCCGTCTTGGACTAGAGCGGAGCATGGAAGCTAACCTCATCTATGCATCCTCGGGTGGGATTAGGACCTATCCTTCACCTATTAGATGGTAGGAACACCTTGTAGATGCAAATGCTGGTTTTATTACTCGCTTACATTGGTGCATGACAGAGGATGGCTGACCATGAGTGGATCTACAGGGCTTCGCAAGTAAGAGCTTGGAATGGGTTAGGGGGACCGATGCTTTCCTGGAGCATGCATTTGGCCCAGCTGCTAAAGGGTCAAGTCAGATGTCGTGTCCCTGCAACAAGTGTAAGAACAAGAAAAAGATACGAAAGTGTCAAGTGGGAGTAGATATTCACAATAACAGATTTGTTCTAAACTATACCCACTGGATCCACCATGGTGAACACCATCATATTAGGGAGGAGGTGGTGAGACCCCTCCTCGAGGAGTATGATGCAGATGCCGAAATGGCAGACATGATGACAGACTTTCACGATGCACAGTTCATTGAAGGAATGAAGGTAGAGGAAGATCCAGAGGAAACTGCAAAGGCATTCTACACCATGATGGAGGTGGCATAGAAGCCCCTTCACAAGAAGACAATGGTTTCACAACTGGATGCCATTTCACGCCTAATATCATTGAACTCGCAACTAGGCATTAGTCGAGATGGCTTTAATCTCGTGTTGACAGTTGTTGGCAAATTGCTTTCGGATCCTCACACCCTGCCGAAGAACATGTACGAGTCACAGAGGCTCCTTCATGCACTTAAGATGTCGTATGAGGGGATCCAAGCTTGTCCGATGGGGTGGGTCCTGTTCAGGGGAGACCATGAGACAGCAACACACTGTTTAAAGTGCAAAGCCTCTATATTTGTGGAGGTAGAAGACAGTGATGGCAAGAAGAAACAATCTAAGATCCCCGAGATGGTCATACGACACCTTCCTTTCCTACAGAGGCTCCAACGGCTGTACATGACAGATGAGTCCACGAAACAGGTGATGTGGCACAAGAATGGCAAAAGATACAGTGAAAAGATGGTACACCCATCGGATGGTGACGCATGGAAGCACTTCAATGACATGAATCCTAGCAAGGCTATGGAGGCTCGGAATGTACGCGTAGCGCTGGCAACAGATGGGTTCAACCCATTTAGAATGATGGCGGCCCCGTACACTTGTTGGCCCGTGTTCGTGATCCCCCTCAATCTTCTCCTCGGCGTCATGTTTGAACCGAGGAACGTGTTCTTGACACTGATAATACCTGGACACCCGGGCAATAATATGGGTGTATTCATGCAGCCAGTGTGGGATGAATTGCAACATGCTTGGGAAGAGGGGTACTGACGTACGACCGAACTATAAAGAGAAACTTCACAATGCATGTGTGGTACCAGTATTCAATGCATGACTTCCTGGCGTATGGCTTATTCAGCGCATGGTCTGTTCATGGGAAGTTCCCTTGCCCAACATGCAAGTCAGATGTGATGTTCACCTAGCTAGCCAAGGGTGGCAAGTATTCTTCTTTCGACAAACATCGGCAATTCCTACCTGAGAACCATGAATTGGGACGAGATGAAAAGCACTTCACGAAAGGTGTTCAAGTCACCGACCCCATTCCTTAGGTTAAGAGCCCTGCCAACGTCCTTGCCGAGATAGAGGCTCTCCAAATTGATAAAAAGAATGGTGGTTTTATTGGATATGGTAACGACCACATGTGGACTCATATATCGGGCTTGACTAGGCTACCGTACTTCAAGGACCTTCTTCTTCCACACAACATCGATGTAACGCACACAGAAAAGAATATCGCCGAGGCACTCTGGGCAACACTCATGGACATTGGTAAGAAGTCAAAGGACAACGTTAAGGCTAGATTGGACATGGAAAGGATTTGTGATAGACCAAAGCTAGTGATGAAGACCCTGCGCCAGGCAAGAAATGGAAAAAGGGCCCGGTCGATTACATCCTAAAAAGGCCAGATAGGAAGAAAATACTGCAGTGGATCAAGACGCTACAGTTCCCTGATGGGTATGCAGCGAATCTAAGTAGGGGAGTGAACTTGGAGACTATGAAAGTCTTAGGGATGAAGAGTCATGACTTCCACATATGGATTGAGCGGATCCTTCCTGCGATGAATCGGGGATACCTCCCCGAGCCAGTGTGGCGCGTCCTGGCAGAGTTGAGCTTTTTCTTCCATCAGCTTTGTGCCAAGGAGTTATCTCGGGACATTTGTCTTGACCTAGAGAAGGTTGCACCTCTGTTGCTCTACAAGTTGGAGATGATATTTCCACCCAGCTTTTTCCTGTCTATGCAGCATCTGATTTTGCACCTACCGCGCAAGGCACGATTGGAGGGGCCCGTGCAGGCCCGTTGGTGCTATCCAATCGAAAAAGTGTAGAAATAAAGCCAAAATTGAGGCTTCCGTGGCAGAGGCATTCATTCTGGAGGAGGTGTCGACCTTCACATAGGCGTACTATACTGAGAAACTTCCAACATGCACAATCCAACCCCTCGTTATAACACCGATGAGAACTCATCGAACCTCAGCCTTTTCCAAGGGGATCTCGGAAGAGGAAGCGCAGCTACCAACAAGAAATTGACCCATGATGAGTGGCGCAATATCATGAGCTACTTGTTGTTGAACCTTGATGAATGCATTCCTTATCAAAAGTTCTCAATGAGCTTGTTACATACGCCGTCACTATCCTCCACCTATCGATCCGACCCCCTTGTCTCTTGTTTTTTTAGGGAATATATTAATGAACACTGGAGAACATCAGAAGCGCCGCCTACAGATGCGAGGGGCACCACACCACCAAGGGAACCAGTCCCTCCCATTGTTCATGGAAAGATGGGTACGCTTCTGTTGATCTATTTATTCTAGCACTCAATTGTCATTACTTGTAACCATGTTTGTGTTTTCCTCGCAGACCCTGTTGCATGGTGGGCAGGTCATCAACGAGTTCACAGGGTATGCCCTTGCTCACAAGGGCAAAGCGACGGCAGCGGACAACGTCTACGACCTGGCGGACGGGCCCGACGCGTACACTAACGCGAGCATCTACCCCAAGCTAACCGAGTACACCTTCGCGGCTCGCCAGCGCCATGGGGAGACATTCGACCCCGCCACCGACCCCCTGGACATAGACCTTTTGATGAGGTTGGGAGGAGGAAAGCAGCACGGCCGGTACTGGATGGCCAACAGCGCCATCGAGTCGTCCTCTGTTCCCACACTGAGCCAGATTCAACGAGATGGGACCAGGAGCTCCTCCGACATCCCCATAGCGCCTCGGCAGCCGAGCAACGCGCAGATGTTCTCGGCATTTCAGGTAAGTGCAGTTTTATTTGTCGTTCACTCGTTTCACACATGTACCTTGCCTTCACATACCATCAACCTTGCGGGTGTAATATTGCAGGCCCAGATCGCACAGTTGCAGGCGAACCAGGAGGCCCAGGCGGTGGCTCATCAGTGGCAGCTGGCGGCTATCACGCAACACTACCAGCGTCAGATGCAGGACTTTGCCGGCTACTTCCAGACCCTTAAGATCCCGGGAGTGCAGCAGGCCGAGTTCCCTGCCTCGATCTTCGCTCCACCACCTATTTTTGTGCCTACTCCTATAGGGACTCCGGTGAGTATATTGCCTGTTGCTTTAGCTTGTGCGGCCATCCTGCAGGTACTAATGAGATCACTTGTCCTTTGTGCAGGAACAGTCGGCGGGTTCGAACCTGACTCTTCCAGGTGCCAGCCCTCCACTGGGCCCTTCTCCACCGCACGGGTGGCCGGCTCACCCGACCTTCCCGACTCAGGGCTTCACGTGGCCAGGTACCGTTCCTCCTCCACCGACGCAGCAGGGGCACTCTGGGCCTGCAAGCGGCCCTCTGCGGGCGCCGCCCTACTGGACGTTCCAAGCGGCACCGCAGCCAGGGTGGTCTCCGTGGGAGCAAGGTGGGGGCTCTGGGGGCCCAGGGGACGCCGGGTCGAGCTAGGTACCTCTACTGCCCGCTTGTGGACTTGTATCGATGAACTTGTCGCTCTTTTGGACATGTTATAAATTTATATCGATGTAACGGATGAATTTGAAGACCTTTATATATGAATTCATGTTGAGACATCATTTGATGATAAAATATGATTTTTATGTGATATTCTAGTCTATTGTCATGAATATATGTGAAATTGCATGTCTAGAATGCAAAAAAACAGAAAAAACAAAAAAAATTCTCAGCTTTGCCGAGTGCTGGGCTGGGCATTTTTCCCAGCAGAGCCCAGCTTTGCCGAGTGCCAACACTCGGAAAACAATTTTTTAAAAATAAAAAATAAAAAAATCTTTGCCGAGTGCCAGGCGTGGCACTTGGCAAACAATTTTTTTAAAAAATAAAATAAAATATCGTTGCCGAGTGCCTGCCACGTCAACACTCGGCAAAGGGTGTCGTCAGGTTGACGTCGCCCGTTACCTTTGCCGAGTGCTGACGTGGCGCTCGGCAAAGCCTTTGCCGAGTGTCTGCCAGGTGGCACTCGGCAAAGCCTCCTTTGCCGACTAATTCTTTGCCGAGTGGGCTTTGCCGAGAACCACACTCGGCAAAGCCTTTGCCGACGGCAAATGTGCCTTTGCCGAGTGTGGCCGGCACTCGGGAAGGCGACGGATCCAGTAGTGCAGAGGAAAATGAAAGGATACCTGAATACCTGATCCGATCCTTTTGAGTTTCCCATTTCCATGTGGGGCCAACAGAACTCCTTGTCTCTTTGTTTGAGTTTTATTTCCTTCTTCTCTTCGGTTGCTTGCCTTGCATGGACGTCCACCATGTTGCGTGCGTGCATTGCTACAAATGATCGATCGATGGGTTCACCTTTCACCGGCAATGGCAACGTACAGCTGATGCTTCTTCAATTTGCTACTGCTGCGTAGTACGTACATATGCATGGAGATGCGATTTGGGGTTTGAATTGATCGGTCAAATTTCCTTAAATTTGACAAACTTTATAAAAAATATTATTAATATATTTATAACTCTCAATATGGTGTACAATGTAAATATACTTTACATAAGTTTGATATTATAATTATTAGTACTCCCTTCTTTTCAAATTATAGTTTATTTTAATTTTTTTATGTATATATTTTGCTACGTATCTAATAAATAATATATCTAGATATATAGCAAAATGCATGTACCAAAGAAATAAAAAAGTGAACTACTCTTGCAACACCTTTTAGAAAATGCACTAATTAAGTCAACGTGCTTAGATTCTGCCTCTGGGGTGTCCCAACAAACGCACCAATCATCGGTTCAACCTCTGTGAAGAAGCTCACTTTGCCCTCCAGATAAGGTCTCCTTTGGGATTTCTTTTTGGGAAAAAACCAAATATTTCATAACCATTGAATCCTACTCTCTTCCATTATAAATTGTAATAAGACAGGAAGAACTTAAGCACTTTGGAAAAAAGGGGATCAACCTTTATAATTCCTATAAATTTTAGAATGCCTTGTTTTCATAAGATTTTGGGGAAAATATTAATCTACCATGATTTCCAATCTTTTGAAAAAAGAACATGTATGAAGTTGTCAAAAGAAAAGGGATTTTCTCTGGTTTTTGGTGTAGGAGGCCTTCTGGGATTGGAGGCCAGTACGACGGGCTACCTTATTGATAGAACAACTGAATCATTGTGTTGGACTGTGAGCGAGAGCGCTCAGTCATATGGCTCTCTTCTGGTTCCGATGGTGTTGATGTTCTCAATCTATAATTTTTATCGTGTTTTCCATCTATTTTTACCAACCCATCTCTAAATAAGCCTTTAGTTTGAACACACAGATAGAGAAGACCTAGCTAGCACCAATAATTGTCAAACATGGCAACATCACAGCTTGTCTATCAACCAGTACAAAACGAACAAATTATATGCAGGGGCACATACAAACCGAACAAACGGTTGCGGTGAAAAGCGGGCATTTGTGTACAAGTAGAAACATCACACCCCCAACTTTCTACACTGAAATGCCCAATCACGAATGGATAAACATGGCAAGACCGAGAATGTAGCGTGACTTCTTGTGCACATGCCGGGCTTGAGAGGAGATGTCCACGTCGAGTTGACACCATTCATGGCAATTCGATCGAGAACCATTCAATTTGTGGTCTCCTTGCACTTTTAGCTTTTAAGCCACTGTACTAGATAATCAGCATGGATTCACCACGCTCTAAATGTGACAGCAACGGTAGTGAGGCCTACTCATTGGAAGAGGAAACAGGAGCTTACTCCTCCGTTGTTTATGTGTCATATTAGGTTTGTTCTAAGCCAAACATTTTAACTTTGATTAGCAATTAAAAAATTATAGGCTAACAACATAATTTATTTTTTTAGTTTTACTATCAGAAAAACTTCCATAATATGGAGTTCACATGTTGTGAAACTACGTGGATTTTTGAAATTGATGTTCAAAGTTAGGAATGTTTGACTTTGGACAAACCTATAATACAATATGTAAAAAAAACAGAGAAAGTTGGCCCAAAGATAAGTATGTTTTGTTTATTATTAAAAGTTTAAATATTTTAATCATCTTAGACATCGATAGATAATACCGTGGAGCGTGTGACACTTTGTGAAGATTGTAAATTTCAGTCCGCATATATCTGATTCTCAAATATCCAACAAATATCCAAACTAAAGCCTCATTCACGCTACTACAGAAACCATTTTTGAGAAGTATTTCTTTTTCTTTTCCAAACATGATTGTAATTCCAACCACACCTATAATAATGATAGAGGGATCACACAACATACGATCTTTAAAGTGTTTTCATCAAACCTAGAATATCAATAGAAGAGTCAGAACTCAATACAAATGAATAGCATTTGGTCCTAATCATAGTTACTATGTGGGGGTGTGGTGGTAAGATCAGAAGGGTTCACACAAAAAGACTTTGGTCATGGTATATAGTTGCGACTCATGTCACTTGGGCTTGCAGTTTGTTACCCCAATTTCTACTTTTGTGATTATCTAAAAATATTCTAGAGGGCGAATAGTATTACCACCCCTAGAAATCAAGCGTTGCACAAGTACACCTACAAATCTCACATTTCTGTGTGCACTCAGTTTGAGATAGTTGCAAAAACTACATAGAAATCAATTTCGACCATTTTCTAATAGCATCTCCAGCAACACCTACTACACCCCCTACTCTAGATTTAGGTAGCGGAGTCAAAAACCACTGCTCTAGTAGACCCCCTACTAAGCCCTTCAAGTTTGTTGACACCCAACTTTTCCCCAACTCCTCCTATTCCTGTTGGCCATCTACTCGTCCTCCTACTTTTTCTCTCTCCTGCAACTGCTTTGATTCATTTCTCCCTGCGCGACTCTCCCATCCTGATCGACGCCGATGGCCGGTGGAGTTTGTCGATCCAGACGTGTCGCCATCCTCGGAGCCTCCCCATTCGCCCCTCTCCATGGCGCGACCATCCTTGGTGGCGACACGGTCATCCCCAGCCTCGATGCAGGAGGCGGCGGCTATCCTTGAACCCAACGTGGGAGGCGGCGCAGCCATCCATGGCCCCGGCGCGGTGCTCCACAACCTAGATCTCGCCTCCGGTGGCCCCTCCAGTCACGGCCCCGTGCATCGCTGTCTCCTCCGTGGCCCCCAGCGTGGGTGGCTCATCCTGGCACGGCGGCTCCTCCCCGATAGGCATGCCGTCCCAGCGCGGTGGCGTGCCCCGACAAGGCCCCGGCCAGCCTTGGCACGCAAGCACCGGCTCTTCTTCCCCTCCTTGTGGCTCTGCTAGAGCGTGCAAGGAAGAAGATGTGTTCAGAGAATGACAGCCAGGCCCAACATATCATTCACTACCGGGGCTAATTTGGGAGGTCAATTTTAGGTAGTGTTGCTGGAGCAAACCATAAAATATAGATAATATGAAAATAGATAACACCCTAAGAAGTAGGGGATGTGTTTTAGGTAACATTGCTGGAGATGCTAAGTGTTATGCTATGCGTTCATAGTAATTAGATTCTTCGTTAATCATATTTTCATTGTTCTGCCTATTAAGTGTCATAACTTTTGTAATTCTTTCTATGATTTTGATCAAACTTTAGATGCTTTAGAGGGAGCAGTAGCTAATTTGCTCCCATAATACCACCCATGCTATTAATCCATGACATAAATGAGATCTCCGGGCGTAAAGTTTGAAAGGAAATATCTGGTGGGGAGCCAAGCGGCGGTATGCTGTGTGACTGCCAAGTGCTTAGTGCCCACCCAGGTCCAACAGATATTTTACACGGACAGCTGCTTGCTTGCACTTTCTCTCCCGTACGTGGTGCATATCATAGATCGCATTCAGTCAGCGCATGCAGTTGCTATCGAAAGGGGGGTGTGGCGACCACAAACACACACACACACACACACGATTACACGATGTTCTTCATATGCTGATATGCAGCATCATCTATATCCGACTATCCGCCTGCTGCGGCGTGCAGAGACCGGACACCTCTCCTCTGCCGAACAAAGTTTCAACTCTCCCCACAGTGCGTCGACCGAATCTTCTCTCTTTTCCTCCTTTCAGAAAGCCAAAAACAAAAAGTGCAAGCGGCAGATGATGAACGACGTCGACGAAATCCCAAGGTTCAACTCTGATGATGATCCGATCAAAAGGCCTTTTTCATGTCCCTGTCTGGCTCCGGTACGGTGTGCCAGCGCCGTGGCTGCTTGGACTTCCTGGCGAGGCAGAGCGCGACGAGAATGGCAGCCTGCAGGAAGCCCGGCACTACTGGAAACAGTGCGCGCGTGCACCTGCACTGCACTCGTGTAGCTAACGTGGACCCTGTATTAATTGACCCACGCCAATATAATGTCGTTTCTCATTTTCAGTTTGAAATAATGCAGGCTGCACTGCTACAGATGCAGAGAATGCAGTACGTAGTCCGCACAGCACGACGGTACGAGGAATGTGGTGCGTGCAAATGATCGATGGAATGGAACCAATGATCGATGCATGTATGAGGCGAGGCGCTTCATTAAATTCGTATTGCAGGGTGCAACATCGTCATTCTCTCCACACGTGCCATTCTCGTCGTACGTTTATTCTATTGTGCTGTAGTTTTATTTCGAAGGATTGCCCCCAAGTCTTTACAAGTGTTTTGTTCCAAATATAATCTCCTCTCCCTCTCTTTTGTGTAACATTTCGAACTTGCATGGCTTGGCAACTTCCAGTAGTTCAACTTGCACGCATCGATTGTAATTATGCCAGGCTGATAAAACAGCTAGCAGAAGCCAAGAAGCCATTTTTCGTCGCCTGGGACTTGAGACCTTGTGCCTGTGCCAAGGCAACTTGTCAGGACTTCAACCAAACCTCATCAAGGAAGCTTTCTGGCAAATTTCATTCAGGACAGCATCCAAACAAGGCAAACATGCCTGCATTTCCATGCTGCCATATAATTTGACCGGAATCTTTTCGTCGGGACTCGGCACATTTAGACGGATTATGACAGGTTAAGTCAGCGCCCGATCGAACAAAGTGCGCTACTACATGTTCTTTTCTTTTTTTCATTAAAAAAAAAAGAGAAGATAATAGTTTCAAAAAGAACAAGTGCCCTACTGAGGGTACTGATGTACTAGTACACTCAAGTGGTGATGGAGTAGGTGCAGGCGTGGACCTCTGAGTGACGAGTTGACTTCTTCACTTCATTTGCAATCGACCGGCCGAATGCAGATTGCAATTAAGCTAGTGCGTGCAAATCGCTCTCGCTCACACACACATACTCCTATATGAGTACACGCGTGTACGTACGGCAAGTGATGATACAATGGGAGCTATGCAAGGACAATTGGCTAGTTCAGTCAACTTGTAATAAGAGTGTCAGCTACTGTTCCTGTGAATAGCACTGCTCCCTACTACACCAATGAACTTGGGATGGCAATGCCTTGAGTGCCAGCTACGCGGCAGATAGAGCGCACCCATTCTTCAGAGTTCAGAAACTGCATTTCATCATTGGTGGCAAAGTGACAATGAACGTGCCCTTTTTTTTTCCTTTTGAAAAGAAGAATAGTAGCACCTCTTTCGGTGTTTCTTCCTTGACACAATTTTTGAGGAAACTGAAGGGGCCGAGGCCCCTGCAGCAAATTTATTGAAAAGAAAGTCCCAAAACAACAACAAAAAATAAAACAAAAAAAGACAACAGTTGCTGGTCCCGCTTCCCTGTCACATTCGCACAAGATTAGCACAAGCTAGGTCTCCAAGCACTGGAATTTGGCCAAAATTAAAGTGCCTTCGAAGGAGACTTAGAGACATGTAAAGTCAACTTATTCACGAGTTTGACCTGGTTCAAATAAAAAAATTATATATATAACAAAACTTATATATAGAGGTATCAAAAATGTTGGTTTTAAAAACATCAAAATACTAGGATAAGGTGATAACGACAAACAAGTTAGAAAATAGCAAATAAAAACAAAAAATATTTTCTAGGCACGTGCGTGACTCACGTGCATGTTAGCTAGTATATCATAAAGGTAAATAAAAAGCAACAAAGAAATTTTCCAAAACGTATTTGTCTTCTCATTCTCGGTCTACGGATTGATTGACGACGGCTGGCCTAGATAAATGGGCCGAACCCAGACTGCTCTTGGGCCTATACTGAAACAAGGCTGGATTGGATTGTGAGAACTGAGGATTTACCTAACTTCCGTATTCTGGGCCTACAGGTCAGCATTGAGTTTAGTCCATTGTGCTCATGCTTAGTACATACAGAAAATAGTACAGAACAGGATCTGCTCCAAAAAAAAGAAACAGACAGAAGCCTATTATGATGTCCAATGTCACCCACGTAACCTTTGGTTGTCAATTGTTTTCATGTTATTGATCTGAACTTAAATCTGAACTTTGTTACTCATCCTTTTATGACACTATAGTCATGCGAAGATCGTGCATGGTAGTTTTCTCTTTCTCTTTATGGATGGAGAAAAAAAAAACGTGCTTATATGCAACTTCACGGAAAACAACACACCATATTTACTCCAAAGCAAAGAAGTACCTTTTTTTTGTTTGTGTACACTCTGACGAAATACATTACACATCATCGATCATAATATAGTACAAAGCTTCGACGTTAATATTAGTACTATGATGATCTAGTATAAATCCAATGATAAAACTTGCACTGACACAATATATATGCGCACATCTGTGATACATACCATTCATTCATGACCACGATCAGAGATAACAGAAGCACAATATCGATCAGAGTATACATACTACTATACATCATCCCGGCCTGTTAATAGTGTGCACGCACGCAGGGCCCATGCGAATTCAGGCGAAGAAGCCTTGCTCCGCCGCGGCGCTGCTAGCTACACGTGCCCCCCTGTTGCTGGGGCCGGACGGCGGCAGCCGCAGGAGACGGCGCGGCCTTGCCGCCACGCGGGCTGACGTCGGCGCCCACCGACCACCAACGTGACTGCTGCTCAACACCGTATCCAGCGCCGCCGGTGGCGGAGAGAACACGACGTCGTCGTCGCCCGATGGTGGTATTACCGCCGTCGACGACGACATAGCAGCAGCACCAGCTGGCGCCATAAGGAGATCTGCCGAGTGGCCGCCATAGCCGCCGCCGGTCCATGGCACAAGCCTTGCCGCGGACGTGAACGCTGCTAGGAGGAAGAATCCTACCGACATGATCGCCATCATCGTGAAAAGCCGCCGGGAGGATGGAGCTGGAGGCGACATGGCTGATCGATATGGGCTGGTGCTGGTATGGCTGTGATCGATCACAGACCAGCAGATGGCTTTATTGTGCACTTCTTTTGAGCTGGAGAAAATCTGTTTGTTTGCTGACTTCTAACGTTTGGTACGTGCTAGTGGCACGTCTCTATTATACCTCTATCTATATAGCTTCGATATGATCGTCTCTTAACAGGTTTGTGTAGGCATCGCATGCGCTGTTAGGATGGTAGGGGTGCGTGGTTATGCATGGCAGCAGTGACGTCTGACGAGAATCTGAATAGGCTAGGGTTTTCAGATAGGGAAGCAAGGGTCGTCGTCGGAAAGTCAGACGCATCGGGACTACACAGTGCGAACTGCTTATGATGGTTAACCATCACTGCAATATTCTTGACCCTTGGTCGTTGACGGTGGTGACGAGACGTTGAATAGAATTTTCCAATTAATTGCACTGTTAATCTTAAACTACTATAGAGCTAAGACCCATTAGTCTATTTTTTTTCTATGCTATCCTTGTGTCACACCATCCGCTTACATCATCAAGCCATTCATCTTATCAGTATGTCCACTATTGGATGCATTTATTGTCAACTAGCATTTACAATTATAAAACCATCTCCTCTTAACATACAAGTTATACACATCATGCACTAACGTCCACTAACTAGCATTATGCCACATCATCTACTTATTAACTTATATTTGTTCATCCCTTTGCATAAATAGTTTTATTCCAAATTATCAATAATTTTCGTGTCAACGCGAGGGGTATGCAGGTTCATGTGTCAACCTAGTATATAGCAATAGTAAATGCCTTTCTCTTAGCTCTTGAAATCCATTTGCCTATATTTTACATGGTTCTTTAATTTGTGAATATATATAGTGATCATTACTGAAATACTGTGATGAACGAATGAACTAATTATTGGAATCCAAAAGAGTCGTAGAACACAGATTAAGTTAGCAACAACGCAACCATGGGTAACTGGTAAAACAAATTGTAATCCCTTGAACAACTTTTTGGGTAAATTCTTTCTACTAGCACCTTTTAAATATACATGAAAAAACATAGTTTAGTTTTTGATTTGAAGGAATACAATTATTCCGAGAAACCAAATCTAAGGGTGTGTTTGGATAGGAGAAACGTTTCAATTTCTGATAAGAATCACTTAATTCGGTCTTTCCAGCAAGTGATTCAAAACCAAAATGTTTCACCATTTCTACATACACATGCGAAACGGCTAGTGGCTAGTTCTGCATATATTCTCATGCATCTCATTGCTTCTTACGTACTATTTTTGGGGTTTATTTTTTATTACAGCAAGTTAAAATTCTTTTTATTAAGGTTGTTCTTTGTCCACAAAAAGATATTTTGAACATATTTTTATTTAATTGATTTTTTTCGAATCAGAATCCGATTTGCTAGCCAATTGATTTCATAAACTGAATCCGATTCATATCAGAAACGTTTCTTGAAAAGATATGGAGCCCTACCAAACGTACACAGTTGTAGCCTGTAGCAAGAGTAATAAGGTTGAAAAGACTTAGCATAGCATGTATACTAAAGCGTCTATCTTTGTTTAATTATGATGTGTTTGTTCAAATTAAAGCATTTGTTTATTTGTTTATTGTTTTAATCACACAGACTCCACAGTACAGTATGGGAACCAATACCCATTATTGAATTGGACTATATATAAGCTGGAGAGAGCTGCTGATGAATTGAAAGTTGGAAATGATCAAGCCCATACACCTACTGATTTGATGTTTCTTTGTCTTTGTGTCACTGTATGTTCTCAAGCAATCAGATGTCAGTCTCACTCTCGCTACGGAGGGCTCCATATATATGGCCCATCACCGGCCGTCCGGCCGAACGAATCAAAGAAGACATGCATGGAGCAAGCATATCTGCTCCTCTAGGTTCTCATGGCCACGTGACATGTTGGCACTTCCTGTCGTCAGCAATGGCTGCTAGCTCTACTGCCCAGCAGTGCACGCCTTGACTGGCGCCATGTATATATATTCCAAACAAGAAATTCTTGCGTAGTGTTCGAGTTAGACACGACTGGCTATATGGATTAGACATTGTAGCCTCCCTCCAGAAAAAAAAGAACTGAGAAAAAATCCGATACTAGTATATCGGATTTGCTTCATGGGCCAACCAATTCGCAAGCAAGCATGACCGGACCGCCCCCGGCTTACAGTGACTGTGTGGAGGCGACAGTCACGGCCCATGACGCTTTAGTGTGCTGTGTAACAGGATATGGGCCTGCGTGCATGGTTTTATGGTCCATGACTTGGCGCGACGGGAGCTCTGTAAAAAAAAATCGTTGGCGTGAATGGACAACGCAAGTATTTTCTCCTCCGTTCTTCCCGTTACTCCCAACTTCTCCGCCAACCTCAGTACCTCACAATGGCAAACAGGAACTGCTGATGCATCAGAAATCTTCTTTATTTTGTGAGCATCAGAAATCTTCTTTATTTTTGTGAGCATCAGAAATCTTATTTATTTCGCCAAAAAGAAAAGGAGGTTAGCTGCAGATAGCGTATACATGCTCCTACAGAGCAGCTGTCAGGCTCTCCGAGCGCTAACATGATCTTCAAGATACAAAGCAGAAGCAGCAGCCAGCCACAAATAAAATAAAAAACCCTGACGGGTTTCAATTCAGTCAGGTCCAAACAGAAAACTGCTGGAGCAGGAGAGCAAGCAGGGACAGTTGGGATACACCACAAAAGAGGAAAAAGCCGTCGGCTCAAAGGGCTACACCACCATTAACAATAGCATTAGCTCACACGTAATGTTTTCTCCTTTGCAGCGGGTTAATGACGTTCAGCTGTATCTTTCTCAACTCTCATGCCTGCTTAGTATTTTGAGGGGAAATGCGCATCACATTGTCAAATCAATAATTCGAAAACCAAAGCAAAGACGGTGCGAAATCAGCATGCAGGAAAACAAAAGGAAGCAGCACGAAACGGCCTAGTGGAAAGATTTAAGCTTTTTTGTGTGTGTGGGTGTGTGCTTCTGCTGCTTTTTTTTTTTTCTCATGTCAGTCTAGATTTAATCTTCTGGGTCTCATAGATTTAATCTTCAGACAACTAAAACACGAGTAAAACATTGGAAGACTCTGAATCCACCGAAAGATATAGTTTTTTTGTTTTAAAACATGGTTTCATATTTCCACAAAGGTATGATTTTTAATTTACTTTTCATATTTTTACAGAAGATATAATTTATTTAGTGGAAAAAGATTAAGCTTTTTGGTGTGTGGGCGTGTAGCTGCTGCCCTTTTTTTATTCATGTCAGTCAAGAAAACAGTCATCCGCGATACATAAAAGCATGTCTCCTGTGGGTCTCATAGATCCAATCTTCAGACCACTAAACACGAGCAAAACATTGGGAGGCTCTGTATCCATCGAAGATTTTTTTCAATCAAAAAATGGTTTTCATATTTCCATAAGATGTAATTTGTAAATCGTTTTATTTCCACCGAGATATGATTTCCACGGTATACTTTGCCATCTTTGTGCTACCAACCTACCTCTGTCAATAAGAATAGGAAATTCGTGCAAGTACTGAACATTTCGAAGCGAAACTGGAGGACGCAACGCAAGTGTTTCAGAGCTCCCACGCGCGCCTTGTCATTTCCCATGTCAACCACAGTTGTCTTGATAATAATATAGACTTGGGGGGGAGTTTAACTAGTCCATCATCACATTTGGAGTACTTTTAGCGCTTGATTTGATCGCAAACCACCAAAAGGAGCCCAACCAACTGCAAAACAGCAAATCACAAAGTTCCAACACAGCAAGGCCGTATCAACAAACGTCCAAAAAGAATCCATTGTTGTTTGTTCCTCTCTTCCTCCTCCGGTCCTCCCCCAACTAGGCCATGAACAAACAAAGCAGCTATGATATCGCTTCAACGACCTCCTCATTCTTTCATCAGAATCCACACGCAGCAGATGCAGGAATGGTTGCAATCCTTGGTGAGATTTACCACAGGATTTGAGCAATCCAATCTCAGGAGCTTCCTGTCACTACCATTGTTAGTAGCCTACAATGGTCAGATTCACCACAAGATAAGATCCATATGAAAACTGGATCAATTTGACCCAAATCCACCTGAAAACATGGCAGCAGATTGCGGAGCAAAATCCATCCAACAATGGCAATGGCAGGAGCAGAGAGCAAGAACAATGGCAATGCAGCATCTGGAACTGAAAATACCATTTATATTACGGATTCGAACATCCCTACATGTCTGGATAGATGTTTACATACATAGCAGCCACCCTTCATCATCATCATCATGGCCACCGCCCCAGCCGGCTGCCGGCGGGAGACCTCGACGGCCGTCCCAAAATGGGCATTCTTCCCCCATCATCCGCCGGACGCCGGGACCAAGCACGGCCCTTTCTTCATTCAGTCTCACGGCCGCCGCCCCGGCTTGGACGGCTTGGACAGGTAGACGCGGCACTGGATCAGTGTCCGGCCGACTCTGAACCCCGGCAGCACGGTGAAGCCGACCACGCGGTCCTCGGCCGCCGCCGCAGTGTCGTCGCCATCAGCGCGCCCGTCGCTGACGACGCTCTCCATGTACACCTCCGAGAAGCGCGCCCCCGTGCGCACCTGGAAGATGGACGCGCCGTCCTCCTCGGCGCCACCGTCGAAGGCGAAGAAGAGGCAGTGCAGCAGCCACACGCGGCGCGCCATCTCGGCGAAGTCGGCGAACCACGAGCTCTCCGGGAAACCGGGTCCGGCGCTGACGATGCCGCGCTGCTCCAGGCGGCCGAAGAAGGCCGTCTCCATCCGCGCGTGCACCAGCGACAAGTACTTTGCGCGGAGGAACTTGCCGAAGCCGGCCCACCGCGGGTTCCTCACGTCCAGGAAGGCGCTGGCCGGCTCTGCCTTGAGCTCCGTGAACTCGTCGAAGAAGCGGCGGCGGTCGTAGAACTCCCGCTCGTCTAGGAAGCTGAAATTGAAGTCGCGGCGGTGGAAATTGGCGAACATCTTCATCGCGACGTACGACTCGAAGACGAACTTGGCGTCGCCGGGTCGGCGGAGCGGGACGCCCGGGTGCACGGCGGCGGCCGCCGCGGCCAGATCCCACCCCGCGGACTGCATCGAGTTGAGCATGGACCTGGCGAAGGAGCGGATCGACTTCACCGTGTGCCGCAGCGCGGTGAGGACGTGGGTCGGGTTGAGGCCGGAGACGTGGAGCTCGTCGAGCGACGCCAGGGTGCGGCCCGGGTGGAGCCGCGCCTCCAGGGCGCGCTCGGCGCGGAGCTCCGCGGTGAGGGAGGTCCTGGCGCGGTCGGCCTCGGCGTCCCTGGCCCGGAGGTCCGACTCCAGCTTCCGCGCCGTGATCTGGTACGTCTTGAGGAGGTGGCGCTGCTCCTCGGCGTGCGCGGCCAGCGCGGTGTGGCCCGCCGCCGCCGCGCCCCGGGCCGCGGCGGCGGGGTCCCTGAGGTACCTCCGCTTGGTGTCGGAGAGCCGCGTGAGCTCGGCCACCACGGCGGCGTCCGCGGACTGGATCGCCTCCGCGTCGTAGGGGAACTGCGCGAGCTGCAGTTGCGCGTACGCCGCCTTGACCGCCGAGACCCCCGCGAAGAGGTTCGCCAGGAGCGCGTCCGCCGCGGCCTCCGGCGTCACATCACCCGCCCCGGCCGGCTGCCGCACCGGAACTGCTCCCCCTCCCGCCGCCGCAGCCGCCGCCTTCTTCTCGGCGGCGTTGCGGAAGAAGGCGTCGAAGGAGTAGGCGGCGGCGAGGTTCCCCGACAGCTTGAGCTTGCTGAGGGACGGGATGGCGGGCGGCGGCGGCGGCGGCGGCTCTGTCCGCTCCTCCCCGAGGCCGTCGTCCTCAGGCGCCTCGGTCGCGCCTCCCCCGCCCTGCGCCACGGCATCGGCGCGCTTGCGGCGGAGCAGCTTGGTGAAGGTGCGCGCGAGGTTGGCCGCCTTCTGCTGCTGCTGGTGGTGGTGTGGCGGAGCCGCCACTTGCGCCTCCATTGAGGCCGGCCGGGACGGGTTGCTCTCACCGCCGGCTGCTCCTCCTCTCCCTCCTGCAGCTCCTCGTCCTCGTGTCTTGTGGTGTTCGTCCGGGTCCGGGTCTGGGGCCTCTCGCCTGCTCCTGCTTTGGCCTGTGGGGGTAACGCGGGGTGGGATTAATTTTTCCAGGAATATTTGGGGGTTAATGTAAAGTAAAAGGGACCTGCGCTGCGCCTACAGGTCAGGTACCAGCCTACGTATACCGTGCGTGTGCGCGCGTGCCTGCGCGTGGTTCGCCTACCGATGGATGCAGAGGGGTGGGCGTATAATTTGTGGAAACAGTTAGGGGCGTGGCCGCGAAATTTCCCTACAGTCAAGCCCCGCACCAGCACCACCGCTCCACCACGCGACGGTTTCTCCTAGAGGATTCCTGCGGTTTTCGTAGGATTTTTCCTTCCTTCTTGATGAAGTCTTAATTATTTGTGGTGTTTTTATTGCACTCTAAAACCAAAATCAATTCCCATTGCGCCATTTTATATTATACCAAATATAATTACACTACTTTGGACACAAATTTGTGACACGGGTGCCACACCTTATTCTTATATGGTCTTGCATCACGATCACAATTGGTTTCATAAAATACGATTAAGCAAACAGTAACATTTGAGTAGATAGTAATGTACATTTGAGTAGGCAGTAATGTACGCACGTACCGCAACCGCAAGGGCTAGACGAACCAAAAGTATATTATATGTAATGTAAAGGCTCAGTTTAACCAATAGTATTTGAATTCAACAATGTGACTAGTAACGATCGTGACGACATATGAGCTAGGGATCCTTCGGCGAGAGGGATGACGGGTCGTAGAGTACAAAATTCGTATTACAACGGCTAGTATGCCTATGCAGTAACATATGCAAATATTGCAAAACGAAAACGACACCAAACGCACCTCTCGCAATGGTTCACATCATCCCATAGGGTTTGGAGCTAGCGTAATGGCAGCAACAACAAATGTAACGTAAGGACTAGGATGGCGTGATAAGAGGTTTTAAGATGGAAGGAATGGAAGACCATCGATGATCACACACAAAAGGTTTTTTTAAAACTAAAAGTTAAACACTTGTAGGCTCAATTTTTCATGTGCATCTAGTTGACAGCTTGAATTGACTTTGGTGCCATATTCACGTGTGAAGCCATATATACGTGCCTAATGTATGACTAAAATGTATCAAGCATTACGTCAATAAATATAATGAACAAAGGTATTGGTATTGGTAAACAACAAAAAAAGGCAAATCGTCATTCATAGCTTATGGGCTCGCCTCATCCAAAGAAACTTGCAGCTAGCATGGCGCCGGTAAGCGCCAAACTCAACATAAGAGTAGGACATTGTGATACCAAACCTCAAGATGAAGGACGGAAAACCATTGATAATCACAAACAAAAGGATTTTCGCAAAAATAAACAAAAAACATGTATAGGCTCAATTCACCACGTGTACCAATTACACGTCTTGAATCAGCATTTCTGTCATGTTCACGTGTACAACCGTACAAAAATTCCTAGCGCATGCACAAAATGTGTCCAAATATTACGTCGGTGAAAACAATGACGTACGTCAACAATGCTATAAATAAACGACAACAAAAACAAGTTGTCACCCGTGACACAGTAGCTCGCAAATCCATTAGATGTTGGAGCTGACATACGCACATCAACAATGCTACAAATAAACGACAACAAAAGCAACCAGTGACGCAATAGCTCGCATCGTCCAATAGAGTTAGGAGCTGTCATGGCGGCGGCTAACGACAAAAACGAACTATGTGAAACGAGTGACGACAAAACCTTAGTGAAGGAAGGGAACGAAAAATTACTAAAAGTAATTGAGGCAATATATTCTAACAAGAAAATGAGTTTGTATGAGTAGCATGTAGACTCGTTTCTCTACATGTACACGATAATTTGACGGTTGGGACCAACTATTATACAATGCATCTTATTATACGATAATTTAGTCGAGCTCTCTCTGTATCTTCACGTCTCTAGCGGCTTTTGATTTCAGATTTCGAATCCAGCCGCAAGCGCCCGCAACGGAGCAGAGGAAACAAACGACGGCGCCGCGTGATCCCCGTGTTTTTAGTCCCACGCATTCGCAGTAACTCTTGCCATTGTTGAGTGTTGACCCCTGCCACGATCGCCCGTTTGAGACGTGGACACGACACACGACCGACCGACCGACCGTCCGAAGCGATGCCATGCCGCTCAGGCAGATATCGCCGGCTCGCCACACGCCGACCCCACCGGTGTATCCGCCTCGTCTGACTCGGCGGTGACGCGGCCGGAGCCGGCAGGCCACAGCGACGCACATCGCGCGTCGCTTTCGCGGAGACCTCCTGGCTTTCCGGGACTGACCGTGGCGAGCGTCGGCCGTGCGTGCGTGCGTGGCGTGGACTGGAGAGACGTGCAGCGCGACGCATGGTGCGCTCGCTCGTGCAAGTCCTGGTCGGGGTGGACGGACACGCACTGGTGCTGCTGCTCCAAATGCAGAAAAAACGAGGGTCTGGTTGCTGATGGCTTTCAGGTTCACATTCACACACACACATGGCAAGGGTGTGCGCCGCCTAATAAAGCGGGGAGCTTTCCGTTGACAGCAGCAGTTGGGTCTTGGAGCTTGCTTTTGTTCGTCGTGTTACTAAACAACATCGACATCCATGAGCGAGGCGGGGTAGGTTTGGCCTGTGCCCCCCAGCCCCCAATGATACAGTAAGTAAAATGCCCCGTGGATAACTTCCCTAGATCAAGCCACGTGCTTTTCTTCTCTTTTTTCCCCCTCTTTTTTTTTTTTTTTTTTTTTTTTTGCTCTTCTTTGAGGAGGGAACAAGAAAATAGCACGAATTAAAACGCCACACCGCTGAACGTTGCGTTCGATTAGCCATGCCCAGCTGTGTGAGCAATCTGAATCTGAATCCCAACATGCTATACACCTTCAGGTGCGGCCTGCGGTAGGGGAAGGGAAGTTGACAAGTGGGCGTCAACTGGCACGATGGCCCATACCAACATGAAGAAAAAAAGAAAAAAAAAAAAGACAGAGAGGAGGATTATACCAGCGCAGCACACGGCCTGGTTCGACCGTGCTGTCGCACTCACTGATGGATGAGATCGCTTGCCTGCTTTGGTTCGCAATGATTCCCACCACTATACATTAGTGATGATGGTAGCACAGTGTGACAGTGAATGCGACTACTGTATTAAGTGCTAACAGCATACTCGCTCTTTCCGTGGTCAAGCTAGGAACAGGAAAGACTGCAAAGTAGAAGCAGAAGCAGAAGCACCGGCGCCGGTGCGTAGTAGTTACTGTACTAGGAGTAGTAGGTGAGAACACCACGCGACCGACTGACATCATGGTCACAAGAACAAGAATGTTGTGTCTTTTCATTTTTTTTTCTTTACAAACATGGGACGGACTTGGAGTTGGTTGGTCCGGCCGTGAAAGCGGACGGAGCTCATGAAAAAGGAAAAGGCCTGACTGACGGCCGGGCCGCGGGCATGGCAGGAACAAACTTCTCGCGTGGAAGAGGGAAAACCAAGGCATGGCAATTGGAAGAAAGATGTTTGTGTTGCGAGGGCAAATACGCGATTAGCTGTAGCAGTCGTTTGGGGGAGAATAGGAGCAGGTGTCTCAAAGTGGAGTGTGTGCACGTGAAATAACGAGGCTAAAAAGATCGTGAATGGTAGCAGTAGTACCGTGATATTATTCCCCAGACGAAGACGACCGGCAGTGGCCCATGGTGATCAGTCGCACCAGAACTACCGAACTCGTAGGAGTGGTAAAAACTTTTGGTGCTACAGGAACACGACAATAGGAAGGAGAAGAAGAGGAAGCACACTAGTGTCCTGTGCGTGATAGAGTCGGTAAAAAGAGAGTGAAAGTGGCCGGTACCACGAATACACCAGCTACTGTTGCCGTGTTGGGTAGCGGCATCTCTCCCCTCCAGTCGGTCCACTGGGCCTAGAAAACGCTGCATGCGCGCCCGGGGCAGAGTAGAATAAGTTTATATTTTTTTTTTATTTACAGCGCCGTAATAACTTTGTTTTTTTTGAGGGAAACAGCGCTGTAACAACTGCCTTGCCTGCTTGCTTTAATCTGAGGAGGTCCGGTCCACACGTACAATGAGCAGTGGTCAATGGTGTAGTGCTAGATTCTGGGACCACGACAGACGTGCGTATTAATACTGCCGTGGTAATTGTAATCCAACAACTACTAGTCGATTAAAAGATTGGTTAGCAACTGCGGAACGTACTAGTCTCCTGCAAATGCTCTGCTCGCTACAGGTGGCAAATGTCAAATGGCACAGGCGACGCAGGAAGAGATGAGCAGAGAAACGTTTCGCTGCAGTAGTCTCGTTCGTCCTTACAGTATCCATCAGCATATTAGTACTGTATACAGTACTGTATGCCGTTATCCGTATGCACTACGGAGTGCGTTCGCAAATGCAACTCAATAACGACGCCCCTGCCAACTAATCGTAATCGACGCCCGGCCCTCTCACCACGGAGAAGTCCAGCACCAACAGTAGCCCTATACAGTAGGCTGTACATGTACTGCGTGTGTGTACACCTACCAGGCTTCTCGTGGGGCCCACACGCCCCGTCGACCGTCGTCCTCCCCGGCCCGTGCGTCCACTTCAGTACTGTAGTACTGTACATCGTGCGTACAGCTTCCGCGGGCCACACGCGTTGGCCGTTGGCTCCCTCTCTACGAACACGCTCCCTCTTGTTTCCCTCAATCCAAAGGAAGAACAGAAAATTCCGAACCTGTCGCGGCCGGCGGACGCCGGCACACACGGTGAGTCGGTGACGGGATCTGGCAACACAGAGAGTGACTAGTAGAGCGAGAAGGCTAGAGCCGTGCAGTGCGGGTTCCAGGACGCGTACGTCAGGGAGTGGAGTAGGAGTAATTCAACCATTCAGGCGCTATATGGAGACAGCAGTGACGGCATGCACATACATTTTCATACGTCGGACGGACTCTGAAGGGAAGGTTGAAAACGGAGGATGATGTGTTGTGGACTGACCTCGATCACCAGGCCAGCAGTGACGGCACACCAGGAAGAAACTTCAAACTTGCAAGTTGCAAGCGAATCAGTGGCTCCCGTCGTCGCCGTCGTCGTCGGTCCAAGCACGAGCAGCCCTGGCTGGCCCCTGACTCCGTTCGGCTCCTGAGCACCAAACAAGGCCGCTTCCACAGGTGTGGTCGGCAGTTCGGCACTCCTCCTTGTCAGGTCTTCACGGCACCGACACCGATACCGGGCCCTGCCGCGCGGCTGGCCCTCCTCGATGCCGACTAGCCGAAGCGAAACCAGCAGGAAGCAACGCCGAATCGATCGCGAAATGCGAGCGGCGAGACAGAGCGGGCGGCTTGTCCTGAAGGGAGGGCGAGGGGTATTATTTGCAGTCCGGCCGGCCCTTTTATTCCTGTCCGGGTCCAGGTCCAGGTCGGCCCAAGCATCCAATATTTCAATTCACAAGCGCGCGCCCACGTGTGGTGTGGTCCTGTGGTGCCGACGTTGCCCCTCACGACCTACCACCACGTGGCAAATCATTATCGCCAGGTCTGTTCAAAATCCGGCGGCATCGGCACCACACACATTTTTCTTCGTCTCCCAAATCTTTTGCCAAATACTACTTTCTGCGTTCCCAAGTATACAAGGATTTCTTTCCTCTAAAACAAGTCTGCAAGGATTTCCAGTCGTACCAAGTCAAACCACTTCATACTACTTACCAATCAAAGCTCATTTGATATTGTTGGTTCTTCACAATAATACGTGCATCTTTTTTCGGAAGTTTGCTTTCTACTTTAAGCCATAATTAGCAAGACGCTATGTCATACTAACTTTTCCAAAATTTGTACTCTCAAAATTATCATTTGAAGGCTCATTTTCAAGTAAAAATTATGTTATGTATCTTTGTACCTTCCAACAGCTTTTTATCTTGTGTACACTCTAGGGAGCATCTACTAAACTGACAACTAACAATTAAATAGCCTTGTATTCTTTTATTTTCAGAAAGAAATTATACTCTTATCTGAGGGGGGGAAAAACACACTTCTTTGTTTAAAAAAGAATTGTACCATGGATTTACATCGGATCCAGCAGTCAGGAGTACTGTTATCGTGCAATGTACAACCAATCTGTATAATTAGTTATTTTTTACCTACATTTAGTACTCCATACACGTGTTGTGATGCAGAGAGAGCGAGAAAACCTGAGTGAATCTAAAAGGGCTAGGAATAGTCCACTTCTAGTACGCCCTTCATTTTCCTCCCTCGTGTCGTGTATCTTGCCTGCTTTTCATTTTCGCAGCATTTAGTACTGTACGAACCCATACTAAACACGCACTTTCTGTTCCTTTTCTTTTTCAACGACTATAAACAGCGCAACATGGAATTTGTTTTCTTTATCATGCGGAATTTGGTTTTTTACCAAGTAGCCACCGACATGACGTGAGAGAGACGTGATCATCTGTGTTCGATGTCACGGCACGCGCGGCTACTGTAGGGGCAGAATCGTCAACCCGGACTGCCTTCCGCGTCACGGCGTGACCACCAGCAGGCAGCAGAGGCGTTGGGTAGCGACGCGCCTCGGTAACGGCCGGTGTGGCAGGGCCGTAGCGGTGAAAGAAATTCCACGCTTCACCAGCCACACACCTGGGCATTGACCAACCGGCATGCGTGTCCAAGTGTCACTGGGTCTCAATTTTTTTTTGGGAGTCACTGGGTCTCATTTGTCAGAACAGTTCACTAATAGCAGTACCAGTATTTCATTATTCGGTTCTATTCTTAGTCCAAAACGTATCATTGAATTAATTTTCTCTGTCTATATAAGATTTATCTTAATTGTGTACTTGTTTTTCAAAGTTATGATATCAATTCCTTCTTAAAAAGGTCGGTCTAATTTAGGTGCATTAAAATTAACCTGTGACAAACTAAAGTGATCTATAGTATGTTACGCTTAGGAACCGTTTGGATCAGGTACGACTTTTATCGTCGCTCATCCAAGCATACTCCGCTTATTTGCTCCGCAAATAGTGAAAAACGAACAAGCAAACTAGCTAGCTAGCAAAAGTCCATACATTCTAGGCGTTTCCAATTAGCTGATAGGGAATATTTACACCAATAGCCAATAATCACCTATCTATATGCCAAGTGACTGAAGGAATTTCTTGCTTTAATTTTGGATTAGCCAAATATTTCATTATTTATTTTAATTACTTACATGATCCAAATACGTCCTTGCTGATGATGTACAAGGTAGGTTTGATGTATAGTTGGATTAAGACCCTGCGCTGCTACATGCGCCGAGAGAGAAGCTCCAAGACAAATTATTGTCCATGTTGCGTTCCGGAGCGCGCGTACGCTGTTGGATTTTCCACAGGAGATTTGATGTGTCGATTCCTCTCTTGGACGTATGTACTGTACAGTATGTATGTCTCACCTAACTTCTTGGATTCTTTTTTTGCCCACATATACAGCTGATGATCCAACAGCTATCAAAAAAAAAAAAGTGATGATCCAACAAATTCTTCTTTTTTTGAAACAATGATCCAACTATTTCGACCAGCACAGAGACGGCGATGCCGATGCACGCATATGTAGACACAATGTCGGGTCGGAGGAGCAATGCGGCGATACACATATCTACGTCTCGTCTGTCGTCTACCCCCATGCTTTTTATGCGATGACCGCTGCTTTTGCTGTCACGTCATTCTCGGAATCTATCTATCGGTATACAATCTGGGCCTTGTTTAGATGTTAAAAAAAATTATCTAAAAAATATTATAGTATTTTATTTGTTTTGATAAATATTATCTAATCACGATCTAAATAGGTTTAAAAAATTCATTTTATAATTTATAACTAATATATAAAATTAGTTATTTATTTTACTAATATTTAATACTATATATATACGACATAATATTTGATGCGACGAAGAGAGAGTTAAATTTCTAACCTTTTTAATGATCTCAACGAGGCCCTGTCCAACATGGCTATACTGCCTACAACTGTTCCGGCTGCTGTTGAACTTTTTTTTTCTCTTCATCATACCCTGTATATTGCGGCATTTCAGATTTTTTTTCCCAGGGATCAAGACAAAATAACCTCCTTGACACTATTGTATGCGTCTATACGAGTGTATAGTAATAAGTTTTAAATTGCGTGTTTGGTAAGAAAAAGGTAGATTAATTAATTAATTTGCAGCCGCACGAGGCTGGCCGGCTTAGTGCACTCATAATGCAAGAATTTATAATAGAGTCTAAGACTATTAATTACCCCTTATTTATGGTATTTTGCTTATGTAGTGGCATATTTATTAAAGAAAAAGGAAGAAAAAATAAGATTCTAAGTCCATAATATATAAGGTAATTAATTACTTTAGACTCTATGGTAGAGCCTGTAGTGTAAGTGTCCTTATTAGCTTGCTCGGTCCTTTTGACTTCTTAATATTATTTTTCCTATTATTATCATTGTCATGTCAACTAACTAACGGCAGCTTAGCTCTGGTACTCTGGTCTCCCGGCCGGCGTATGCTTTGCATTCGCATGCACAGGTTCGTGTTCGTCTCTACGACCTGCACACTTTGGCAGCAGGCTTTGCTGGGCTTTTACTCGATTAGGCCTTGTTTAGATCCCGTATAAAGGCTAGAAATTTTACTTTATCTCCATCACATCAAATGTTGTGTCATATGTATAAAGTATTAAATATAGTAAAATAAATAACTAATTATATAGATTAGTTATAAATCATGAGACGAATCTTTTGATCTTAGTTAGGCCATGATTAAATAATATTTATCAAGTACAAACAAAATACTATAGTACTTTTCAGACTAAAAATTTCGTGATCTAAACGAGGCCTTAGTTTCCTGCATGCAAAACATCCCGACGCGCACGCGCGTGTGCAGTTTGCATCTCGCGTGCTTTGCAGTTGCCGGGGGGGAGCAGAGAGCAGGCAGGCACGACGAATGCACGGGCCGGGGCCGGGGCCGGGGATGCATGATGAACGTGTACTCGTGACTCATCGATCATGTGCTGATGATGTGCATGGCTGTGTGCACTACCTACTGTAACGAGCAGCTAGCAGAAAAGCCAGATTGGGAACTCTAGGACTCTGGTGCACGAGCGGCCATAATCTGCACCGATCACTACTGGATCTGTATCTGGACTGGCCGGCCCCATGCACCTTTCCGCAATTCAGTTCTCGCAAATGCAGGCACGGGCAGACACGGCATGCGCCTTCAAAAGAATCGAAAGGCGGATAGGGCATGCATGCATGCGGATGCGGAGTTGCGCCGCTGACCGGCCGATCAATGGCGGCTAGCAACGCTTGCTTACTTGAGGTGCGCATGCATTATTCGTCGTCATTAGGGGCAGCCTAGCTTATTTGTCATTCGTAATGTGAACTCTCTCCGTTATATTATTATTACTGTTAGCGGCCAAGACCACGCGGCAGTGCCTTGTCCCGGTACTTTCGTTCAAAAACAAACAAATAAATAAAAATCACGTGCTAGCTAGGCCCCATCCCATGTTAATTATGAACCATTTGTAACTTTCTTCTTGTTTATGACGAGGATATAGATATATATAGCTAGGCCCATAGTAGGAGTATATATGCGCTGCACCTCCCACCTACAAAGCCACTGCCACCGCCACTGCAGGCCCCAGCAAGTGTGCATGCAAGGCAGTGCTACAGTACTCTGCCCTTTTGGCGCCTGTCTACTGTCGCGTGGGGCCGACATAGAGCTAGCTTAATTACCTTTGTGTAGCTTAAAAGAAAAAGTCCTCTAAACATGCTTGAAAAGGTACTACTAGTACAGTAGCCGGGAATAAACCGACGAGAATCCAGCCATCATTCCTTGCATGGCTTTTTCCGGGGTTTTCGTTTTGGTTTTTCCACGGGAATGGGACGGGTACGTTCGGTCGCCTCACTCATTTGGCTCGCCATTCATCACGACGACCTCACCTGACTAGGATAAGCTTAGCTTGGCTTTCCGTGCAAGTTTCCCGGAGACCATGCATGATCGAGTCCAAGAAATGATCGCTCTCAACACCATGCATATGTAGAGTACTCTACTCCTCCAATAATAATAATCGTAGAAATATTAGTAGTCTACGACTTAAGATCTACTAGTAGATCGAGAACATATACAAGGAAAACAAAATGAAAAGAGATACATTAGTCGATACATGCATGACCGGCGCGCCTACCTAATAACGTGTCGTGATGATGGGCTCTAGCTAATTGTACTCAATTGCGATGGATCAAAGACTCGTACAAGTTTGAGCTAACATAACATGCAATGAGTTCCCACAAGATCATAACATGCTATATACGTACTACTTCACGTTGCATTGGCTCGATCATGACTCATCATCTTGCATGATGTTGTACGTATAGGGATGCAAATAAATTCCTTCTTCTCCAATAGTATATTCATTTTTTTGAGCATCAATAGTATATTCAGTTGAGCAGTCCCATTGTGTCGAATGCACAACTGCGTACTTCATAGGGCGATTCTATGAAAACTCATCACTGCCGCTTGGCCACTGCCGAAACAAATTCCGGCAGTGACGAGGGTTAAGCACCGGCAGTAATAAAGCCAGCTGTAGTAGTGGGAAGAGGAGCGTGGGCGTCTCCTCGAATATGGGCGCCCAACGGAGTCATGGGTAGATGGCATGGGCGCGCGATGATGGACTGGAGTGCTGGGTGATGAGGTTGTCGAACTCCCGATTCTGGTGTGCCCAGAGGCCAAGCAGCGACAGATGGAGCGGAGGATGATGGTGGCGCCCGGATGCAAGGTCGACAAGGCGTCCAGCGAGCCGACGAAGTAGTCGGCCCTGCCCCACCTGGCCGAGCAGCAAAGATTTGGGTCGAGGAGAGAGAAGGACCTATATTTGGGTTTTCTCTCTCCTTCCACCCAGAATAGCTCCTCCGTTTAGCTTCTTTGTTGGAGAATGTTTTCTGTTGTACACTATCTATTTTAGCTATGGGTTGTGAGATGGGTCTCGTGTTGGAGACAGTCTAAGCTTTGCATCTGAACTGTCTCAGTTATATTATTAGGGCCAATTGTGCAACTGCCCCTGTTTTAAAGCCTAATTGCTCGTTTGACCTCGTTTTTTAAACTTTGCTCATTTGCCCCTGTTTTTTTAAAACGAAATCACCAGCTGCCCCTGTGCCGTTAAATGGACTTAACGGTGTTAAGTACAGGCTAAAAAGATCAAAATGCCCTTGGCATGAATGACCCAAGAATCTGACGGAAGATGAAAACCAGGGCGAACGGTGACTTCGTTTCGAAAAAACAAGGGTAAATGAGCAAACTTAAAAAAAACAGGGACAAACAAGCAATTAGGCTTCAAAACAGGGGTAGTTGCACAGTTAGCCCATATTATTACTGCTGTTATGCCAAGACCACGCGCCGGTGCCTTGTGCCGCCGGTACATTCGTTCAAAAACAAACAAACAAATAAAAATCACGTGCTAGCTAGGTCCCATCCCATGTTATCAACCATTTGTAACTTTCTTCTTGTTTATTTAATTATGGCGAGGATATAGATATAGCTAGGCCCATAACATAGGACATATATATGCGCGGACCTCCTACCTACCAAGCTTGGCTTTGTAGCCAATCAAGCTTAAAGCCGTGGCAAAAGTAATGGAGACAACTAGGAGGAGAACGGTAGAGGGACCCGGCGCACCCTCGAGCAGCTAGCCCAGCATTATGGATGGCCTATCATTAGCAATTTAGCATATTGAGATGAGATGACAGGGCAATGCTTGCGGCCCCCTTGCACGGGTCAAGGCGAGAGTGCATCTGCATCTGAGAATGTATGACCTCAAAGCCAAAGCCAAAGCCAAAGGCACTGGCACCGGCCCCAGCTAGATCGAGTGTGCATGCATGGTAGTACCTGCCCTTTTGGCGCCTGTCGACTGTCTCATGGGGCCGACTAGAGCTAGCTTACCTTTGTGCACTCATGGTCATGGCCCGCCGGCTACAGCTAGCTAGCTTAAAAGAAAAGGCCCTCTAAAACATGCTTGTTGTACTGCGTCAAAAGAAAAGAACTAGTACTAGCCAGGGAATACAACTGAGAATCCAGCCATCATTCCTTGCATGGCTTTTCCATATGAATGGGAGTAGGTTCGGTCGCCTCACTCATTTGGCTCGCCATTGATTCATATCACGACGACCTCACCTGACTAGGATAAGCTTAGCTTGGCTTTCCGTGCAAGTTTCCCGGAGCCCATGCATCATCCTTTCCGAGTCCAAGAAATGATCGCCCAACATCATGCATGCATGTACTCCTCCGCCTCCAGTAGTTGTAGTTGTAGAAATATTAATACTCTACGACTATAAGGGTGTGCAGTAGAGTACACATGCATGCACACTCGATGCATGTTTTCTTGCAAATAAATTCCTCTTTCAATTCCAATACTTTAGTATGTTGGATATTTAGTCATTTTACAGCATGAATTAATCCATAAATGTGATAAGCAAAATACTAACGCTAGTATGATGCGAGCGACAGCCTCATAATCGCTACTGCTACTGGTATTAATTAACATAAGCAAAATAACAGCAGCAACGAAATGAAGCATAAACAGGGATCTCAGTTTATACCCTAGCGTGCTACTGCCGGTACCCGCGGCCAGTACAGCACCATTGTTGCCTGCAGGGATGGCGGTGAAGTTCGTCGCACCAGTAGCAGCGGCGGCGTCGCCGGCATCTCCCACAGTCGCGCCAGCACGCGTCCTCGTGGCCACCATCTTGCTGCTGAACGGAGACGGAGACGAAGTCGGGGAAGGCAGCAGCAGCGTGTCGGAGCAGTCGCGCCCGTGGACGCTCCCCAAAAACTTGATTGCCCGCCTACCCGAACAGGTAAGCTTGACGGGACAAGTTCCGGAGGCCTGCTCACCAGAGCCGCCTGTGCTCGCAGGGGATCTGGCCGGAGGTGCACCGAGCAGCTCGAGCTCGAACGGTTGAGTGGAGGCGGCTGGTCGGGAGGGAACAAAAATGTAACCCTAGTCTCCGACAGAAGCCCCTGTCGGGAGACCGTTGGATCGGCTGGAGCGGCGGCTAGGGTTTGCCTCGACCGGATGGGCCGAGTGGCAAAACAAAGGCCTAGAGCCAGCCAGCCCACGGCCTCAGGCCAAGGCCAGGCCAGGCTAGCCAGCCCAGCCCACGCCCACGCCCACGCCCACGGCCTCGGCCTCGGCCCGGCGCGCGCGCGCGGGCGGCGCGGCTCGGCTCGGCTCGGCGGCGGCGGCGGCGCGCGCGTGTGGGTCCCAGGTTCTCCTCCTCAATTAGCTTATGTGGGCATCCCAAAGCTCACTATTTAAGTTGATTGTCCTCTAGGTAATTAGTCAAGTTGGTACTAATCACCTTTCCACTTGACTACACAGTTGTGGGCCTTTGAGGTTTTCTGACTATTTAGAATAAATAATGGGTTTGGCCCAATTATCCTAACAATCCCCACCAAACATCAAAGGTACACAGTTAGTGCCTTCAGTTCTGAGCTTGTTTGATATATCGGTGTTTCGATGGAGACTGTTAAGTTGAACTACCATCTAGAAAAGAGGCTTACACTCACTCACAACTGATCAATGGACTATGCCTTGAATTGACAGTTTTGTGTGAAACGAGGTTCGCCCAAATTCTTAACCGATACTAGGCTGCCAAGAGCACCCCCTCGGGTGGAGCATATAAGTCAAACTCCATGCCTGTTGATGAGTATTTAGAGATCACCCAAATCTCATAGACTGGGACCAGCAGTCTGACTCACATAGGTGTGTTCCTTCTAGGATGTCCTGTAGGTCGACATCCCTGCTTAAATAAGCCTACAGCCTGGAAAAGAAGTGCATTCTCAAAGATAGAGACCTTTATAAGGGTCTTTTCCCTCAGTCTACTCATAGCTTGTTTCACCACTCTAATTCACGGGATCTCCGATCACATAGAGCAGGTTACCACTATAGCAGACTTTAAGTGGGTCTCAGTCCCATCTCAACTGATGCACTGTCTATCACGTTACGTGACAGCCCCTTGGTGAATTGATCTGCCAGATTTTTAGACGTGTGGACATAGTCCAACGCTATCACTCCGGAGTTTCTCAATTTTCTTACAGACTTTAAACGACGCCTTACATGCCTAGTAGTCTTTAGGTTATCCTTAGAACTGTTAACTTTGATTATCACAGTTTGATTATCACAGTTCATGGAAATGCTGGGCACAGGTTTTTCAACCACCGGCAAGTCCATCAGGAGTTCCCGAAGCCATTCGGCCTCAACTGTGGCGGTGTCTAGTGCTGCGAGCTCTGCTTCCATAGTTGACCTCGTAATGAGAGTCTACTTGTAAGACTTCCAGGAAACAGCACCACCCCCAAGGATAAACACATACCCACTGGTGGCCCTCAACTCGTCAGCATCAGATATCCAATTTGCATCACTAAAACCCTCCAGTACCTTTGGGTACCCGGTATAGTGAATGCCATAGCTTGCGGTTGCTTTGAGATACCGCATTACTCTCTCGAGAGCACGCCAATGATCATCTCCCGGATTTGAAAGAAACCGGCTCAACTTGCTCACAGCATATGAGATGTCAGGTCTAGTGGCATTGGCCAAATACATTAGTGAGCCAATGATTTGGGAGTACCTCAATTGATCCCTCATTATCCTTTTATTCTTTCTTAGAATTAGGCTTGGATCATAGGGAGTGGACACAGGTTTGCAGTCACTATAGCCAAAGCGGCTTAGAACCTTTTCCACATAGGGGGACTGCAATAAAGTGACCCCACCATTTTCTCCCTTTAGTAGCTTAATGTTCAAAATCACATCAGCTTCTCCCAGATCTTTCATATCAAAGTTCTTGGACAGAAAGTCCTTCACTTCCTCAATCACATTGAGGTTTGTGCCAAATATTAGGATGTCATCCACATATAGGCACATGATCACTCCTTCTCTCCCACCAAAATGGTAGTAGACACATTTATCAGCCTCATTGGCAACAAAGCCTGCTGACGTCATGGTCTTATCAAACTTTTCATGTCATTGTTTTGGAGCTTGCTTTAGGCCATACAAAGACTTTAACAATTTGCACACCTTGCGCTTTTGACCCTCTACTACAAAACCATCAGGCTGATCCATGTAGATCTCCTCATCTAACTCTCCGTTTAGGAAAGCCGTCTTCACGTCCATCTGATGAACGAGAAGACCATGAGATGCAGCCAAGGCAAGTAGTACTCTGATAGTAGTCAATCGGGCCACAGGTGAGTAAGTGTCAAAGAAGTCCTCGCCTTCCTTCTGGGTATAACCTTTAGCAACAAGCCTTGCCTTGTATTTTTCAATGGTACCATCAGGCCTAAGCTTTTTCTTGAACACCCATTTACATCCAACAGGCTTACACCCATAAGGGCGATCAACCACTTCCCAAGTTCCATTAGACATTATTGAATCCATCTCACTCCGTACCGCTTCCTTCCAATAGTCAGCGTCAGGAGAGGAAAATGCCTCTTCAATGGTTGTTGGAGTATCATCCACGAGGTATATGGTAAAGTCATCACCAAAGGATTTTGCAATCCTAGGTCTCTTACTCTTTCGAGTGACCCCACCATTTTCCTCACCAGGATTTTCTATGACGGGTTGTTCAGAACACTCCACTGGCACAGAAGTTTCGGGAGCATCAGGAGGTCCCTGACTAGATGTGCTCGGTACATTCCCTCTCATAGGGAAATCATTCTCAAAGAATGTTGCATCTCTGGACTCAATTACTGCACCAACTCTCATGTCGGGCACTCCAGATTCAACCACTAAAAATCTGTAGCCTACGCTATTTATAGCGTATCCGAGAAAGACACAATCTACAGTTTTTGGTCCTAGCTTGCGCTTCTTGATGATTGGCACATTTACCTTGGCCAAACAACCCCAGGTGCGCAGATATGAGAGAGTTAGCCTTTTCTTTTCCCATTCCTCGAATGGTGTTTTCTCTCTATTCTTTGTAGGAACTCTATTCAGGACATGACACGCAGTCAATATAGCCTCACCCCACCATTCCTTGGAAAGTCCCGCAGTGTCCAACATGGCGTTAACTAAATCAGTTAGAGTGCGGTTCTTTTTTTCGGCAATCCCATTGGATTGGGGGGAGAAAGGAGGCGTCCTCTCATGAATAATTCCATGTTCCTCGCAGAATTGATCGAATTCTTTTGAAAAGTACTCTCCACCACGATCAGACCACAACCGTTTGATTTTCTTCTCAAGTTGATTCTCAACTTCGGCTTTATAGATTTTAAAGTAGTGTAATGCTTCATCTTTTGTTTTTAATAAGTACACGTAGCAAAATCTAGTACTATCATCGATTAGAGTCATGAAATATTTCTTGCCGCCTTTGGTCAACACTCCATTCATCTCACACAAGTCTGAGTGAATGAGGTCTAGAGGTGCCAAGTTCCTCGCCTCTTTCACAGCCATATGAGGCTTGCGGGGTTGTTTAGCTTGCACACAAGCATGGCACTTAGAACCTTGAACCAAATCAAATTTAGGGATTAAACTCATTTTAGCTAAGCGCGTCATGCATCCAACATTAATATGGCATAAACGGGAGTGCCAAACGTTGCACCCAACATCATGTCTCACATGGTTCACGACATTACTGTTACAAGAATCCATCAATGAAAAGCGAAACAAGCCTCCGCATTCATAGCCCTTACCAACAAATGTTCCATATCTCGATACAACACATTTATTGGACTCAAAAGCAAGTTTAAAACCATCTCTACACAGTAGAGACCCGCTGACTAGATTCTTCTTGATAGAGGGGACATGCTGCACGTTCTTCAGCTGCACAGTCTTTCCCGAAGTAAACTTCAGATTGACCATGCCAACACCATGAACAGCCGCATGCGACCTGTTTCCCATCAGCAGGGAGGAACCTCATTCTTCCTGGTACAAAGAAAACAAAGAGCGGTCAGCACATACATGAATATTAGCCCCTGTGTCAACCCACCAATCAGGAGAGAGACAAACTGAAAGGATCGTTGGTAAATAATTACCGTACCCAGATCCTCCAGCCTCGCTAACAACCATGTTGGCTGTCTTCTTCTGCTGCCTGTCCTTGCGGTCTGGACACTCCTTTGCCCAGTGATCAGTGCTTCCGCAGACAAAGCAGCCGCCACTCTTTTCTTTGTTTGCCTTTTTCTTAAAGGCTTGAGCTTGTGGCTTGACGACATTCTTGTTTTCAGCATTCTTGTTCTTCTTCCTCTTGTGGGCCTGAGGGTTCCTCTTCTGCACCAGATTGGCGCTAGAGCCTCCCTCAGTTAGCACTTTCTTGCCCCGTGTGTCCTTTGCCCTCGTATTCTCCTCAACACTTAAGGAAGCGACAAGATCAGTCACACTGAACTCTTGCCCCCTGTGCTTTAGAGAAGTGGCAAAATCCCTCCAAGTAGGTGGCAGCTTAGCGATAATACCGCCGGCCACAAACTTGTCGGGCAGCACACACTGGTTGTTCTCAAGCTCCTTGGCTAGCATCTGTATCTCATGAGCCTGCTCTACTATAGAATGGTCATCGACCATCTTGTAGTCATAGAGCTGCTCCATGATGTACAGCTCACTGCCTGCGTCAGGAACCCCGAACTTGGCCTGCAGTGCATCCCACATATCCTTGCCCATAGGCATGTCCATGTACAGTGGAATCATACCCTCATCTATGACACTAATGAGCGACAGCTTGAGCAAGTTATCCGCCTCATTGAACTTGCTCTCTTTCTCAGGAGAAAGAGGCGGTTCAATGCGCCTTCCCTTGACAGCGTACTCACAGCGCATAGCGGTAAACCACAACATAGCACGGGATCGCCATATCTTATAATTAGATCCGCCATCCTTCAAAGATGGTGGCCTCAATGATGCAGCAAAGCTAGCAGATGAAAATGACCTATCAAGTTTTTAGAGTGTTGGATATTTAGTCATTTTACAGCATGAATTAATCCATAAATGTGATAAGCAAAATACTAACGCTAGTATGATGCGAGTGACAGCCTCATAATCGCTACTGCTACTGGTATTAATTAACATAAGCAAAATAACAGCAGCAACGAAATGAAGCATAAACAGGGATCTCAGTTTATACCCTAGCGTGCTACTGCCGGTACCCGCGGCCAGTACAGCACCATTGTTGCCTGCAGGGATGGCGGTAAAGTTCGCCGCACCAGTAGCAGCGGCGGCGTCGCCGGCATCTCCCACAGTCGCGCCAGCACGCGTCCTCGTGGCCACCATCTTGCTGCTGAACGGAGACGGAGACGAAGTCGGGGAAGGCAGCAGCAGCGTGTCGGAGCAGTCGCGCCTGTGGACGCTCCCCAAAAACTTGATTGCCCGCCTACCCGAGCAGGTAAGCTTGACGGGACAAGTTCCAGAGGCCTGCTCACCAGAGCCGCCTGTGCTCGCAGGGGATCTGGCCGGAGGTGCACCGGAGCAGCTCGAGCTCGAACGGTTGAGTGGAGGCGGCTGGTCGGGAGGGAACAAAAACGTAACCCTAGTCTCCGACAGAAGCCCCTTATATAGGAGGCGCCCCTCTCGGGAGACCGTTGGATCGGCTGGAGCGGCGGCTAGGGTTTGCCTCGACCGGATGGACCGGTAGAGCCAGCCAGCCCGCGACGCGCCGCGCGCGGGCGGCTCGGCGCGGCGGCGGCGGCGCGCGCGTGTGGGTCCCAGGTTCTCCTCCTCAATCAGCTTATGTGGGCATCCCAAAGCTCACTATTTAAGTTGATTGTCCTCTAGGTAATTAGTCAAGTTGGTACTAATCACCTTTCCACTTGACTACACAGTTGTGGGCCTTTGAGGTTTTCTGACTATTTAGAATAAATAATGGGCTTGGCCCAATTATCCTAACATAGTATTCAGTTAAGCAGTCCATCGTGTCGGATGTACTGTGTACAATTAAGCGTCTAGTCTAGTTAATTAATTGGGCAATCTTATTAAAACTCTCCATTTGTCTTCCTTCAAATTTCCACGAGAAGAAGAAAGAAATAAATGACACGACGCAAGAAGGACGACATGATCAGGACGCAAGCTAAGTCCGCATCAAGATTTAATTGGAAAATAAACGTTATACAGCCTTCGATAAGAGATCAGATTTGACACGTCATAGTATAGCGGTTGGAAAGAAGCACATGCAAGTATATATATATATATTTCCATATATACGAATCATCAATTAAATAATGTCCCAATTAAAAGGGCCGACATATTTGTATATTTGATATCGTTTTAATACTATAATTAATAAACAATGATGATGGTCATGTGGCGCCATTAATTTAGGAATGAAGTAGGGGCCGCGCCGGTGCATGCAGATTACTAGTCGGTCCTCGGTCGGGTTGGTGGATTACATGATGATGCATGCACGGATCAACCTTGTTTGCTGCCCTCCGCCGATGAGCTAGCGCGCGAAGGCTCCTGATTGGCTAGGCGTGGCGGGATTATCATTGATTGGCCTATAGCTATCTCTCTCTACACATACATGCTTTGACTGCACGGTACGGGATCTGAATCTTGATCAGCGTACTATATACAGCTCGTCGGGGGGGGCATATCACGCAGCAAACGTAACGGCAACCACCCAACTGATCGATCCGTCCCATGATTAAGTCGTTGCAAATTAATATATTTATGTACAACTTTTGTATGATACTCTCTTTGTTCTAAATTATATAGTTTATTTTGATATTTTTGATACATGTATTTTGCTACGTATCTAGATAAATAATATGTCTAGATACATAATAAAATACATGTATCAAAAAAGTCAAAAGTGAACTATAATTTGGAACGGAGGGAGTATAATATAGACCGATATGATGGATGCATGCAAAAGAGTATGCTAATCTTAGTTGCAAACTACGGCTGCTAATAGATCAAACGATACGTTTGTTTTGGTGTGGTCGATTACTCGACTCACTGCTTGTACGTATTTCATCATCACGAATGGATTGCCTCAAAATGCGTTTTAGAACCGCTCCGGCGCGCCAGCAGGCCTTACGAACGGAGTACCTCATAGGCTCATACGCATCATGATAGCTGCATGCGATCCGATCATCCGAACGGCCATGCCGACATGCCGTTGCATGTGTTCCGCGTCTCCGTGCCGGATTCATGTCTGGCTGCTGCTGGTGTCATGTGGAAAAGATTTTTATCATATATTCTAGAGACTTGCCTAGTGTAGCATCCATTTATATTTGTAGATTCATTATCAAGACATATATTTTTTTTATTTCTACATGTTACTGAATCACGTGACACTTCGTAGAATTTTAGTTGTGAAACAATAGGCCGGCCTTATTTGGACAATGTCCCAAGATCACACGACGTGGAAACCACACACCCTAGCACGGTACACAGAGATCAAACTTCTCGTCCTGTCTTGCGGTGGCTGGGCCATGGACCGACCACGATAATAGTCAAAACCACTGGTGTAATTATTGGTGATTCTTGTTGCTAAAAAAAAATTATTGGTGATTCTCATGCCTAGCAATCCTTTATAAAACAGTGCAGTTGCGAACACATGATTTTTACATAACCATTGTGGAGCATCCTTGTGGTTGTGATAAGCGATTATCAATATACCAACACATTGGTGTGTGATTGGTTTGGTGGTTCTATTGATCCCCTGGCATAGAGTTATGTGTCAAAACGGTGTCTCTTGGCTCGTGATGTGCAGGTATGGAGTCCGGATGCAGTGGCAGCGGTCGGGAGAAGGTCAAGTAGAGTGTGTCATGCTGACGGACCGGTTGCGGTGAAGAGCGGACGCTAGGCTTGGACTAACGGACCAGACGGCCGGGTGGCCAGCCGGGTGGCTGACACTTGGGACATCGACAAGCGCAAGTGTACACGGCGGGGGACGCGTACGGGCTATGCTACTCGCGAACGGTTTGGTGGTTTTCCCTAAAAACCATCGGCGACGATTTGGTGGTTTGGCCTCAAAACCATCGGCGGGGGATGCGTACGCGGTACGATACTTGCGGACAGTTTAATGGTTTGTCCTTAAAACCATCGTCGGCAGGTTTCACGGGTTTGGGCCTCAAAACCCGGGCGGAGGTCCCGATGCGGACGGACGGCACGTGGCGGCATTGGGGAGATCGCTTCGGAGCGAGGCTACCGGTGAGGAGGCGCGGTGGCCGTCGGATCAGGAAAACTCGAGTTGGACCATAATGTCCCTGGCTAGGTGGTTCTCTCTTACAATATCTAGGGGTAGAAGTGGAATTGTGTAATAAGACTATAAATAAGAGCGACTGCCTCCACTCAGTCTCACCTCTCCTATTCCATTGTTAGGGTTTTCCAGTCTCTAGTCTTTCAGAGTGTGTGAGGTCCTCTGCAAGACTTTTGTAGTGATTTGTTCGTGGGAAGAGCACCCACTAGTGTGCTCGTGCCCTCTGGGCTTTTACCTTCATGTGAATTTCGTGATGAATTTGTGTTCTTGTTGTTATTGAGTTATTCATCCCAAGTTCCTCTCCCCCCTCCAATTTCGTGGTCGGATTTCTTCGATTTTGCACCGTTTGAGTCCGTTTTTCTTCGTTGATTTAAGCTATGACGTGAGAGGTTCAATCCCACCGAAGGGTTTGAGCTAATTCCTCATGAGCAAGTAGGTCGGTGTGATTTTGTGTTCGTGGCAAGTTCTTGGTAGTTTTCTCACCCCTTTCTTGATTTCTCTTGATTCGTGTCAAATTGGGCCATGACCTTTTAGAGGTAGCTTTCCTATTGCCTTGTGAACCTACGGTTAAAATTTTATGGCATCGGAGTTGATTTGACCGAGAAATCGAATTTTCCTTGTTCCGGGCAATTTCCGAGCGATTCTGTTCGTGCTGATTTTTTGACCTGCGGACAGTCCGCCCTTTTGAGCCCGGATAGTCCGCAAGTCAAGTTTTGGTGCGTTCCGATCGCATTCTGGGTCTGAAGATTGGGTCCACTACTTTTGACCCGCGGACAGTCCGCCCTTGTGCCAAAAAGGCTGAATTCGCTCATTCTGGGTCTGAAGTTTGGTCCACTCCTTCTGACCTGCGGACAGTCCGCACTAGGGGGTCCGGACAGTCTGCCCCTGTGCTAGAAAGGCTGTTTTCGCTTGTTTTGATCGGCTCTTGCTTCCATCTTCTTTCGTGGGGTTCCCTTTGTGCCTAATACTTCGCGTGGGATATATTGTTACCCGTTAACACGTGTATCACTCGCATCTTGTGAGGTTTTGCTCTTGGGGTTGTTTGCCGAGCCAAGGACCTAAAGTTTCGAAAGAAATTTTGAGACTCCTATTCACCCTCCTCTGGTTGCCTATCCGGTCCTTCAGCAGTATGTAAAACCGAAGGGGAGGGGAAAGTTTGTTGATACATCCTTTTATATGCCAGATGTGGCTACTATTTTGCCCCCTTTTGTTGGGGGCATGAATTATGTAGAAAGATACCTGTTCATCGTGTCCAAAAATATGGTCTGTTTTGGTCTTTCTAGGCATATTGGATTTATTATATAACTATTCCGTACACATATATCCTATATTTTTATGTGCACAAGAAAAAGAAATTCAGAAACTAAATCAAAAGGACCAGAGAAAGTAATATTCAAGTAGGAGGATGATGGCATTAGATGTTCATCCGCCACTTTAGTCATGTGTGTCACAGTTAATGGTTCCTTGAGAAAAATTAATTACTCCTTCCGCCCCCCCAAAAAATGTTATTCTCGCTTCCTGAGAAGTCAACGTTTTTAAAATATCGGTAATTATATATTAAAATATATAAATAATTATATTAAGTAATTAGTATCATCGGAAAGATCTTTAAGTCTAGTTTTTTAATAAATTTATTTAAAGATAAAAATGTTGCACGTATTTTCTATAAACTTAGTCAAAGTTAAAAAAATTTGACGAATACATATCTTATAATGTTATTTTTTTAGAACGGAGGGAGTATATATCATTTTTAATTACGCAACCAAATGGGGGTGGGGTAATGGAGCAGTGCTTTGGACTATCTAGTCAACTCAAAAACAAAGTCCCCCCGATTCGAAGGTGGATGGTTCCATGAAGAGGCACACATGCATCATGCGTGGGCAGGTAGGGACAGCCGAGATTTTCTTGGACGGCACGGGACGGTGACGTGGGGGCATCCAACGTGTACGTGTGACGTGGGCCGCGCGGCCCCATGAGCTGGCCCAAGGCGCATTGGTGCGGGCCAGAACGACGAAAATGGCTGGTGGTTTCCATCCGTCTGGTACAGGTACAGTGCACGGGATCGAATGAAGAATTGGAAGAACGCAATAACAAGTTGAGTAATCAGATCGAGTAGGCCCGCCAGCCGTGGTGATGGAACTGTCACCGTCAATATATAATTGTCCAGCTGGCTACGGCTATTAGCGAGCAGAGCTGTCTTCACAGCTTCACTCGTCTACAGGAGCCTACCAGGCTACTAGCGCCGACCGTTTTTAATTTTGGTTAGCGTGAGTACTTAAAATAAATAAACAAACTAATAGGAATGGAGTTTGCGGGCAGGTTGGCACGTTGCCGGCCGTCTCTCCAGCTTGCCGACGATCGTGCCCCGCCGCCCGGCAGCGAGCACCCTACCGTATTTACCAGAGCATAGATCATCATCTCCAAGTTAAGGACTCAAGGAATGCATGCATTAGCGAGTTGGGACGATACTTGGATCATATCATGCATGCTGTCGGCATCATCATCAGCGATATGAATGATCCATCTCCCTCTTCTTTTTTTTCTCAATCATGCAAAAGACCTACGTGTGTTTGTATTAAGAAAAAAAAGGTTTGTTTTACATCGGGCGTTGATAGATTTTCAATTAGAGCTCGCCCTGATTACTCGTAATCAACCGTTAAACTATTACTCGTTGAATCAAACTCCCCAAGTGCTTCACCCCCGCCTGAACCCATAGCACTGCTTGCTGCCGGATGTGTTCCCGGAAAGCTTGGTTCAGCGTGGCCGAGCTGCGGAAGCATCTCGCGTTCTGCTCCTTCCAGAGCTCTCAAGAGATTGGCGCAAACAAGGTGTCGGCTCCCCTGGAGTTCGCCGACGGCCATCCTGATCTCCATTGTTCCCACCACTCGCAGATGGAGCCCGATGGCTGCTGCAGTTGTGCTCCAAGCAGTGACGCAACCTGTACCCATACTTCCCTAGCGTTGACGCAGTCGATGATGATGTGATCAATCGACTCATCCACTTGATTGCACAGGAAGCACTTGTCATGGGTTTGCAGTCCATGGCGGCGGCGCCGGACCGCCGTCCAATGTCGTTGCCTGATCGCCAGCCAAAGGAACATCTTGACTCACGTGGGCGCCCATACCTCCCAAACCCTGATGCAGCCAGGTATGGGGTGAGAGCCAAGGTGTAGAGCTTGATATGCTGAACGTGCCGAGTATTTCCCGTCCGATGCCCAACGCTAGTTCAGCTGTCTTGGCTTTCATTCAGGACCACCCCTCTGATGGTGTGCCAGACTTGCAGGTATTCCGCCGTTGCTTGCATGGACACCCCTCCGACGATAGTGTGGATCCATCGTCTATCTGTCAAGGCCTCTGCCACAGTGAGCTGTCTAGCGACTCTGCTGGGGACGTACTGCATCAGCGTTGGCGTCATTGAGCTGATGGAGACGCTGCTCACCCAGCTGTCCAACCAGAATAAGGTGTCTCTGTCGTTGCACACTGTGGTGTGCGTGGATGCTCTGAAGAAGGCCACTGCCTCCCTGAATAGCTTCAGCGGTAGCTGAGCCCATGCTCGTTCAGAGTCCGTCTTCTGGAGCCATGGCCATTTGGCTTCATCTCTCCCTCTTCTTTCGTGGTAACGTCCGTGTCGATCGCTGCCTTCCGTCCGTTTACTGGCTTGCTGCGCCACAGTACCGTACCCAGTGCGCACCCTCCATGACCATGATGCATGGTATGTGCACTGTGTGTCCTCAATACTGATCCTAGAGGTTAAGTTAATTTTATTAAGGAGTATGACTTATATACATAGATTACTCGGATGGATACACAGGTTAATTAGTTAGCGTATACTTATGTGTGTAGAAAAAGTAAAGAGAAAAAATATCAAACGAAAAATAGAAATATTTTAAGTAAAAAAAAAAAAGGCCAGATGATGATGGCATCAGACGTTCACCCGCTAGTTGGTCATATATATGCCACACTATTTAGTTCCTTGACAAACTTATTATATGAAAACCTAGAATCACGCAACCAATGAGATAAATAGAGCACGAGTTCTTTGGCCTGTCTGGTCAACTCGAACAAAAACTCCCCCCCGATTGGCCGATTTGATTCGAGGAATGAATAACCGAATGAGTTGGTCGAAGGTGAAGAGGCACGCATGCGTGGACTGCACGGGACGGTGAAATGGGCCCTCATCGTGTACGTATCTGTGATGTGGGCGGTGGGCTGCGTGGGCCACGAGCTCATGCTGCCCAAAGGCGCGTCGGTGCGGGCCAGAGCGACGACGAATGGCTGCTGGTCTGGAGCTAGGCGTCCCGGGCACCATCCGTAATCCATCTGCAAGTAACACGGGAGCAGCAACTTCAATAGTGCACGGGGTCCGAAGAATTGGAAGAACGCAATAACAAGTTGAAGTTATAGCAGGGGTACTAGCGCCGGCCATTTTAATTTAAATTAAGTAATTAACAGGATCGAAAAGAGTATGCGGGGTGGCCGGGCCGGGTTGGCATGTTTTGCCGTCTCCCCAACTTGCCGACGATCGTGCTCCACCGCCGCCCGGCAGCCAGCACCGTCCCGCAGTGTCCATACATAGCAGAGATCGTCATCTTTGAAGCCGGAGTACGCATCCATTCGCGAATCGTGAGTCGCAACAATGATATATATGGATCATAGTAGTACGTATCATATATGGGCCTGTTCGGCTGGTCTGGAGCCGACAGGTTTCACCTAGTTATTCAGCTGGCTAATTGGCTGGTTAACCATGAGATTCAGCTGAAATCTACCATGACCATGCATCTTACCGTACCCAGTGTGCACCCTCCATGACCATGCATGGTGCATGGTATGTGCACTGTGTGTCCTTAATATTGCACCTGGATTACTACATTAAGAAGACCCTCAACCGTATAGACAGGGATTATCTTCTACTAATTACCACTCTCTTCGTTTTGCAAAGGAAATCGTTTTGGATGAGCTTTGAGCCAAACATTGGGAACATAAATCATCAATGACTTTTAAGTTGTTGAGTTTATAAATGTGTCATGAATATATTTATCTTGAAAAATACTTTCATACAAGTATACATATATTATTTTTTATTAATATTTTGGAGATCTTGAATAAATGTGTCAAAGTTGTGATTTGGAGATCTTGTCACCGTCCTAGACGATTTCCTTGAGAATACGTACGGAGGAGTAGTATCTAAAGGCACTGAGTATCCAAACAGGTTGTTAGTTGGACCTTTGGAATATACAGTAGCAACTATGCCACTATCTAAACCAAATCACATGAATTTTTTTTATTTTTAATTTTTTTAAAAAAAATTTACAATTCTAATTTTTTGTTTCGAAATATGATAGAACTAGTCGCTCACAGTGGGCGTTTTTTAAAAAACGCCCACTGTGTGGGCGTTATATGTGACGTGGCACAGGGCCGGCCGCGGCCGGTGCCGGCTTTTGCGGGCGGTCCACTGGCGCCCAAAAAACGCCCACTGCGTGGGCGTTTTTTGGTGGCGAGGGGGCTGCCTGCAAAAGTGCGCGCTGTTTTGCGAGCGGGCCTCGGAGCAACCAAAAAACGCCCACTGTGTGGGCGTTTTTTGCGCGCCAGGGGGCCGCCTGCAAAACAGCGCGCACTTTCCCTTGTCTTTTTTGGCTGCTCCGAGGCCCGCCCGTAAAACAGCGCGCACTTTTGCAGGCGGGCCGGTCCCTGTGCCACGTCACATATAACGCCCACTGTGGGCGACTAGTTCTGTCATATTTCGAAACAAAAAATTAAAATTGTAAATTTTTTTAAAAAAAATTAAAAATAAAAAAATTCCAAATCACATAATAAAGTATTATTTAGCTTACTATTATTGGATAGTGAATTCAAACAAGCCGGACACCCAGCTAAGCAAGCCGCCACGTCTAGCCTGCTGCCGGCCCTGAGCGATGATCGTCCATGTCCGGCGGGAACGGATCGGCCAGCCGTACGTGCGTGTGGCGTAATCATGCCATGCCGCTGGCGCTTGGCGGCCACCGGACGGTCGTGTGAAACTTGCAAATGAAAAGAATGGAATTAACGAGACAGGATGACGATGATACTACTATCTCGCTTCTCGCTTTCCTTGTACTTCACTCCCCTCCTCTCCTCTCTTGGTCTTGGCAGGGCCTCCTTTACGTCTCTACTCCACCGTACCGCAATCAGAGGGTCCTAAAGTTCAGAGTCGTTGGTCAGTGGTTGTGTTTGGATATACTCCTAGCTACTTATTGGGTTCACTTTGCACACGCTTACTTGGCACGCCATGGCCCATGGTTCACAGGTTCCAGATATTCAAGCGACTGATTGGTCATCATGGGACGTGGGTATGTACGCGCTAGCTCGTGTCAGAGTGAGTTCGATCGGTCCATGCATGCACGTACATGCTGACACGCGCACGCGCGCCCACACCCTTGAGGTCATCAAGCGGTGAAACAAAGCCACACGGGCGCCTACCAAACTTTGCTGAGCCATACATTTTCAGGCCACACTCATCACAGGTGTACCTTCTCCGATCTTCATCGGGGTGGTTCTGAATAACCTGGTTGTGGCGAACCTTATACGATACCTAGCGTTTCTCCCTTCGACTTTCAGACAACACAACAAACAACAGTACTGTGCAAAACTGCAAACAGGTTGAGACAACTATGTCCGAGAAATCCTCTCTTTGATTCACTCAATCATCACTACGCTCGCTACAAGCCTACAACAAAACGATACACCTAACACGCGACTGCTTCTCGCCGGCCTAATACCAATTCAAGTACAACAGACAGTATGGTGCACCATGTTAAGAACAACTACATAAATGCTCCCTTGCTTGGCACCCGCCTTCGCACTCACGGTGAATTTAAAGTTGAAGTGCCACTAGTACGTCCAATCTTTATGAGCATATGCATTAGGATCTAGACGACGGACAAATGACACTTACAAAAATGTTTTCAAAAGACTAACACTCGTGCACAAGGCTTGGGACAACTTGGTTTTAGCATATGAGAGCAAGGGTTGTGAGATAGAGCTTGGAAATAAGAAGATGGGGCATCGGACCCAGGCGTCAGACTATCCAAGTCTGAGTCTGATGGCTAATAGGCGAGGAGCCAGCTCTCGGCCGGCGTCTCGGCTGGGTCTGACGGCTCGGCCCCATCTCCGTAGCACGCGCGAAGATGCAATTAGAACATAGGGAGTACACGCGGTGTCGGACTCTGGTGGAGACTATCCGACGATGGGCATTGGACCTTGGTCGGATGCTTTGGCGCTCACTGGTCTCGTTCTGTTGGGCATCGGACCTAGGGAGCTGACGACGTCTGCCTAGTACAACTGTGTGCAGAAGGCGCTAATGGTCATTTTTGTTTGAACATATGACGTCTCTGGGCGCGATTAGCTGCGGTAGGGCATAGGTCCCTAGTGAGATGGCGATGTGGCAGGGCGCGATTGGCTGCGGTAGGGCGTAGGTCCCTAGTGAGATGGTTCGACGACCCTATGCTGACTTCGGTCCTACAGTTGGCCCGAGTGTCTAACAGCTATGGAGTTTGGGTGGCTCCCTCTAGAGGATCCCTCTTGACACTTTGATCATCTTGACATACTCTAGAGCCGAGCACGCACCCCTCCATTCATCTCCTTGCATTTGCTTGATTCTTGTGAGATTGTGTGAGATTCAAGTGCATTTGCTTGAGAGTTGCATATAGTGGCACTTGTTCTTCGAATTGTCTATGGATTTCTTATTACTCTTGAGGGTTTACCGACCTCCTAGATGGCTTGGAGCAGCGGTGGTGTGTTGAGCTCGAGTTGGTGCTTGCTCGAGCCATACTAGTGGAGATTGTCAGGGGTTATTGAGCCTTCCCCATAGGAGATCACAAATTGGTTACTCTAGTGGATTGCTCATCGCTTGAGGATCCCCATCTTATGTTGGTTGTGCAGTACCCGACTATTGGTTTGGCTTTGTAATGCTAATTAGCTCCTGAATGATCAGCTCTAGAGAGCCAGCGCCCAAGCTACGATCAGCTCTCTAGCTCAAAAAAAAAGAAGACAAACAACAACCTATGGTTAGCCATACACAGTTCGGGGAGCATTCCAGTTCACTTTGAACACACATTCCCATCCCAATAAGGGACAACAACCCCTCCCGCCAGCTGGTCTTGCTCTTGATTTCCTCCTTTGCCATGTCTTTTACACTCTCTTTGGTCGTCTCAGACTTGTTGGCGAGTTGTGCACACAAGACAAATAATAGCATTAGTTATGTCGAGGTAAAGCATCATATATAAATAATTAACAAGGACTAAGTATTGAAGTTTCATTAGTAAACTATGTGTAGAAAAGCTCAAACACCTGCACCTCAATTGTGCACACCCAAGCCTTGAGTCCCTTGTACTTCGCCTCCCCACTTTATGTTTCTCCTCCATCTCATATACCTTGTATAGACCAATAGGTATGGAGGCAATGATTGTACCCACCAAACCAAGTGACCATGAGTTCACCTTGGATTATAATACAAACTTTAACTCTCTCTTTGTAAAGCATTACAAAACAAAGTAATGCACATTGGAAATACACTCATTGACAATGCTATATTTGTTTAAGTAAGCATAAATCATTACATGTTTCTTCTCTTCCATCTCTTAGCGCCATCTTCCTTCTCTTCAGCCTATTCTTTCTCTTCAACCTCGGTCTTGCTGGCGAACTATGCACAAGAAGCTCAGTGGATACATTATTATGCTTCAATAAACAAACAACCCTAATTTGTTCTATGTGGATCCCTTGAGCAAATTATTGGCCTATTGCCCTTAAAGTATTCTGTAGTTAGCACTAAACTCACCCTATCGAAGACAACATAAGGCACTTGACACTCATTAGGAAGTGCAAAAAAGAGTGGGGAGGGAAAGATAGTGCCCATTGCCCTAATACTTGTTCTCATTAGGGTTTCAACTTGGCGCACTCGGGACTTCAAGACCTGATACTTGTTTTCCACTTGTTCTCCCAGACTTTGTAGTTGCTTTACCACTTGTTCTCCTAGGCTTTTTGCTTGTCCTCGATCAGGTGGGGTATAGAGAGCACGATTGTACCAAATATACACAATGACCACCAGGTCACCTTTAACTCAAACTCAAGCGCACAGTTGAACGAGACAACCTCTTTTTCTAAGAGTACATGATTCAATTCACTTTCAGTCAGACACTACAAATAACGTAATGAACGACCTCAAACACAAAACCAATAGTAATTTCAATCAAATACATAAACAACCTGCAAACGGAACTAACTAATTTTAAGTAAAAGGGGTCAATCTGAAGCACAGAACCAATTGTATATAGTTCAAATATACAAATGACATGCAATAACTGAATTTAAAGTACCAAGGGGCATCCTCAAGCAGTACTATTATCACACCATGGCAAGAAATGACTAAACTCACCCATAGTCTAAGACAACATAAGGCAGTTGACACTCATTAGGATTTGCAAAAAGAGTGGGAAGGGAAAGAGAGTGCCCATTGTCCTCATGATCTTAGTATTATATATAGACAATGACATTTGAGAAGCGGCCCTTTGTAGGGATGGAATTCATAAGACACTACACCGATCCTCATTGGGGGAGTTAGACTATACACTACATGGGCTTCCCCCAATTGGGCTCGTCTCCTTCTATCGCTTCCGTGACACGGTTCATTGGCTGAGAACTCCTTCAATGTCTGTATCTTTTGGCTTTAGCACTTACCACTTCTCAAGACTCCTAAAATTTAGTCCTCTAAACTTTAGAGCCGAGAATCCAAAGAGGCCCTAGTCCATACCTCTACAAAACTATACATGGTGTTTTTTGGAGGGTACAATAAGACGTAAACAACCCACACAGTCCACATTCATACCCCATAAGATCATGGTAGGGTTCGCTTCGTTGCAAAACTCTACTGGTAGGCTGGTTATTGGTCTCATACCAAATTTATGCTGAATACCGAATAGTATTATGGAATTATGGAATTCTTGCTAGTCAAATAAACTCAGGTCTAAACACATTTAAAGTAAATAATATTAAAATTTATGTATTATTAGAAAAAATATATTCTAGGATTGTACTTACTTTGTATCATAAATATTAGTAATTTTTTATAGAACTCTGGTCAAAGTTTAAATTATTTGGCTCTAAAAAACTTGACCAGGATGGTTAAGACTGCCGCCATAATTTTCAAATTAAGAAGTTGCCTTCTCACTTGGTGAGAAAACCCCCGAAGCCCCATCCCCATCCATACACGGTGGCCTCTGTAGACCAGGCTCCCCTAATGCTTAGCTATGAGGATAGGCGAATGGAATTTTTGTAACCTAGCCTGAAATTTGCTCTCACTGATATTCAAACTCGGTATTTCGGAGGTGCCACTAGAGTGCCTAGACCAGCTGATCTAGCATTCTTAACTCTTGAATTTTATCTTAATAAATTTGGCTTGACAATTTCTATAATAGTCTATTACCGACTGGCTTGCCCTTCTGGACTTTGACGGGATATGTCACAATCGAAAACTAGATACGCATGGGCTTATTTGCGCTGCCGACATAGATCGTCACCTCGAAGGAGCATGCATGCATTTGGTGTGTGCTTACCCAGCTGCGTTACTACGTTAATAAGGGGCATTTTCATAGACAGGTACTATGGTTTAAGCACGCTGCGTCTAGCCTGCTGCTGGCCATGATCGTTTCGTCCATGGCCGGCCGTGTGAAACAGGCTAATGGAAAGCATGGAAACACAGAGACCGTAGTAACACTAACACAGAGAGCATCCCTGGCTTTCCTCGTATCTCACACTCCTCTCCTCTCTTGGACTTGGCGGCGCCTCCTTTACTTCTCGTCTCTCTCGTCACACTAACACAGAGAGCATCCTACAGTTCAAAGTTCTTGGGTGCAATTTTCACAAGCTTACTTGGCATATCATGGCCCATGGTGCTCAAGATTTATCATGGGGCATACAACGGCAGGTGTTGTGTTGCAACGAACAGTAGACGCTCCAGTCAGAGTTCAGTCCATGGATCCACATGCACACGCGCGCACCCAAACCTTAACCTGACCAAACGGTGAAGCAAAGGTACACGGGCGCCTACCAAGCTTTACAGGCCAGTCACTAAAGTGGGGTGGTTCTGACTTCTGACGAGCCATGCCACATAGTGATACCCAAAGGGTTTTCTACCTTCGACTTGCACACAACACAACAGTACAGTACCGTGCAAAAGAGCAAACAAGCCGAGTATTCTCAGTACAATTACATGTACACCTACAACAAGATAACCTCTGAACTAAGAGACGTGCTCTCTGCTTCACTCACGCGTCACAACGCTTGCTACAACAAAACGATACAGCTAACGGACGCCTCCTTGGAGCCTTCTTGCGCACCGGCCTGACGATATTCAGGTAGAGCTGCCACTTCAGACGCCTGGGCCACAACTGACAGTTTGCTGAACGAAGTCTAATCTCATTTTGGTGCACAAACTGCGCTGGCTAGTACTTTCTTGAAGAATGACATAATGCTCCCTTGCTTGGTTCTAGCTTTCGCAGGTTTCTTGTTGCCCGTTGCTGTTTTGCTTGGAGCTTCCTTTTGTCAGTGTTTGCTGCTGGCTTTGGTTTGCTTGGGAGAGTCGCCCTGACAGAAAATTGAAAATAAAAAAGGAACATTAGTGCTTATATGTTACATGGAAATAACAAGGCAGCGAAGCCGAAAATGAAAGCACTGGCGCAAGTTATCTCATAGTATGCTGAAGATGAACATCAGGCCAAGGAGGTGCTGCTCTGAGCTGCAATTCAACTTGTATATTTATAAGGAATTCCAATAAGCGAACAAAACTAAGCAAAACAGATAGATAGTGCCTCACAGTGTAATCCTCTGGGCAAGTTCATTCATTTGAGGAAGACTCAGAAACGATAAAATAAGAACAACAGAGATGGATAAGAATCCAGGTAGCTGTGGAAGACAGTATGATTCAGTTATAAACTGATGTGCGTTGAGCCGCTTTTATATAGGATTCTATAGCAACAAATGGCTTCAGGCATCAAATTAAGTAACCACGAAGCTTGACATTCCTAACTGATATGCTATATACAACTGTTCATAGCCATCTAACATGTAGACAAGTCCCTTTTGATCAGATTTCAAAATTCACTAGGCAATAAAAAGGCGAATTAAACATGGAAATATACCAGCACCAAGCAGCGGTCTGGACAATGGGCACATTGGTTCACCAAAGCATAAACCAAAAGTCAAATGCCTTATAGAATCTATTTTGGGTCAATTTCTCTCAATTTCTAAGTGCTGTAGTCATATGACAAGGAAAACTGTGATAGGATAGATACACCCCTTTGCAGATTTTTCTCTGCTAGCTCAGGGTCACCGACTAGACAAACTGCTACCCCATCCATACCAAATTACAGCACTTTTTGGCTTTTCTCCGTGCATTGCTTTTATTATGTATCTAGACAAAGTATATATATCTAAGTGCATAGCAAAATTCATGCTTCTAAAGAAGCCAAAAAGTCTTATAATTACTCTCAATACCAACTGCAACAAGCGATCTTTAGTATAAACATGCAAATATAACTTTATAGATCAGGATTGTCGAGAAATTTCACATGTCGCAGCTGTAGTGTTGACATTGTTCTCTGCCTCGTCATCTGCAGAAGCTTCACCCTCCCAGACAACCTCGGTGATTGAAAAGGATTATAAGCAAATTTTCAACAGATTCAGAATCGTGCTGCCAAATCAAAACGCAGATGAGATACCATTTCCGTGACTATTTAAGCACAGTAATAAAAAATAAAAAGATTTTCTAAATGGTTCCAGGTTTGCACACTCAAGCCAGCACTGGCTTGTATCGCTCGTAGGAGCAGTTAGATGCTTGAACCCAAATTTTGGATGATATTTAGTAGAATTAATAAATTTGTTTGTAGAGCGTATTAAACTAAACGGGAGAGAATAATCAAGGCTATGCTAAATCGACGGGCTCAGATTAGATTGAAAAATGGAGCAGCCCCAGAGGAGCTCCGGAGTGGGTGTCCCTTGACTGTCCACAGGGGGTCCTTTTGCGTTCAGTTTATTCGCTAATTTTTGTTCGATGTTTCCTGTGCTCGGTAAACTAGAGTAGTAAGTATCTGACAATAGTCCTGTTGCAGGCTTGCAGCGTCTTAATTAACCTAGTCTATAAACCCGGAATCCTATGATAACTCAACTCAAATGACCCCCATGGATAATTTCCCTAGAACAAGCCACGCGCCTGTCTTGTTTTCTTTTTTCCTTCTCCGAGATGGAGAGAGATTTATCGACAACTCTGATCTTGTTACTACATTCGTTTCGGAGCAATAACTTGCGCGAATGAAAACACTGAGTGTTGCGTTCGCTTGGTCAGCCGACTGAATGTGTCTGGAAAGCTCACTAATATTATTTTATTATAAGAGAAAAATACTGTATTATAACTGAAAAGGTCAGTATCTCGATTCAGAAGTCAGAGCACACGTGCAGGTGCGGCGGCCTGCGGCAGGGGAAGTTGGCAAGTGGGCGTCAACAGGTACGATGGCAGCACGGCACACGGCCTTGGTTCGGCGGCCGTGCTGTAGCACCCGTGTCATTTCTCTTTACAAGAATGGACGGACTTGAGTTGTTGGTCGGGTCGTGAAAGTGGAAAAGCCCTGACAGGAACACCTCGCGTGGAAGAGGGGAAAACGAAGTCATGGCAACTGGAAGAAAGATGTTTGCGTTGCGAGGGCATAACGGTTTTTTGTAGGAGGAGCGGTGGTGCACGTGAAGGAAACGAGGATAAAAAGATCGTGAATGGTAGTAACAGTAGTTGTTGTGGTCACCACGTGCACCCTTCGTGCATCGCATCAGAACCACCAAACCAAAGTAGTGGTAAAACTTTACTAGCTGTTATAGGAACATGACAATAATGAGGAGAAGAAGAGGAAGCACGCTACTGTACTCGAGATTTTTTAAGTTTTTGCCATCCTGGAAGCCGCTCCTTCGGATGCCAGCTCTGTGGTGTGCGGACGTAATTGCCTCAGAAACGTACCGCTCCTCGGCAGTAAGCCACTATCGGTGGCAATATATATACTCACATGCTTCCCATTGGATGTCCGTTTAACAAAAGAATTCAATAACAGCACAAACCTGTGCATAATTCAGAAGTGACTAGATTGAATCACTGAATTCAGGGCAAACGTAGAAAAAAAAGCATTAACCACGTGAAAGGATGGACCTAGTGGCACTCATGAACTAAAATATTGAAGATCTCCCCTCTTCATAGTTCGGCTATCGATTCTAAACCATTCACATCCTCTATGGTGTCTTGAGTGCAAAATAAAATGGCCCTATAGGTTATACCTTTGCCTTGAGCCCATTTTGTCGTTCCATCAACCGCCAAGCCTTTACATGACATGTGACACTCCATGTCATCATGTAACCGTCTTGGTCCATCGATCTCGATCTTACTTGTTCTTCACCGTTGGTCGGTCCATCGGCGCCAAGTCTTGCCCAAGCTTCACCGTCACACGGTTCTTCGCTTCCAAGCCTCAACTTGCCCTTCACACTTCCAACCGGTCCATCGAGCCAAGCTCATCTTGATCTTCACCATGCTTAGGTTATATAACTTCATGTCATGCCTCATCATTGAGCTCCATTTGGCATGGACTACCTTTCTCTAAATCATCCACTTAGAAACAAGGTTAGTCCTTGTTAGCAACAGCGATCGATCTAGGTAGATTTCGGAAATAGAATGAGGAAAAGTTGTTAGGAAGAGAAGGATAGAGTGCGGAAGCACGTTTCTTAGATGGCAGAGGACAGACTTTAAACGTTTCCTTTTTGTTTTTCCTCCCTCTCTTTCCTGGGCTCCCTCTCTTACTTATACAGGGCGACGCCCGGCGTGACCTCGCAGGCACAGCTGTGTGTAATCCTACAGATCACGCCCACTCGGGTCCACTCGTCAGTGTGCTGGCGCGCCGCTCACGTAGTCCACGCCTCGGTGCTGGTTCGGTGGAGTCTGCGCCATGGCGTTCCGGTGGGACTTCCTGGCTTGCCGTCGTGTGGTTGTTAACATCCCCCCCTGGATGAGTAGCTGCTTGTCCCCAAGCAGGAGCTCGAGGGAAGCGCTGGCGCAGAGCTTCCAAATCCTCCCAGGTGGACAACGAACAAGGCAGCTTGGACCACTGGATCAGACCTTGGTGTGTGACAACATTGTCCACGGTGGCGATGCGACGCTGCAGAATCTTCATGGGTACCTGCAAGCCTTCAAGGTCTTGGGGAAGAGTTGCTACAGCCTCCTTGACAGGAATCATTGCTTTAAGCTGTGAAACATGAAAAATGGGGTGAATAGCTGATGATTCAGGAAGCAACGGTTTGTAAGCCACAGCGCCTATACGCTCCAAGATCTGGAAAGGCCCGAAGAATTTGAAGGCCAATTTCTGATTAGCCCGTGGTGCTAGGGAGGACTATATGTAGGGTTGTAACTTCAAGTAGACCCAATCACCCACAGTAAAACTGCGTTCAGAACGATATTTGTCAGCTTGAGCCTTCATGCGTTTCTGAGCTCGAGTCAAATGTTGCTGAATGACAGTGTTCATGAGAGCTTTTTCCTGAATCCAGTCATCCAAGGAACTGGGCACCACTGCATCCATGTCAGACAAGCCAAAGTGCCTGGGGTGACGACCGTAAAGCACAAAGAATGGGGAGTAGCCCAGAGCTGAATGCTTCGACGTGTTGTACCAGTACTCAGCAAGGTAAATCCAGTCTACCCACTTGGAAGGAGCAGCGCTGATAAAGCATCTGAGAAATGTTTCTAAGCATTGGTTCACTCGCTATGTTTGTCCATCCGACTGCGGATGGTAGGCTGATGACATGTCTAATGATACCTTTGTCAAGCGAAACAGCTCTTGCCAAAGAATGCTTGTAAAGACTCGATCGCGATCTGAGACAATAGAGGAAGGAAACCCATGAAGCTTGAAGACATTCTTCACAAAAGCTTTAGCAACTGTCAAAGCAGTGAACGGGTGAGCTAGAGGAATGAAGTGACTGTACTTAGAGAAACGATCCACGATGACCAATATGCAGTTGTAGCCGCCCGATAGTGGAAGACCTTCGACAAAGTCCATGGATATCCAGCCCCATGCCATAGATGGAATTTGTAGCGGCTTAAGAAGTCCTGGATATCGAGCACGATCAGGTTTAGCTTGCTGACATACGGTGCAGGCTTGGACAAAGTTGTGAACAGCAGTCTTCAATCCGACCCAAGCAAATACTTGTTTCAATCGATGGTAAGTAACCGGTATGCCAGAGTGGCCCCCGACCGGGGAATCATGAAATGCTTCTAGCAACTTATGATGAAGAATGGGAGCATCGCCAACCCATATTCTTCCCTTGTAACGCAACAGGCCTTGATGCAAAGTGAAATGCGGTTCAGAAGCAGAGTCCACAGACAACTTGGCCAGTAAAGCTTGTGCTTTCGCATCATTATCATAGCTGGCCCGAACTTCATCCAGCCAGACAGGTACAGGAGCAGACAGGGCAGATAATTCCTCATTGAAACCCCTGCGAGAAAGCGCATCAGCCACTCTATTGTCATTGCCTAGCTTGTAGATGACCCGATAATGGAGACCCAAGAGTTTAGTGAACATTTTCTATTGCCAGATAGTGTGCAGACGTTGATCAGGTAAGTGGACTAGACTCTTCTGGTCAGTGTATATGAGAAATTCACCCAACTGTAGATAAGAGCAACACTGATCAACCGTAATGAGAATAGCCATGTATTCCTTTTCATACGCAGACAGGCCTTTGTTCTTTGGTTCGAGTGCTCAACTAAGAAATGCCAAAGGCCGTCCGTCTTGTAACAGGACAGCTCCTACCCCATAGTTTGATGCATCAGTCTCAATGCAGAAAGGCTTTGCAAAGTCAGGCAGAGCAAGAATCGGTGCCAAACAGAGCTTGTTCTTGAGTGTCTCAAAGGCAGTGTCATGTTCAGAAGTCCATAAAAACAACGCATGTTTCTTGAGCAGAGCTGTAAGAGGCTAAGCAATCACTGCATAATTTCTGACAAAGCGTCGATAAAAGCCAGTGAATCCCAAGAAACTGCGGAGCTCCTTGACTAAACTCAGTTTAGGCCAGGTTAGCACAGCTTCAATTTTAGTAGGATCAGTGGAAACTCCTTGACCACTGATCATATGACCGAGATAGGCAATCTCTGTCTGAGCGAATTTGCATTTGGATACCTTGATGTGCCACTGATCATTGGCCAATAGAGACAGAACCTACTGAATGTGTGACAAATGTTCGTCATAAGTGCGACTGTAAATCAATATGTCGTCGAAGAACACTATAGCACATTTGCGGAGCAGAGACTTCAGGGTTTGGTTCATGGCCCCTTGAAAAGTAGCCGGCGCACCAGACAATCCAAAGGCTACCACACAAAATTCATAATGACCGACGTGAGTAGAGAAGGCAGTCTTGTACTCTTCACCATCCTTGAGTCAAATTTGATGATAACCAGATAAGAGATCCAAAGTGGAAAAATATTTGGCTCCAGCGAGTTCATCCATTAACTGATCAAACACTGGAATTGGGAACGCCGTCTTGACAGTCAGGGCATTTAGGTAGCGGTAATCCACGCAGAAGCGCCAAGTACCATCCTTCTTGCGGACGAGCAGCACTGGTGAGTTAAACGGCGATGAGCTGGGCTGAATAATGCCTTGTTGCAACATGGAATCCACTTGGGCCTCGATCTTGTCCTTCAGAGCTGGTGGATAACGATACGGCCTTACTGTCACTGGCCGAGCCCCTTCAATCAGTGGAATCTCGTGGTCACAGCTTCTCTTTGGAGGTAACTCAGTTGGAGGTGAAACCACAGATGGAAACTTGTTCAGCAAAGCCACAATGTCAGGTGGAATGTCAAGACTCTGTTCAGACAATACTGATGATAGACTAGATAGCTGCATGAACAAATCTGTTTCAGGAAAAACACCTGGTGCAGGTAGACCATGGAGGCGGATAGTTGTTCCCTGATAAGGAATAGCCAACCAACGAGAGTGCCAATCGACCCACATGGGACCGAAACAAGATAACCAATCCATTCCGAGAATTGTGTCATGAGTAGGAAGAGGTAGCACCTTGAGGTCATGCTGAAACTGGAACTGATGAATCGTCCAGGAAGCCTGAGACACAAACTTAGAACACTGCAGTACAGCACCATTAGCAACCTTTACTGAAAATGAAGAGCATGGTACAGTAGGTAGGCTCATTTCAGTCACCTGCTGAGCACTAACAAATGAGGATGTGCTGCCTGAATCCAATAAGATAACCACTGAACGACCCTGAAACTCTCCCTGGAATTGCAGAGTTTTGATACCTGAAACAATTATCGGTTCTGACACGAGGCAGCAACAGTTTTCATCAGCTTCATCAGAGTCATCAGCCTGTACAGATTCAGAAGAAGGAACTGCCATAGAGATGTTATCAGAAAATAGAGCATATACTTCCTCCAGTGCCTGGATGCCGACTTGAGCAGCACACTTGTGGTCCCTGCCCCACTTTTCACCACAGTGATCACACAGGCCACGAGCACGGCGAAAAGCCTTCAGATCAGCGAGCTTTTTGTCCAGAGGAGGGCCTTGAGTTGTCTGCTTTTCAGCAGCTGTATGCTGAGGTCGCTCCCAACGAGAAGCAGTTCCCTTCTGAGTCCAGTGCTTGTTCTCCCGTTTCTTCAGCGGCTCCAATGCCTCTTCCTGCACCAAGGCCAGAGTATATGCAGTATCGAGCGTTTCGGGCTTGTGAACAAGTAAAACAGCACGAATTTCATGATGCAAGCCATCGACAAAGTGAGTGATGTGTATGAGTTGTGGTGTGGAGGTGTCATAGGTAGTGAGTTGATCCACCAATTCAGAAAAACGATCAACGTATTCCTGAACCGTGGAGGTTTGGCGAATACGGTTCATCTGACGAAGTAGGAATTGGTGCTGATCTCTATCGAACCTGACACGAAGAGCACAACAGAAATCGGACCAAGACATTGTACGCATCTTGTCTGAAATGGACTGGACCCAACGTTTCACAGGGCCCGTGAACTGCATACGAGAACACTGAATCCAAACTGACGGATTGGTGGAATACATGGAAAAATAATCCTCAGCGGATGTGATCCAGTGCTGGAGATCGGTGCCATCAAATTGGGGAAAGTGGAATTTAGGTAATTGGCCAAGTGTGTGATTGTGGAAACGATCAGGAGGCCGATTACGGGATGCAATCAAATCAGAAGCAGTGCCATGAACTCGAGGGGGATCGGGAGGTTCGAGATTCATACCCGTGATCGGGGAATGAATCACGGCGGTCACGACCCCATGTTCATTCACCCGGTGGTGTAGTTCTTCATGGTGCCCGCTGGGCCGAGCAGCCATATAGCGCGTAGATGAGGCGGCGGCGTACTGCTCCATCGGAATCGGTGGCTCGTCGCAGGTGAGGACGGCGGCTGACTCCCACTGCTCGGTCGGCGTCTCCTGGAACAGTGCCGGCTCCGGCTGGACGCCTGCGCCCTCAAGCAGCGAGCGGGTCCAGAACTTGTCGAGCTTGCCGACGCGCAGCTGCAGGCTGTCGATGACGGTGTCCTACTTCGTTCGCCAGGCGACGAGATCCTCGGCCGCGTGCTCGATGATGCCGAGGCGACCGTCCTGCCGAAGCTCTGAGTCGTTGATGCGGCATTCGAACGCGAGATTCACCTCCTGGAATCGCTCGTCGAGATCGGCGTTGACCTCCTTGAAGCGCTCATCCAGAGCGGACTCCGCCTGCTGGAAGCGGGTGTCCAGCGCAGACTCCGCCGCGGAGAAACGGCGATCGAGGAGGGCCGACATATCGGAGAGCTGCTTCTGCGTCGCCGCATTCTCGCCGGAGAGCTTCCTGATCTCCTTGAGGAGAAGCTCGGTGTCGGGATTCATGGTGGCGGCGGGGAGGTTGGAGGAGCGTCTCGCGTATGTGTGGAGAACTGGTGGTTTGGGGAAAATTGGCGGCGGTGGTGGTGGCGGCGGTGGTGGTGGCGATGAATCCAGCGCGGATGAGCCTTCGATTCCCACAAATCGGACCGCGTGCTTGGGAATCATGGAGAACTCGTCGGCGACAGCAGCTCATTATCGATCGACGAACTCGATCCAACCCGAAGCGTTTGCTATCCGATCGAGGCGTAATTGAATCGAAAACCCGGCTGAATTGCAGGAGCTGAGTACCAAATGTTAGCAACAGCGATCGATCTAGGTAGATTTCGGAAATAGAATGGGGAAAAGTTGTTAGGAAGAGAAGGATAGAGTGCGGAAGCACGTTTCTTAGATGGCAGAGGACAGACTTCAAATGTTTTCTTTTTGTTTTTCCTCCCTCTCTTTCCTGGGCTCCCTCTCTTACTTATACAGGGCGACGCCCGGCGTGACCTCGCAGGCACAGCTACGTGTAATCCTACAGATCACGCCCACTCGGGTCCACTCGTCAATGTGCTGGCGCGCCGCTCACGTAGTCCACGCCTCGGTGCTGGTTCGGTGGAGTCTGCGCCATGGCGTTCCGGTGGGACTTCCTAGCTTGCCGTCGTGTGGTTGTTAACAGTCTTTAGGTGTTATCAATTATCCAAAACCAAACTAGGGACTTTCAGTAACGGGCAGCTCCACCTCGGTGTCGATCTCGTCCAAGTTGATGCAAATAGAGGGGAAAAGTTACGATGCACATCAACGGTGGCCGGCTAGGAGGCGTTGTCGATTCGCCTCGGTTACGGGACATTGCACCTCCGCCGATCTATACACTTTGGGGAACAACTCTCCACCTCTGTGCAAAGTAGCAAACGAAGGGGGGAAAGAAGGGAGACATAGACTTGCTGCCTTCTCTATGAGGACCTTAGACCTAAAACATCAGTCTTTTTGAGACAATGGTGGAAGGCTAGTCTTTTCTAGAAAGAGAGAGTATATGTTTCAATTAATCGTCAAAGGAGGGCAACGAGATAGGAATCCTATCTCTTCACGTGAACCCTGTGTTCCCTCACAAAGGTGAGTACATGTCAATTTTACAGTAAGCAGACTTGAAATCAGATATGCTACGGTAAGCTTGAAAGTTGATACGGAGTATGCGGTAACTGTGAGGCATCAGGTCCGTATGGTACTTGCAACATGATTGTGCTAACTGCAACTACCCTATTCAGGTTGTGACGTGTTGTGTCATCAAACCAAATGGTCGTCAAGTTCTTAGGCACGGACTGGACCAGCCCAATTAATGCGACTGTAAGATACTACTGGATAGTGGATAGTACTTATATGAAGGTGTGAAAATCAAGCTCAGAGGGCAGGATATGCCTGTCGTCGCAAACTCAGAATGTCATGGCTACATGGCAAGATCGTGACCGCCATCGCACGGCAGCTCTCCACGCCCCGTCAGCCCACACCGCCTCTACGCTCTAACTCCTCTGCTCGTCCACGGGCTTCTAGTCCAGGAAAATGAGCTGCCCACCCTGGAATCCATCTCTCTTGTCTCTGGACTACTGCTAGCGTACACAAAGGAAGGAGATATAGAGCCGGCTTTTCCACCAACCAAACAGGACAAGGGAATTTTTTTTTCTATCCAGAGATTTTAAGAATCCAGGTAAAAAAAGGCCTAAGAATCCCTTCCCAAGGGGGTTTTACGGGATTTTAACTTACAGACAAATAATCCAATAAACATCAAAGATTATTATTATTATCCTAAATCCAGACTCTACAATCCGATCCATATATGTCCGAGTGCTTCAGTCCTAATCTAGTGCTAGTTGGCTTTCAAGTCTTGTCAAACCAAAACCATGACTGCCAATTTTATGGTTATCAATTGATCCACTATCAAAAAATTGGCACCATCAACTTTTATAGCCAAAATTTCTGTGATGGATTCGGTTTTAGAAATTTCTGCATATAGAAAGACTATATCCACCCTATGTAACAATAATAGCAAAAAAATGCACACAAATGCATTAAAAGTTAACAGGAGCACACTGTTTTTCAAATTGCATGATTAAAGTGGTTTGCACGTTTGACTAACTAGAACTCTTTTATTTATTTATGTAAAAAAACAAGGGTCCACTAACAACAAATATTATTTTTAATCAAAACTACATGAATAATATGGTGATGATTTTTTTTAAAAAAAGAGTGAATGATACTGCTATATTTAATATTTCTTATGTTTATTTATTAATATAGAAAAACCCAAAAACTACCTAAGTGAATGAACGGGCGCACACGGACATATCGAAAAACAAAAACACTGATATTAGGTACCATATTTTCATCATTGTTTCTCTATAAATAATAGATAGTTTTTTTATCTCATTTCAGCACATGTGCACGTATGCTATTATTATTATTACACTATTAAGTATTATAATACATATATGGCCAAATTAGCATTTTAGCACTCAATATTTGATAACTTTGGTTCTTTTAGCACTTTTGTTCTTTTTCATTGTTTCCCACATATACTCCGTACTTTATTGGAGTAGTGGTTCATAATATGCATGTATGTATTTGTAAATACAGAAACAATGCCAGGAACAGCAAGTGTGCAAGCTCTTCCCAATGCACTTGTTGTTCCCATGTGCTCGAGCAAGTCATGGTGAGACTATCCATCAAGCATTAAGATCGGCTATATCGATCGCAAGTCTAGAATGGAATTACAAAGTGGCTTCTAAGAAGGGGATGAAAATAAGAGAAGGATGGAAGAAACTACATGAAGCTAAAGTTGTGGTAACGTATATGACAAATGAGGTACAATATAGAGTGAGTTTTAGGAAATATCAATTGAGCATTGTAGTAGGGTTGGCGCATGAGCTGGCAAGAAAGCTATTATAGAGAAACAAAATTTATCTGGGACAATGAGCCCCAAGTTTATTCTCGCTTGTGTGATAAACGATGTATAACTATTCTCAATGAATAAAATCCTTGTGAGGATTGAAAAGAAAACAGAAGAGAACCAAAGGTGTATGCTCTCACTCACATTTCATGTAAACCTTTTATGGAAAAAATCTAGAAAAAGAAGAAATTGTGACTTTCAAAAAATAAAAAAGTAAAGTTATTTTACGATCTCAAATGCATCATTAAATTGTTATTCTAGCTAAGTCACCAATCCACGCTCTAATACCTCCTTGTTTTTAAACTATTTATAAGTACCATTTTCGCTTTCCAAGAACTAACTTGAACTAAATGAATATATAGAAAAAATTAAGATTTATACTACATAATAATATCATTAGTATTACATAGATAGTTGAATATATTTTTATAATAAATTTACTTATAGATATACAAATATTGCTAACGTTTTCTAAAAGTCAATGAGAAACCTATATAAACAAATAAATAAATGTTTCTAACCATGAGAAGGCCTTGTTTAGTCCCTTTCAAATTCCAATCCATCACATCAATTTTAAGGCGCATATCTGAAGTATTAAATGTACGATAAAAAATAATTAAGATAAAAAATAACTAATTACACAACTTGTCTGTAATTTATGATATAAATTTTTTAAATCTAATTAGTTCATAATTCAAAACTAATTGTAAATATAAATAAAAAATACTACAGTGGCATAAGTTAAAAAAACCTTGCAATGTAAACAAAGCGATAGGAAAGAAGGGGGTGGTTTTTATTTTTCTCTCGAGGTCGGGGAGTATTATTTTGATAATCACACTCTTTCGACGCGGGTGTGTTCAGATCTCAGTGATGCGCGCCGGACGTGACGTGAAATGACCTTTCCAATCGGGACACCACACATGTCCAAATTTGCCTAAACTTTTTTTTTTTTGAAGTAGACCAGCATTATTGTGGCGTCACAAGTTGATCCTCATCCGTGGAGGACACGCGGGTCAGACCCTGTAGGTCCTCTGCGCGTTAGAGGACGCCTCGGTAACTGGCGCGCGGTAAGAAAGTCAATCGTGCACAGAAATTCAATCCCCCGTACAGTGCTGTGTGCGGTGGTTTTATGGCAATTGACCATGACCATGCAGCCAGTCAACATGCAGCCACCGGCTGCCCCACATGACAGTGTGTATGTCTCTTCTAGAAATGAAATACGTCCGTTGATGTTCTTATGGTAAGTTCAGAATCCAATTGCATTTTCATTGTTAGTCCTAAGGTTTATGATCCAACTGGCTATCGTGTCACCTGTGCCTCGGATTCTTGTCACTAACATGATTACAGTGGTGGCTTTCTTGTAGGGAACTCAGTGAAAGCTACTAGAGACGTATAACAAGTCTACAATAGAGATGAAATCAGTCAGGTAGTATGCTATTCTAAAACACCACTATAAAATATCCTTCATTTTAGCATAACCAGCTTTTATGATTGATCTTTCTCTTAAAATTCTATTCTAGGCTTTATGATAACATTGAATTGAGCTAAAGATTTAGAATCTGATAGTTCCATTTGGTTTTTTCGCTTCTCTAGAGTCTAGATGATAGTGGGGATGTCAAGGTATTGAATATGTTGCAAGTGTATGAACATAAATGTTGAAGATCATTACATTTTGACAGATATCAAATACGAGATGCTCCACATTTTGGTGTTGGCTATTTTGAGGTTGTCACATGAATGTGTTGAAAGAGTTTGCATACCTCCAGGCACTGTAGTGCTCACATGAGTAAATTTAAACAAATGTTTTATAGTAAATTTATGAGTTTATTGTTTGAGACCAGTAAAGCAATTTCTAGGGCACACTATTTTTACCTCTTAAGTGATAAAAAAATATTGTTCGGAAATTCTTTTGGAGTGTTCTGTTTCAAAAATTGCACAAATGATGCTCCCGAAGAATAAGTTTGCTGTAAGAAAATTTGTCATCAAGGGTTCAAATTTATAAGCTTAATTTGTGCTTTGTTTTGATACCGAAAAGTGGTTAATATGTTTCACTTTCTGAATCAAAAGTGGATTGCTAGAGGGTGTGGGAACTGGAGTACAATAGAATGAATGCCCCTCAGGTTCGAAGGAAGACATGTGCAACACACTGATAGGCATGATTCATCCTGTACGTTTGTTCAATGATTTTGTTCTTAAGTTATGGTTTGTTTTGGAGATTGTCAATACCATAAAAAATTGCTTATATAAAAGATTGAGAGAAGCCCACATAATTATGTGGTGTAACTGGATGCTTTTGATAACATTTATGTGTATCAACGTATTGTGTTTAAAATTTGCAATAAGTTCCTCTATAGGCAATACGTATATCAGTTGTTCCTGATAAATTTTTGTACAGATTTGCGGCAGCGTGCAATTCATTCCTTGGAAACCTTGGACAGGTTAGTGCTATCATTTTTTTTAGTCTTGTAGTCTTCTGACTCCTTTTTTGTCAACTTTTTACCTAGAACATATTTTTGGATTTTTTTAATTTGCAATTTTCAATGACTTTTATTGTTGATCATTTTCATTTGGCAGCAATTACTGGTGGCCTTGTTTCAAAGCTCACTGCATGGGATTTCTCCAGTTTGGATCAATCAACATAATATTCATTACTGAGTTTCAGGATCACCTGAAGTGCAAAATTGCAGTTCTTCGGGTAGTGCAGGGCAACGCTTCAACCCTGCCTTTGTGCACTCAGTAGCAATTTCTGAATGGTATTTTGGGAGGGCTCTATAAGGTTTGTGCTGTTCCAGGGGAAGGGGCGGGTGGGGGTTAGCACTGTTGATGTGGTTGATCTTGATTATGAACTAGCCCACGAAAACGAAGGAACCTCCTCGGCAGCAATTTCGAAAATGAGTTCAGATTCAGAAGGGTGGATATTATGTGGCCACCCATTGTAAATCGTGGTAACTTATTCACGCCCTTACAAGCACTTCTTACAAAATTATAAATGTTTCGTATACTCGCATATGAAGGCAAAAATTATATAATAATTGCGTGATTGGCTGATCACGTTCTCGCCTGATTATGGCGATGACAGTGGAATTGATTGTGAGCGTGGGAGACACCGTGGGTCGCGCGAGGGAGATACAGCGCGCGAGAGGTAGCGGCCGGGTCCACCGCACCAGTGTGCGAAACTCAGGGCGCGCGATGCACATGAGCGAGCGTGTGATTAGCCGGATCTTCATATATAGTTGTAGGTAGATAGAGACTGAGAGAAGATACTTGTCTATATAACTTCTTATTTGCGTGACCCTTATTTTATGGACATGTAATTATTCGTGCTACATATGTAAATCTATAAAGCCTATAAAGCAAATACTTACTAGCCTATTTTTCTAACTCGTTCTTCGTCCACATCACCTACTTATGTCATCAAGAGGTCCCACCAACATAAATGTCACGCAGATGAAACATCTTCAACCGTGTGCATGGCTGCTGCCCACCCCTTTTGTGTCCTGGCCCTTCCCCTTCCCCGTAGACAGCAGCAGGTACACCTGATATTTGGACCTAGCGCATATTCCCTTCCGTTTCCCTATCCTAATTTCAAGAGATTATTGCTTCATGTTGGCTCACAAATGCGATTATTGGGTTGGTCACCAAACGAATAGCCACATCGATTCATATGCCACCATAAATGCACCTGCTTGGTAACTATCGCTGGCATGCAAAAGGTCGTTGCGTTCATCTTTATATACATATGCGTTTGTGTAGAGGCATGGTACTGCTCCGGCGCTGCGCAGACAGGCCTCCATGCAACTCCTGCCCTGAGTGGAGCTCTCTCATCTCTCCAGTCCGCCATTTGCAGCGCTGTGTTCCCATGTACTGCGGCAGAGTTTCTTTGGTGCAGAGGGTTATCAACGACATGGAGGTCGACAATATTGCAGTGTATTTATACAGGATCTAATTGGTATGCTTAGCTACGGTGACAAGAGCCAGGGGTCATAGCCTCTACAGAATGCCGAGGTTCTATCTAGGCTATGACAGCATGGACATGACAGGGTGTTCCCACATCATCAATACTAGACGTCAAGTCTCCATGGTGGTATTCGGATGGTGTATATATATGTTCTTCTCCTTGCTCACTTATACACGTAACATGAGATCCTCTAGCCTCTAGCTGGATTAACGATTACGTGCAGAAGGTAGCTCCTCTCCTAAATCTACTATGCTTCTTTGCATTTGTGTGGAATTTGGGCATTTGGCTATTGCTTCCTTGCAGTTTTGTTGTAGCGTGCGAGTCTATAGGCTGATGTTCTTGGCAACTATATAGTATTCTATACTTGAAATGATTTGAATTAATATATAGCACATCTGACAATCTTAATCTAATATAAATTTATTCTCTATGTGATTAAGTAAAATTCAACCGCATACCCGCGGCAACGCGCGGAGAATTCACCTGGTTGAAGACACAATGAGAGCCTTCCGTATAACGCAGAAAAACATATGACCGCTCCAATATTTTAGTGTCTTGTATATGTAATTAGAAACTTTTATAATGACGCATATGAAAAGGTCGGTTTTTTTTGACAACAAGTCTCGTTATATTTGGAGGCCTCAAATCTACGTGAATCACGAAAGAAGCAAAGCCGTAACTCGCTTCCGCCGACGGGTGTGGCCTAATTGGCGAAAAAAAAGTTAAGTTCATTTTAGGACCTCCAACTATCATAAAAGTATAGATTTTAACCTTAAACTTTAAAACCGGGTAACATTGGCCCTTGAATTTTCAAAAATGTTCACTTTTCAACCTTGGCCGGGTTTGCAGGTTATTTCACCGTGTAAACAGTAACTTTTGATATTTTTCAATAGTATCGATATTTGTTTATTTCATAACTAATTATTGGTACATGCTAAATTCATAAAAAATTTTGTACAGCCTCTTCATGATGTAATCTACCTAAAAAAAATATGAAACCAAGAAAATGAAAGTTTTTGCATGTTTTAAAATTATCTCTTTTAATTAATAAATACAAATTCTATGATTTTTTAGGCCAAATAAATATCAAAAAATTATGAAAATTAATTTGTAGCTGTTTTATGATGATATCAACTTGTACAAAAAGTTTAGGATGAAATTGAAATGAAATAAATTTCATGAGTTTTGTTATTCTCACTTGTTTTGTAAAAATATTTAATTTTTATAAAATAAAACTATGTCAAATAATAAAACGGAGTACACCATTGCAAAGAGCTCGTCGAGATGATCAAAATTGATATATTATTTGCTATATTTGGAGCTCCAAATAAAAAAATATCAATTTCGTAAATTAAAAAAGTGCTGACGTCATCGCTGACGTCAGCACCGCAAACAGTGCCATGCGCGGCCTACCAGAGGCCGACACGTGGCAGAACAGTGCCATAAAGCGCCTGAAAAACCGCGGTTGAAAAGTGAACTTTTTCGAAAGTTTGAGAGCCAATGTTGTTCGGTTTTGAAGTTTAAGGTTAAAATCTGGACTTTTGCGATAGTTGGAGGTCCTAAAGTGGACTTAACCCAAAAAAAGATGGTTGTGGCCTAATTAATTTGTCTACACTCTGTAATCTCACCGTAGAGACATTTCCTTTCCCATCTACTCCTTCCGTTCTAAATTATAGTTCACTTTGACTTTTTTAATACATATATTTTACTATATATCTAGACATATTATTTATTTAGATATATAAAAGAATAGATATATAAAAAATTTAAAATAAATTATAATTTAAAACGGAGGAAGTACACGACCCCGACTGCAAGTCCACGCCAGCCCGCCAGGTCGATTCCTCCTCTGCCGTCCGGCTCCGGCGTCCCAGGCAGCAATGAAGCAGCAGCAGCCGCGGAAACGGGAGGGTCCGAGCGACCGAGCCTCTTACGGAGGAGACCGAATCGAGACGCTGCCTCCCATCCCCGTCACCCGTTGGGGCGGGCCCCGCTGTGCGTGTGTGCAGGCAGTATAAACCCAAGAAAGCCCAATACCAAATGAACTGGCCCAAGCCCAAGGAACTAGTATAAAACGATTCTAACACTAGGTTTCTACCGATCCCAACCTCCGCCGCTCAGTAGTCAGGTAGTCACGCACTCACGCCTGAGCCTCCGTTCCTCTTCCGCTCTAGAGCGACACGCCAGGGAACCCTAACAAAGCAAACCGATGGCGTCTCGTCGTCTGGTTGCGGCGGTGAACTTCTCCCCCTTGCTCGCCTTGTCTCTCGCCCTGGCCTCGCCGGTCCGGCAGGTACTCTCATACGCGTGCGCGTCTGAAGCCGTCGCATTGGTCTTGCGTACGGAGGAATCTGTGCGCTCTGATTTTTGTTTAGGGTTACCATCAATTTTTGAATCAGTTGTTTGTTCTTGCTGTTAAGTTATCATTGATTGTTGTTGAGGGCGGCAGTGCAGCATGTATTTGTGCTTGATATAGGTCGCTGTTGGTATTCGGAGAAGGTGAACTTGTGGGAGGATCCGAAGAACCCTAAGAGGTGGAAGCCTAATCACGTGAGTACCCTTCTGAATATCTATCCTATTAGATTGATTTATTTATCTCAAAAAAGATTTAGTTATATGCTCATCCTGGTAGGCATGGTAATCGTTGAAATGATTTCAGTGGTTGCTTAGTTTGCGTGACCCAAGCCCATGCCTTTTGTATGATAAGGTTTTCTCTTTTATTCATATAATATGATCTGCATTTCAACATAGAAAGAATGGAGCCAGGCATCTTAAAGGAACACACCGATGGAGTATACATCATTCTAATCTAGTACATTGTCTGTTAAACTCTTTGCTATGAGAGCCAGCCATTGAACTCATGTATTCATTTGAGTGCTTTAGAGGATTAGTACAGCCTTTACGGGAGCCACATAAATAAGTTGGTAGCTAGCACCATTCTTTTTCATTAGGTTGTCAGGTCCTACATCTGCTCATCTCTATCATCACTGGAATCTTTGCCTTTTGGAGTTAAATCCTAATGCTTTTTCATGAGACCAAGCTATACTTCCAATGGACGGCTTCCGTATGCATTTTTAATCACTCTTGGGATTGACTGCCATCAGAACTCGTTCTTTACCTAAATAGTTCATTGTTTGAGAGTCAACTAACCTATGATCCATGGATACGTAAGGGTTAGTCACATTCTGTATTGGATACCTATCCAAAGTATTGATGAAACATTAATCGCAACAAGTCTGATACATATCCAAGCGGTTTGGCTATATCCCCCTGCCCCAACCCACACAAACACACATGATGGCTGTTGCGCACTTCTGCATGTGAGCGTTGGGGAAGCTGGCCGCATGAGACACAATGTTCCTGTATGGATGCACAGCTGCATGAGCACAGCTGCCCAACATGTTGCTGTCTGCCTGCCTGCGTGTGCGAGTGCCGATGATCTTATCTGTATCTGTGTTGCATAGTAACTTACTGCTGCCCTTGAGCAAGCTTGTGAAGTTGTATCACAGATTAGGATCATATGTTTTTGTTTTATCATGATAATCACTTTTGATTGAGTTCAGTATGTGGTGTTAGTGTTGTCTCAGATCAGCTTTGCATTGAATTTTCCCACTGTTCTGTATTGTAATGCTAGTTCCCCTTGGACTTAAAGTAAATTTTTTAGCGCCCCCCCCCCCAAAAAAAACCTGGCCTACTAGTAACTGATTGTTTGTGGTTTTCTTGAAAATTATGTTTACTTGCTTACCTAGCATTGTTGTTCATACTGTTCTGTTATAATTATAATAAATTGGTACATGCAGAATTTTTATTATCTTTGTTTTATTCATTCATGCAGTTTGTTGCAGCAACCTTGACCGTGTGGGGTGTTTGCGTCTATGGTGGGTTCAAGATTTTTGGTGGGGAGAAGACAACTAAGGTACTTTTGACGCTATCACTAATAATTAGGCTTGAACTGTATCTAATAGCTTGTTAGCACCTGATTGTAAGATTGCTACCAGATACTGACAAACATACAAAACACAGAAATATTTATCTGAAACCTTTTTTTTATAAAATATTTATCTGAAATCTAACTGTTGCTACATGTGCTATAAACATTATTCTGTTTGTTGGTATGATGTAATGTACGCTAACCACAAGCAAATATTGGATATGATTGGCAACCAATGAGCTTGTTAAGTTCTTGATAAGCTTGCAGATAGCCCTCACATCTAATTTTGTTTTCTTGTACAGCGTTATATTTTTTTTTCAACTCTAATGGACAAGAAAATCCGGTACCATGTCACAGGTTCCAGCAGCTCAGTCTAAGAAAGAGTAGGCTGCAAGGAGGGAGACTGTTGGGTGGCCATGCCACTGTTTCAAACAGTGTATTGAAAAACGTTTTTAAACGTCGTTTAATCTTGATTAAACGCTGAACGGTGGCCTAGCGTTGCGTTTAATCACAGTGTCGTTTAATCACAAAAGACGTTTACTCTACGTTTAATCACAAAAAACTCTAAACCATAGGCTAGCATTCACCTAGCGTCTAGCATTTTTTAAAACCTTGGTTTCAAATAAAGTTTTATCTGCATTAGAAGCTGGCCGTGAACTCTGCTAACTAGTCATTATTATTTTTAAATCCACGTATATATATGGTTAGGAGAGGAGACTTGACTAAATCTGTAGCATGAATGATCATGCTGCAGTGTAACTTAATTGTGTTATCCTTTGGTGTGCATTAATGCTTGTATGATTATTGATCTTTCATGTTATGTCAACAACATGATTGACATGTGCTTCATGTTGATTGTTTTGATGCCATCTCGTAACATTGAATTGCATCTACCAATGATTTTTTTTCTTGGCACTATTTAAACCCAAAGCTTCTTCAATATTCTAGGCTTAGTCATATGAGAGGTTTCGTTGCCCGTTTTTGTGCTAGGGCAGGTTGCCTGCAATACTGTGTTTCGTTTTCTGGGTTTGCTGTACTCCGTGGTCAAGACTCTATGGACCTCGTCTATAGACTCTGCTGTATTTCCGTTATCAAAGTAATGGGAATGGGGATCCCCCCTTGTTTGAAAATTTTAAACCCAAACATTGGCTGTTCGGCTGATGGTTAGTACCGCTGATAAGCCTAGATTGATAATTTCAAGTGAGCAGACGAGGTGCCAGTAACCGCATGCCCCTGTAGTCGGCGGCATAGATTGTGCTGCTTCATCATTCCCCGATCTCATTTGCTACTCGCAATGAACGGATTGCTTTGCAGCTGCGGCAGCTTTTAGCAAAGGTACGACTGAAAACTGGGGGCAGGAGGCGGCGGTGGACGCAGGGGCCGTCACCGGTGGGCAGGTGGGCAGCGGACCGGCGCTGCTGGTGCTGAAGAGCAGCGGCACTAGAGGAGATGAGTACACGAGACAGGTGCGTGTGGTGGATACTTGGGAACAAAGATATAATGGTAATTTTGCTTTCGAAAAAAAGATATAATGGTAATTTCCATCGTGTTGTACTTTATCAGATATACCAAAATATTGTTTTAGTGAGCAAACTCAAACACAGTGCTAGATCAAAATAACGTTTGGACCTTTTCGATGGTATTTTACATTTGCATTTATCGATATTTTAGGGCGTCATGCTGGGTTTGCTCTCAAATTGTTTATAATAATTCAGGGGAGGTGACCGCAGCGAGATGCGCAGCAGCATGTACCACCATAATGGTTACTGGTGACTGCTGAAAGTTTTTTAATATCAGGGTCATCTGGCGATATACTCATTTTTATTCCCTCGATAGTTTCTCACACATTTTCTTATAATGTGCCACACAGTGTCATTTTTATACAGCTATAAGATCGATGAGGTTGCTTCCAGCTGTGACGCAATCCGCTTCTATCAGTTACAGGCCTTGACATTGTATTCCTTGAGCAAATCCCCCTTTTTTCTATTTTTTCCTCCATAAAGAGTGTACTTAAGGTGTAAGGTGTGTGCTCCAAGAGAAGGGGATGCGTCAGCAACATTGGTACGGCGAGCTGAGAGTTTAGGATTCAAGGTACTCCCTCCGTTTCAAATTATAAGTCGCTTTGACTTTTCTGGTATATACATTTTGCTATGTATCTAGATACAATAATATGTCTAGATATATGACAAAATACATGTACCAAAAAAAGTAAAAGCGACTTATAATTTAGAACGGAGGGAGTAGTTGTTTTGACACCTTATGGGTGAAAGAAATAAACTCAAACCTCTTAGTAAATTCTCTGACATGTTCAATAGCCTCATTAACTTTCATGAGTTGAGAGAAATAATAATGACAGGTGGAATGTTCACCTGGTCAAATAACCAAGATGACCCTCTTATGGAAAAACTTGACAGAATTCTGGTGTCTAGATATTGGGAAGATCTCTTTCCTAATGCTCTGGTTAAAAAGCTCCCCAGGGAGATTTCTGACCATAATCCCCTGATTCTATCTTCAGGTCCCTGTAAACCCAAAAAGCTGCTGGAATTCAAATTTGAGAACAACTAGTTTTATAATCCAGACTTTCTTCTTGCTGTACAAAAAAAATATGGGATAAGCCTTGTAATGCTGTCTCTACTTTAGATAGAATCCAACAAAAGCTTAAGCTATTTAAACAATACTTCAAAGGGTGGGGCTTTAACCTACAGGGCGACTTGAAGAAAAAAAGAAATGCAAATAGTGCTGAATTGTTAAAGCTGGAACTGCTAGAAGAAAATGAGGAGCTTACTGTTGAACAAAACATTGAGAAGTTCAACCTCCTCAAAGAAAATCTGTCCCTCATTGAACAAGAAGAAGCGTATTGGTTAAATAGATGTCATGAACAATGGTTACTCAAAGGTGACAACAATACCAGCTATTTTCATAAGATTGCCAATGGCAAAAAAAGAAAAAATACAATTCTATCTCTAGAAAAGGAAGGAGAAATTATCATTGGTGATGAAAACCTAGTCAAACATGCTACTGAATATTATTCTTCACTCTTTGGGCCTGAACCAAAACATGACATTCATATTGATGACAGTATCTGGCAAAACCTGCCCAAGGTCTCTGATTCTGAAAATGAAGAGCTATGGAGACCCTTTGAGGAAAAAGAGATAAAAGAAGCATTATTTCAAATGAAAAAAAAACAAAGCTGCTGGTCCTGACAAAATCCTAATAGAATTCTACCAACACTGTTGGAGCATTGTTAAAAATGATATCATTCAACTCTTTGATGACTTCCATCAGGAATCTATGAATATAAGTAGAATCAACTATGGTATCATTACACTTCTACCAAAGAAGGCTGATGCTAATATTATACAACAATACAGACCCATATGCTTGCTAAACTGTCTATACAAGCTTATCATAAAGACTCTTACCATGAGAATTGAACATGTTGCTGATAAACTGATTCATACCAATCAGTCAGCTTTTATGAAGGGGAGGAATATAATGAATGGTATTATGGCTTTGCATGAGATTGTCCATGAAACCAAGAAAAATAATCAAACTGGTATCATTCTTAAGTTGGACTTCGAGAAAGCTTATGACAAAGTAAAATGGGGTTTCCTGTTTGAATGTATGACTGCTAGAGGTTTCAATGATAAGTGGTGTAACTAGATCCAACAAGGGGTGTGTGGGGGAACAGTCAGTGTTAAGCTCAATGACATGATTGGACCATACATCAAAAGTTTCAAAGGGGTAAGACAGGGTGATCCCCTGTCCCCAATTTTGTTCAATTTTGTAGCAGATGGCTTATCTAGAATGATTATGACAGCTCAATCCAATGATTTAATTCATGGCTTGATCGATCATATCGTTGATAAAGGCGTAGCTGTATTATAGTATGCCGATGATACTATCATATGTCTGAAACATGACACTGAAAAAGCCAAAAATATGAAAATGCTCTTATACATGTATGAATTGATGTCTGGTCTCAAAATTAATTTCAACAAAAGTGAAGTGATAGTTATTAATGATAATGAAAACTGGGCCATGGAATACGCGTCAATTTTCAACTGTCAAGTTGGAAAATTTCCTATCAAATACCTTGGAGTTCCTGTCTCTGCTAGCAGACTTCACATTATTGATTGGTTGCCTTTAATAGAAAAAAGTAGGAAAAAGCTGGATGTATGGAAAGGAGGCACCATGTCTATAGCTGGAAGGAAAGTGTTGATTGATTCAAGTCTAAGCAATGCACCTGTGTATCAGATGTCCATATATCTCCTGCCTAAAACTATTGTGAAGCAAATTGAAAAAATTAGAAGAATCTTTTTCTGGCAAGGAGGTGGGACCAAAAGGAAATATCACTTAATAAGGTGGCCCAAAGTGTGCAAGAACAAGAAGAAAGGTGGACTAGGGATTTAGGATATCATAAAAATAAATATAAGTCTATTATGTAAATGGCTGTGGAAGCTTGATAATGAACAAGGTATATGGCAACAGATTATCCATTACAAATATCTTAAGAAAGCCACTATTAGTAATGTGAAGCACAAGCAATCTGACTCTCAAGTATGGTCTGACCTACTGAAGATCAGAGACATATACCTACAGGGTAGGGTGATTGTGATTGGTAATGGTAAAAAAAACTTATTCTGGAAAGATAAGTGATTATATGATAAACCTCTTTCTCAGCTGTTTCCTGAGCTCTTTGCTATGGCTACCCAAAAAGACATCTCAGTAGCACAGGCTATACAAAACTCTGACTCTGTTAAGTTCTCTAGATGGCTGATTGATAAATGGGCTGATCAATGGAGAGAAATCATGGCTAACATTAGCCAGATTCAACTTAACCAGAATGAAGACAAGGTCATCTGGAAATTCAACAAAAATAAGAAATATTCTGTACAATCTATGTATAATGCTCTGTCCACCAGTGACAATGGGACCTACTACAAGAAGATCTGGAAAGGCAAAATTCCTGAGAAGATAAAGATTTTTCTTTGGCTTCTTGCCAATAATGCAATCCTAACAAAAGACAATCTGATTAAAAGAAAATGGAAGGGAGAACCCACATGCTATTTCTGTCATATAAATGAAGACAGTCAGCATCTTTTTTTCTCATGTAGTGTTGCTAAATATGTATGGGCAATCATTGCCACCTGTATTGGAGCTCAGAACATACCCACTTCTTTTGAACAAAGTTGGCAATGGTGTAATAAGTGGCTTCCTCAGAATCAGAAATTCCATGTGGTGGGCATAGCAGCCATCTGCTGGGCTATATGGAAAGCTCGGAATAAATGCTGCTTTGAGAAGAAAATAATGCATAACCCCATATCTATTGTTTGCCATGCTTGTGCCTTAATGTGTTACTGGGCAGGGCTACATTCTGATGAAGACAAGGCGATGCTGGTAGGAGTAAACAAGATGTTGGAGATTGCACTCAAGCTGATTATCAAGAAGGCCAAGAAGGAAGGTGTGCCGACAATTCAGGATAGCCATGACGATCAGCAGGATGAGAAGAAGCTCGATGAACCATAACAACGCAAGAAAGGAGAAGGACCTGGAGATGCAAGATGTCAAGGAAAACTTTACAAATCCCTTTGCTGTCTTACTTTTGGACGTAGCTATGTCTGTATCTGATAGTCTTGTTTGCTTCTGGTTGTTACCCAGTCAGGCTGGTTCTGGTGGTAACCGGTCCCCATAAGTCTTAGGTCTGTTGGTCCGTTTTATACTTTGTCTTCTGTTCACATCCAATTCGGTTAAACTCTTGCTACAGTTTGTATTTCCGTTATTCAGTTAATGGAAATGGGGGAATGCCCTCGGTTCAAAAAAAAAGTTGTTTTGACACCTGACGCGCCTGTGCTTGGTAGCCGTGAAGCTGACATTAGAAACGTGAAACAAGTACAGTGCTGATTACTAAAGTGATTTGGTTTATCGAGATTTCCTAAATATAAGTGGAAATTATCTTCTTTACAAATCATATTTCCATTTTCTTGACACAATGCTACTGAAGTTCAGGGAAACATGTGCTCACAGCGCACAGCGAGACTAAACAAACTCACTCTCATCTTGATAGATAACCCAGGAAAGTGGCTCCAAGCTGGAACGGCAGGCACGCGAGGTGCTGGATCCGTCGTCGTCATGGAAGGTGCGCACGGCGCAGCCGGTAGCCGTGGCATAAATCTCTTGAACCCCCTGCTTGAATAGTTGAACTAGTGATTTACGCACGCCCATGCGTGCGAGGATTGACCAAAGCAACATTCGGAAATAATATGCAAGCGAGATAGTATATTAGTAGATACGATTACAATACTGGGTATTCACACAGAGATACATCATAGGTAGGAAATGTTCTGACCCAGAACTAAATAGCAGTTTTGTACTAGGAGTAATTGTTCAAACCAAAGACAATACTAAACGACAACTATTACACATAATGGTAATGTTTCTTGGATGCAGGAAGCTGGAGACAACTCAGGTGATTAGGCTGCTTGGAAATGAAAAGCAGTTCTTGAGGTGGTGGAGCGGTGACAGACTCAATGCTGAAAGAAGAGTCTGCATGTCGATAGCTGTGTTAGTGTAGGTAGGAAACGAGAATTCAGGTGTCTATCAGTGTTGATTGATATACCTTGGCGACGCCAAAGGTTACCCTCAGAGTCGCTGTCTGAGTTGCTTGCCGGCTGAGTGCCATTGAGCTCTCTTTCCGCTGTATAGCAGTAGCAGAATATTAATAATTATCTATTTATAATGACAATACACAAGCATTATATGGTATTACCCTCAATCTGCCACTGGAATGCCTCTTGAGCTACATCAGTATCGTGTCCTTCTGTTTCATCTGCTATAGTAGGCATAGAGCAAATGTAAGCAAAGACTACCTAATGAAATCTTAGGTATGATATATGTGAGAATGGTGAAGTTGCAACTCTGTATAGATTACCTGTGTCCAAGGCGGCGGTGAAGTGAGCTGTGTTTATATTGTCTGGAATACCATAGAGATTGTTTCCTGGGAATGGTGGTGCTTCGAGAGGGTGATAGGTGGTCATTGTGACAGGGAAGGACAGACTCCATTGACAGTGGGGTATTGTAATCCCACGTCACCAAAACATGGGATGGAGGCTGTGCTAAGTGCGTAGGCCTCAACACGGCAGGTGCCCCTGGAATAGTTGGATTAAAGTACCAGCGGCATGCTGTATTGCCAATTAGGTAATAGGTACCTGAAATACACACACATGAAGTTAAGATCTATGGTAATCTATCAAGGAGTGCACAGGAGAATAACTATTTGATTATGTAAGAAATGGAACAACGTTGTTTACCTTGATAAGATTTCATCAACCCTCCAATGAACAGGACAATGGTTGGCTAGGCTTCGTTGCTGTCATAGACGCCTTCAGTACTGAACGCAGTGGCTCTCTGGCTCCAAAGAGTGATTTTTATTTCAGAATAGCTGAAATTGGTAGCATAACAGTTGGAGTTAGAGAACGAAGCTACGTGCAAAAATATGGGCATGTGAAAAAATACATACAAAAATAAAACCGACACTCTGAAGATCTAGCTTTTCTGAATCTAAGTAACTCCTGATCCCCTGTCCCCTAAACCTGAAAACGCAACAACACAAAACAAAAGCATACCAGAAGAAGCCTTCCACCTCTGAGGTGATGGCTTCTTCTTTGATTTCCTCATCACAAGAATCTCCACTCCGTTGGACCGCACCTTGGAAGACTGAACGACAATATACAAATAGAGTCAGAGCCAGAATATGCTCTTATTGATCCCATATAGTGCCCTGCTCAGAAAGTGATGAGATCAAAAGCGAATCTTTGAACCTGAAAGTCATATACACAAACATGACCTGTGAAACTTTATAGTGCCCTGCTATCTTGTGTGGTTATCTTGTGTGGGTGTCATCGGCATAGGGGTCCATCATCAACCCTGCTATAAGGCTATCTTGTTCATTTTTTTTTTTTTAAAAAGGAAACATGAGTGGTGTCACTGGATCTAAATACTCATCACAATGATAGATAGGAAACCAAATTTTGTTCATTGGCCAGACCACTTCAATCCGCACACCAAAAGAGCACAAACTCAATTAGTCATCCAGGTGGCCGAACTGAAGGCTAAAACCAGTATAGACTCCGGTTCAGAGACATATTGTAGACATATTTTGATACTGTACCAGAATTACAGATTGTAGACATATTTTGACACCGTATCTTAAGCAACCAGTATAGACTCCGGTTCAGAGATATAACAGGCCATGCTAAAGCCAAAACTTCTAATTAGTGCTAAAAAAAATATTTTCCCATGAATTATAGGTTCACTTGATCACTTTAGTGGTAAAGAAACATTTTAAAAAACACTAATCATAAACTGCAAAGACAAACAAATAATCACTTAGTTGAAACCAAGCATGCTGATTGGAGGCTTTGAACCTTCAAAAAAGAATAATAATTCATAGAATTAGAAGGAAGCAAATACCAATTACAGTTTCTACCTTTTCGCATGGAAGGGCAGTGGCCATGGCTGATGCCATGTGTCCTCTAGACTATCCAAACCCAAGGACCAAACTGAATATATAGAGAATGAATAAAAAGGAGTTGCAACTAATCAAACTGAATATTAGACCAACCATATGCAGATAGAGTAAACAAATACATGATTTGAAGCGTATCATATTCTATAATTGGATAAATGTTTATCGCAATAGGATACAAGAGAGAACTAACTTATGAAACAACACAAATTAATGGAAGGACCATTGCCTCAAGGAGTACACAGTAGGAGCACAAAATTCATTCTAGCATTAATCATCACACATGCACACCTGCAATAGATGAAGACTGATCTAGATAAACTAATTAAATTTGCTAGCATCACATGAAAAGCAATCACAAGAAGCATATCATTTATGGATGCACACTGTCTTATCTCTGACTGTGAATTGACAGGGATCATTATTTCTAATAATTGAGTAAGAATAGTGAATATATGCTATGAAATCCGTTGATTGGAATGAAAGAGTAAATATGGTACCTCCATTAATTTTTGGTAAACTCTATCCTAAGCTTTTCAACTTGCTGAACCCAAAAGGACAACTTATAGAAAATTAAGCTAAGCCACTGACTTTGTTAAAACCTAGAATTGGTAACAGAAAAAATATTAGGAAACAGGGAGAACTAAGATAGGACAACATGAACATGAGCACAAGCAAAAAATTATGATCCAATGAGAGACAATCTGTTGTGACAAAGATTGTACTCTGGACTCAACCATGTATTCTCACTGGTTTCTTTTTTTTATCCCCTCTTCCATCTCTCTATGAATGAAATGGTGCAACCAAAAAAATGTAGGCAGTCAATTTAGGAAAAAAAAAGCATTTATAGATCATCGAAGCATGTATTTGGACTGGAGTTTTTAAACATATATAAGTGATCTACTATATTCACAGGAAATTATACTGAACCAAATCAATGTGCATTGATTAATTGGTATTATAGAAGAAGCAAACCAATTCCACCTGCACTGATAATATTCAGAAGAACCATCATAATGACCCAAGGCTTTTAACATAACTGGACTGCATAATTAAACCTATTAATCTAGGGAACTCAACCTCAATTGCAGCTCCTGCACGCCGCATCTAGTTTACCTCCTCCCAAGAGATTTTTCACATGCTGTATCGGTCAAGCAACACCTTCATAGGGTGGATAAAGAAGACAAGCACAATATCAATGCACCTAGAATTCAAGAACCAATGTGTATCATCCACGAAGATTAGAAATACTCCACCCAATCAGAGAGGGACACCAAGACAAGACATGCTGGAAAGGGAACGAAGAGCACGGACCTCACCTCACGAATCCAAGGACGACGGACTGAAATGGCGCTTGTGCACAAATCGGGTGGGGACTATGGTGACTAGAGAGCCATTTGCCACCTCTATCATCAAAAGCAAAATATATCATCAAACGCAAATCAATTTGAATTCACACAAGGAAATAAAAGAAAACGAAGCACAATGTTAGTCCTAGATAGTTCAACAGAGCAAAACACAGACATAGATGTATACCCTAGGGGCACATGGTGAAAGTCACCTGCGAGGATGTACGTGGTAAGAAAGAAGGGAGGGGGTCACCTTCCCCGCCGTCGCCGCGCCTGGCCGTGCCGCCCGTCGCCCCGCCGTCGTGCCGTACATCTACGTTGTGCTTCAGCGTTGAGTTGCTGACTGACGACGTTCTGAATCGGAGGAGCACTGGAAATGGTATGCTCAATGACAGAGCAGAACAGTGAACGCCAGGGCAGCAGGAACAGGAACTAAAGGCCGTGGAGGCTGGGGCACCCGGCGTGATCGTGTCTCCAACCACGCAGAGCTGGACTATGCGCCGGCTACCATCTTGGCGCTCCAAGAGTCAACAGCACGTGTACGAGTTACGACCGCCCCGCTGGCCGGCCGGCAGCAGGCCACATTTCTCCTCCTGACACGTGTCACACATGCGCAACGCATCGACGTGAGGTCTTGCAACGTGCGGCGGTCTGTCTCCAACAAAGAGAGGCAAACTCAAAATACATCTCCCACAATGCCTTTGTCTTTCCAAAACGTCGTCCAAACAGATGACCCATACACCTCGTCTATTTTGGCTACGAGCACAAACGATAGCCAAAAATCATCTCCTCTCTCCTCGCGATGCAATCCTCTGGTGGTGGCGCGCCCGTGCAATCCTGCCACATGGTTTTGGCAGCGCCAAGTCCGGCGGGTCCGGAGGGTGGCGCCCAACTGCTGCGTCGACGCCGGCCGACGAGCCCCTCCTCTGCGCTCCCGAATCCGCGTCGAACAGCGCCGCCTCATCCTCTAGCGGCGACGGCGACGGCTCCAGCTTCCAGGACGGCGACGGCGACAGCGTGGCGTGCGCCGCCTTCCGCAGCGCCCATGTCCGCGCCTCAGCGGCCGCGAGCTCGGTCGTCAGAGATTGGGGTGGCAAGCTCAGTCGTCGAAGATGGGGGTGGCGAGCTCGATCGTTGGAGATGAGGGAGCTGCTGCTGATGTACGAGCCATCACGGTCGGGCCACTGCAGCATGCGACGAGCTGCGCCATGCGGCCGGCTTTTGCCCCTGGCCTAGTCGCTCGTCGCCGTGTGGGCAGACCAGCCTTGGTCAACTCCACTGCCTGCCTGCGGGAAGGCACTGTGCCGTTGAGAATAAAAGAGGGAGCCAGGCGGCGCATGCGATTTTTTTGGGCGAGCTGTTGGAGGAGTGAAGTTTTAGATGGGCAGGTTTTTCGCTGTGGACGACCGAATTCATAGAATGGCTCTTAAGTTTGGGTCGGGCTGTTGGAGACAGCCTAAGTTGACAAGGGTGGGCGACTGGGCGTTGCTCGTTGCAGGCGTGGTCAAGGCGGTGGCGGGCGCCGTGCCACTGCTGGCGGACAGAGGTGTCCGTTGGAGAATGACATGCTCTCTATTTTCTGAAATCCGCATTCTCCAAGGGTGTCATTCTACAACCATAAAAAAATATATTGATTCGGGGTCTGGATGGTAGAGTTTATTTTTACCACCAAATCTACATGCTTAGTCCGCGGTAACTAGACTGTCACAGTACCTGAATGATTCGATCAAAAAATGTTCGGTCTACCCTAACTTTCTACTTGCCACTCTATTTTAATGCTCTATGCTAACTGTCTAAGTGCAGTTTTAATGAGCTATTAATGATACTGTTGCTAACAGCTAAGCAAAAATCTGATATGGCAATCTATTAACGAGAAGAGAGAGTAAAATTTGATGACATTGTTTCTTCATGGAGAAACGGCGTCGACACGAACGAGGCACGAAGAAACGATCGTTTTTGCGTTGGGAGGAAACGAGTAGTTTCGTGACGCCCGCGATGGCACTTCTGCGTTCTTGCTGCCGGGACTAGGTCGCGCTCGCTGTCCGTGAAGAGCGCGCCGCCGCGCCGCCGCGCCTCTGCCCAGGCCAAACTCGCCGGCCGTCGTACGCAGTCCAAGCAAGCTGCTGACGCTCGCTCGCGACGCGATTTCTCGTTCCCGAAGCCGCCCGTGCGGGCCGCCGCGAGCTCCCCGCGCTCGCCCGCCGGCCGCCGCTCACCCGCTTGCCTGGCACCAGTACGCCCGCTCGCCGACGATACGCCCAGGCCGCACTTGCCGCTCGCCTTCGCTCGCTTACTGGACGCCAGTGCGCTCCTCGTCGCTGCGATACGCCCACAGGCCGCGCCGGCCGCGCAGGATGTTCCGCCATACGCACAGGCTCTGCTCCGCGTGCGCACTCGCCGGAGGCGCCGACGCTGCGCGTGCTTGCTCCTTGCTGGCCGTGTGCTCGCTGCTGGCTGCGCGTGTGTGCGTGCTCGCCGGAGGCACCGCCGCTGTGCGTGCGAGCTCGCTTTCCTGCTCGTGCGTGCGTGCTGCATCTGTGACCGTGAGGTCGGAGAGAAACACAGACGAGATGAGAGAGAAAACAGGGTACGCGAAGACTCCACCATTGTATGCGTTAGTTTCTACGGAGTACAGATTATTTTTGCTAACGTGGCCTTAGTAGATATTGTGTGTAGTTTTCACTGTTGAGACTGCTCTAACACAATCACTAATGCGTTCCATAAAAAAAAACACAATCACTAATGCCTAGTTGTCTACTGGTATATATGAGATCACCTGAAAAGGTGCCTATTCAAAGAGGCACTTGTTTCACGATACCCCCTTGATTCTTGCTTCAGATAAATGCAGATAGCTGAAATTTTTCGATAACCCCTATGAAAAAAATATATGAAGAGTATACTGATATGCCATTTCAGCTTGTAAATCTAGTGGGGAAAATAAGGAGAAAATGTCATGGTATATATTTATATATATTTATATGTTATTGTTCAATTTAAACTTATACGAGTACCCTTTTGGGAAAGGAAACCATAAAAGAGTTTAAAGAACAATAGGTGTGATATGTAGATCACCATCTTTTGAATCTCCAAAACCTTTCTAAAACATGAGAAGAGAATGACATATGGATATTCCGTGAAATCTCCAATAAAACCCAATGAGAAAGACATGAGAACGTGATACAACATATAGCCTTTCAAATAGGTTACGGCTAAATTTTCCATTCCCCTAGCGAATTCCCCCTAGTCACGCTCTCCTGATTACTTGCACTACTGTACTATCACCAATTAATCCTCATGTATACATTTGGTTAGATTGGATTGATGATCTGAGCTTGTCATCCTCCACTGAATACATATAACTATTTGTGTATATAGCACTGATGCACACCTCTTGTCGTTTTGTGCAATGGTGCACACTGGAATGGGCATTCTCCCCAAATCGGTGGCTACCATGCCGGACATGACATGGAACTCATCTTGGATGTCGCCCGTTTCAAATATCCTCCACATTGGGCTCCATTGCAAAAGGTGACATGTTACGATGCTGAATGTTGGCCTATAAAAAGACGACATATCTAGTAATTGAGTGTAGCAGAGATACGTATGTTACGATGGTGTTGTGGGCACACAAGAAGGGATAGAGTCCGAAACAACGATATTCGGGATAGGGTTGGGGTGGCACCAATTGAGGAGAAATTGATTCAACACCGGTTGAGATGGTTCGGCCATGTCCAACGGAGGCCTCCTGAGACGCCGGTGCGTAGTGGGATTCTAAAGCGGGTCGATAATGTAAAGCGCGGTAGAGGTCGACCTAAACTGACTTGGGACGAGTCGGTTAAGAGAGACCTTAAGGAGTGGAATATCCCTAAAGATTTAGCCATGGATAGGAGCGCTTGGAGACTAGCAATTAACGTGCCTGAACCGTAATCTTTCTCTTGTACATTTTATGGGTTCTTTGTTTCATGTCTCTTTTGGGTTTTATCTCTAGCCTACTTCAACTTACTTGGGATAAAAGGCTATGTTGTTGTTGTTGTTTGTTGTATTGAGTTCCATTGCAACTTCTTTGGGAAGCCATGATACAAATTATGACTCAAATGGACTTCTCAGAGGGTGTATACTCTGCCTATCTTCCTCTTTCGCTCTTGATCATTTTCTCTTGGGAAAGGCCAACATTAAGATATAACTATACCTTTGTACCCAACAAACAAGTACAGAAACTCTGTTGTCCATAATACATACAGTATACCTTAATTTCAGTGATGGCCACCGTGAAGTCTAGCAAGGCGAGATTCTCCCCCCTCTCCGGCCCCGTGTTGTATACAGAGACGACGACTCATTTTTTTACGAAGAAGAATTATATTAATAATAGCTAGGTACTCCGTACATCAACGAACGATAGCCAACATCCCCATATGCGAAGTTGAGAAACTTTTTTCTTATCATATCCCAAACTTTTTATTTTGGGTTATGAATAAAAAACACTAAATACAATGTTTTTAGCAACACGGAGAATAGAAATCTGGCAAGATGGATGGTTTGTCTGGGGATGGCTTGGTTGAATTTGGGTTTGTGCTCGTTCTTGCACGGATTCTAAGGACCAGTTCTCGAAGTCGGCAACTCGGCTTAACAACACAACCATGAGACCTACACCAGTTGATGCTGAATCTTTGATCAAATGGGTTGTGGAAGTTAGGAGAAAGGAGGAAGGTTAACCAATAACCTAAAATAAAGAGGAGAAAATAAGGCATTTCTTGAAGGTGACATTTCCTGATTTCTATTTCATTTTTAGATGTTGGGTTAGGATTTTCCTCCCTTACGTAACACACTTACACTGCTGACCTTTTTTCATGAGGCTAAACCATTTCCATTCCACATGGAACAGAAAGTGCCAGTTTTTAGTTGCCCACACCCTAGTGCCAGTTTTTCATGAGGGTAAACCATTTCCATTCCACACTGCTGACCTTGATTCAACCATGTTCCAGTTTTTAGTTGCCCACACCCTAGTGCCTTGCTCATTTCTTGAAGATTAATTTCTCCAATCATGTCCCTTCTCTTGGATGATCCACCCACCACATTTAGTAACATGGAAATCTTATTAAAAAATCACTAACCCCTTTGTGCTTCCTAACAATGGCCACAAGTACTAACTGGAGTTGATGAGCAAAACAATACACATAATAAGCTGAACTACTTTCTCTCATTATCAAAGATTTCAAGCCATTGAACTCACCTCTCATATTGCTTGCACCATCATATCCTTGGCCTCGGACTTGCTTTAAGCTTAACTTAAGATTAGCGAATAATTAATCAATAGCAGCCTTGAGATGGGCAGATGTTGTTTTAGTCACATGAACAAGACCAACAAATCTCTCTTTGATAATTCCATATTTATCTATATATCTCAAGACAACTGCCATTTGTTCTTTCCAAGAAACATCTCTGGACTCATCAACTAGTAAGCAAAAAACGTCGTTTCCAATTTCTTCTAGAATGGAATGTAGCACTTCCTTTGTAAAACAGTGTGCAATGTTCCTTTGTATTTCTGGAGCAATCAAAAGACTATTATCTGATCTATTTGTTCCTATTGTATTTTTAAGGCTGGATTTTGCTCCGCTGTAAAATTATAAAATTCTCTGAAGTTCCCTTTATTTAAAGACTCCTTTGACTCATCGTGGCCCCGAAAAGACAATCCTTGCTTCAATAATATTCTGCCAACATCAATAGACCCATTCAACCGAGTAAGATAATTCTTCTTACTAGATTCGCTCACATTATGAAAAGCAACATCAATATGCTGATTTCTTTATAACAAATCATCACACTTCTTCATTGCAACATAGTGTGCGCCACTAACATCTCCTACATGAACTCTTAGCCTTTCTTTTTTGTGAAAAGTGTTCCAACCAGTTTTAACAAATGCCTCATAACCGGCATCCTTCTTATCTCTAAATAAGAGCCAATAAAAACAATATGCTCTATCTTTGGCCTCACTGTATTCAAGCCAATCAAACTCCTCAAACCATTCTGGAATAAACCTTCTCGGAGCTCCTCCAATATATGTCATAGGAAAATCAAATGCATGAGGTTGACTAGGCTTATTCTCCAAGTACTTCCTTCTCACACTCTCTCTTAGATTAGGATGGTAATCATCAAATTGTTTCCTTAATCTTGGATCATATTTAATCTCCTCCTCCCAACTTAGATCATCCAATTAGGAATTCTGAAGATTATTGTCAGCCTCTGGTGCTTTTCTTTTATAATACCGTAACATGATGTAATCTATAACAAAGGATGAAAGAAACATAAATATGTGCTTCAATTCAGATTAAATCAAAAAAGAAGCAGCATGGAGCATCTAAGATTTACCTTAAATCAATCGACTGTGCGTCTGTGCTTGCTGCCCAACGAGGCAGCCTGCAATATCATGCTAACACCGTGGCGATTGACTGAAAGACCTAGCCGATTGGCGAAAGAGCGAGAACCAAGAGGAAGCCGGAGAGGCGATAACACCGTGCCACCGTGGAGGTCGCCGCCAAAGATGAAAGGTCGCTGCGGTTTCTGATAGATGGAAGCGGCGTGCGGCGCGGTGTCAAGTCCCGCTAGCTTCCTTTGATAATTGATCGGATGACTCATGACTGGGCTGCTCTTGCTCATTTGATGGGCTGTGGACTGGATGGGGTGGTGCAATATTGGGCTTTGGGTGGTGCATATAGGGCCGAATTTTATCTGCTATAACGTGATTACAAAAATTGGGATGGTGCAGCTACACCCACAAGCCACAATGTGCCTTCGCCGCTGACCGTTTCTATCCCCTCCAGCCAACATAAGCTTGGTGCTAACCAAACAGTAACCGCAACAAACCAAGAGAAAGCAACAAAAATGGCATGGCAGGAATCAACCAGCCTGCTATCTACGGTTCAGACAAACTTCGTTGAGTCAACTTATTACAGACAGAGAAACTTCTCAAACAAAAGTTTTCTTTTTCCCCAACTCCCAGATATTTCCTTCTTAGTCTTTCTTCTCTTCAATTCTGATCATCACCAAAGTCAGGCGGTTCTGCTCCACCTGGCAGCAGAGGGTTCGCCTGCTGCGTATGAGTAGCCAGAATCTGTTGAGCGAGTTGAAGCATTGCATTTGCACCTTCCTAGCTGTTTCTTATCATATTCACAATACAGACATGACCAATATATCATTAATGAGTGTATATGCCATATAATTTGCATTGGGTTCTTAACCATTTTTTTCTCAAAAGTTGCATTATTACGACAATTCCAAATTGCCTAGCAAGGCATGAAATTTTCTCCCAAACGGCAATCATTCTTCACACCAGTTCCAGCATTGTTCAAGATTTGATGGGATATTATTAGCTCCCAAACATCTAGTGATCATAATCCAAATAATTTTAGCTACTGGACAAGTAAAAAACAGATGTGATATAGTCTCAACACAATTAAAAAACATAAAAGAAGGGTCTCCAGACCATCCAGCACATTAAGTCACTGCAGATAAGAGACTCTCCCGCCACGACCGCTCCCCAACGGGCGACTCGGGGGGGCACCTGCGCCGCCGCTCCTCCTCCCCGCCTCGCTGGCTCCCTCCGGCCGCCGTCGCCGCCATAGCTGTGGTGGCGATGGCAGCCAACGGCGGCGGCTCCACAAAGGAGCCCCGTTCGCACCTCCGCCCCCTCCTCCATCCCCCAGTCCTCCTCCTCCACCACCTCTTCTGCTCCGGCGACCTTGGTGGCCATCGACGACCAACGGTCAGCGAGCGGCCGGATCTGGGCCCCTGCGGGCCAGATCCGCCGTTCGGGCCTATTTCCTCGCCCTTCCCTCCCGTGGTGGGACTGGAGATGGCCCGCCGGCGGCCATGGCGCCTGGCCTCCCGCTGGGGACTTCGGCGGCCGGGAAGGGGCTGGCTGGCCGGATCCGGGCCCCCGGGCCTCGGATCTAGCCGGCCGGGCTGCCGTTCCCTGCCCCCCTCCGGCGCGGCGTTAGGCTGGCTCCGCGGGCTCCCATGGTGCCCCCCCCTCCTGCGCTGTGTCCTGGCTTGGGCCTGTGCAGCGGCCGGCCACCGGGCGGGCGTGGGGGTGCTGTGCAGCGCCCCCTGCTCGTCCTCTCCTGCGTCGTGCACCTGGGTTGGGGGCTTGGTCTTGGCTGCCACCGATGGCTGTCTGGGCTTGATGCGTGGGGATTTGGGTGGCGTGGCCAGGGCGTACTCCGTGTCGCACCATGGTGGTGTGGGCGGCTGCTCTGGCGGTGCGCCATCGATTCCGTGGTGGCGTGGATGTTGCCGTCTCGCTCTCTCTTGGCTTCACTGGGATGCATGGCGCTCGGGCGAAAGCTCAGCTTGATGTGGTTTAGGCAGGCGACGGTGACGCCTTTTGGCGCCACTCCCTTCTTGAAGGCGTCGCCTTTGAGTGCCATGCTCCTGTCTCCGGCGCCATTTTCTGGGTGAAAGCCCGTCCTTGGCTATCCAAGGCCAGCAGCGATGGCGTCCTCGGCGTCACCCCCTTCATGAAGGTGTTGCTGAAGAATCTTTACGGTCATCGCTCCTCCTCCGTGGTCACTTTAGTCGTCTTGCTGCACCTTTTCGAGCTTCATGTTTTCTCTTCACCTGAGTTTGTCCAGCTAGTGGTTGTGGTAGCCGTAGTCGTGTTGTGTCCGGTGGATGCTTTGCCACCGAGGTGTGGTCTTCACGGTGGATGCTTTGCCACCGTGGTGATTCCAGCGGATGCTTTGTCGCCGAGGTGTTCTTCGCTGCTTGGACAGATGCTTTGCCGTCTGTGGTTCTTCAGTAAGTCCTCCTCCTTGCCCGTGGTCTGGAGGGCTTTGGCCCTTGTGACTCAGAGGAGTGGTTATTCCCGTGGATGCTTTGCCACTGATGTGCTTTCAGTGGATGCTTTGCCACCGAGGACGCGTTTCCGGCGGATTTGGTCGCCGAGGTCGCTGGGGTGGGGATGGATGCTTGGCCTTCTAGAGTTCGGGTGGATGCTTTGTCGCCGTGTCTTTCCGGCAGATGCTTTGCTGCCGAGGTTGGGTTGGACGGATGCTTTGTCCTCTAGAGTCTACGGCTCCGCTCACTGCTGGCTACATGGGTGTCGAGATCTTTGTATTAGGTTCAGCTTCCTGGGGTTGTTAGGTCGAGGATCCCCCCTCATGTTTCTTGCTTTGTGTTTGTGTTGAGAATTTCATCGGTAATCCCTGGATTACTAATGAATCCTCTTGTACTAACTATGTGTAGGTCTATTGACCACTACCACTTCTCTTAAAGCAGTACGTGCTATGCACGATTTCGGAAAAAAAAGAAGGGTCTCCAGTCCATTTTTTTTTTGAGATTATTCTTGGTCAACACAGCATTATTAGTCATTACCCATAAAAAAATCTTAATTTTCTCTTGGATCTTACTTTTCCAAAAAAAAAAATTATGATTTCAACCAGCACAAGAGCTGGTCATGTGATCATAAATTGATTTAACAGAGAAACCTTTTTTACTCCTCAAGTTCCAAGAGACAATCATTTTGATCATTCAACTGAAAAACCCTAGCCTCATTAAGAATAAACTCCCATTCCATCCTCAAACTATTATGTAACCATCTTCTAAAAACAATCTGCATTCCACCTCTAAACTGTGCAAAATTATATCTTTATTTTTAGCCAACTCAAAGAGCAGAGGGAATTTTTGATATAAAGGAACATCAAAAAGTCAAGGGTCTAACCAAAATCTAGTCAAAATCACCACTCTTAGTTTGAACACCTCTACGGCTCTACCTTGTAAATAGATATGCTTGATTTGTAGCAAACCAGCCCAAATGAGGGAGTCATTAAGCCTATGTGATACTTACAGTGCTGACCTATGTTCACTTGCAGCAGGGTTCGTCATACCTATTTGCCATAGTCCATGATCGACAGCATAAAACATGTTGTAATTGCTCATCATCGAACGAAGAAGATTCCCTTACTAGGATTGCAATTGTTGTGTGCTATCAGGAAGCTGCAATGCTATCAGGAAACCTTGTGCCAAAGATACCTTCTATTACAAAGAGACATGTTTGAAATGTGTCCAAGCGAACGGTGATTGCTTAAGACTATTATCTTAGGCTCTGTGTGGTATCTGAAGGCAGTGAGCAAGGTGTTGATACGCTTTTACTAATGTCTTCACTTGGTGCCAGTTAATGCAATATAAATTTCACAAAAATGTCATCAAACATCCGTCAAACCTATAAGTTTCTTCTGTTGACTTTACATCCCAACACATGGTTGGGCATCAAATATGAGAAGCTGAAGTTGAATTTTGGACAATTATTTCAACAGAAAGTCTACCTAATGATTTAGAATTAGAGGTCTGTTGTTGAAATCAAAGCATGCCTATTTGTCCACCTTTGCTACTTCACATAGTATTTTTCTAGAAAAATGGTGCACAATTATTTTCTCTCGTGGAAGTCATGTCAAGCTTTAGAGGTCTATACACGGGGTAGGGCTATTTTTTATTCACCCTCATCCACCCTAGCATAGTAAGGGTGGGGTCAGGAGGGTGGAGGGTTGGGATTGATTAGTCAATGGTACATGCTTTGGGAGATGGGGGCAGGTTTTAGTTTACAATTTCTAATTCTAAGTGATAATTGTTGTATTGGGACAGAGCCCCTCTTTGTATGGAGCAAGATCTAAGGGCGTCCCCAATGAGGTCATTCTTGCTAGCTATTTGCCTATAGAGAGAGAATGCAAAAAGTGAAGCAGCTAGCGTCGAGCTCGGCGCTCAGCTTGCACGGTTCCCAGTGCACCACCATCTCTCTGACTACACTGCCCACCTCCGTATGTGTTGGCCGGCTGAATTTCTTTTGCATTTTTTATTCTCAAATCGACAGGTGATTTACTTCCATTGTTGAGGAAGCCCTAAATCTAAGAAGGGTGGAGGGTTGGGACTGATTAGTCATGGGGACATGCTTTGGGAGATGGGAGCAAGTTTAATTTTAGTTTACAATCTTTAGTTCTAATGTAGATAATTGTTGCATAGGGACAGAACACCTCTTGGTATGGAGCAAGATCTAAATCTCTACCAAGGTTTTTTTTTTGCTTGTGCCAAGTGGGTTGCATGGTGACCAATAGCCAGATGGCGCTAGCAACAATCAAGGAGCAGCATGCGCGGCATGCAAGGAGAAGGTAAGAATTAGGCATTTGTGGCGAGTTATGGAGTCCACTTGTTTAGCAGGATCATGATTCAACTCAACAATAATATGAGAAGAATCTCAGGGCTAATTGAAAAAGTTAGCAGAAACCAAAATGCCACAGCCCACGATCTTGCTAAAAGAGCTTACAGAGCTCCAAATAATAGAAATGTTGCAATGACATGTACCAATCCTGGTAACTCTTCTGAATGTCCTTGTACTAATTCCTTGAGAAGTGTACTCTTTAGACACTGTACTTACCTTACAGCCTTGTGCTGCTAATAATAAAGTCCTGTTTATTCGTCAAGAAAAACTCAACAATAAAAGTATATTGATTCTTTCCCAATAAACCAAGACTCTTTTATGTAAATTGTAACGTCCCACGTCTAAAAACTGCTTATATGGCCTAGCTTTGTACGTGGAATGGGCTTGCATATGTGTAGCACCTTGCTTATACTTTCATCATCGCTTCGTGTAAAAGGGTTAATCCGGAGGTGTTACGTCTTTCATCCTCCTAAACTTCTAAGGTGGTACTAAATCCACCAACCATAATCACATAGGACAACTTCACAACTACTACATGCTTTTAATGACTGGGGTGTTACATTTAGAGCGCGGCCTCAGCCAACCAGCAAAAACTATGACCGTACCTTTTACTACTAATGAGAAACTCACGGAGCACATGCATGGCTGGCGTCTAATTTTGGATACTTAATCACGGCATTTATTACCTTTTGTCTAAGGAACGGTGCTCTCTGTGTGTGTGTGCGCGCGTGCGTGCGTGTGTGTGTCAACTCTCATTTGGGGTAAGCAATGACAAAACTATTCTATCTTCCAATTCTCTCTCTTCAACAAGACAACAACAGGTCGCTACAAGCTTTGAGATCCATTATCGCTACAAGGTTCTCATAACTTTCATAAGGAAAAATGAATCTACATTGTTGAGATTACTTGTAACACATGTTTTAAAATTACTATAATTGAGTTACAATGTGCTACTCTATGGAGATAATTAATGCAATCTCTTTGCTATGTACTGTTATATCAAACACATATATTAAGTTTTTTTCACTATTTATCAACTTTTGGTTCAAAAGCTAATGCTATAAAAAGTTAAAAAACAAAACACAAGATTGTAATCTCTTCTAAACATTGCATCTCAGATGAAGGCCCTAGGATGACACTCATTAGAGTTTGCAAAAATAGTGTGGGAAGTGAGGGAGAGCCCCTTACCATCTTGACATTATGTAGACAAAAATATTTACAATCGGTTATTTGGTAGGGATGGAATTCATAAGACACTACACTAACCCCTATTGAACCTTTTAAGGGAGAGTTGGCCTTTACACTACATAGGCTTCCCCTAACAATAGCCCCCGTCGAAGACACATATATAAATAACTTAACATCTCTTCATATATGGAAGATAATATGAAACACTAACTATACAAACTAGAACAAAATATCTAAAATTAAAATCATTTAAAACACAAGAGCATTCGGACTATTATGTAGCTAGCACCTTAACTCACTCTACTTAATACAACACAAGGTAGCACTTAACTCACCCTATTTAAGACAACATAAGGTAGCACTTAACTCACCCTATTTAAGACAACATAAGGTAGCACTTAACTCACCCTATTTAAGACAACATAAGGTAGCACTTAACTCACCCTATTTAAGACAACATAAGGAAGCACTTAACTCACCCTACTTAAGACAACACAAGACACTTTGATGACGCTCATTATAATTTGCAAAAAGAGTGGGAAGGAAGGAGAGAGCTCATTGCCCTCATGCTCTTAGCATTATTTATAAGCAATGTCATTTTATAATCAGCTCCTTGGTAGAGATGAAATTCATAACATACTACACCAACCCCTATTGGGCCTCTTTAAAGGGGAGTTGGTCTTTCCCCAATAGTAGCCTTATGGATGTATTACATGACCTAGTAGATGCCCATACATGAACAAGTACAATATAACTAAAACCTTGCCCTTTGCAACCCACACATGTGCGTCTCACTAAATAATCTAACCCAAAAACCCTATGGGAATAAAGGGGCATGTAGAAAAGAGCATGCACACGATGCTTAGCCTGTACATGTATTAATTCCTAAGGTTTCTAGTCTGAAGTGCCTTGATCTTTTGGATGTCTTCATCTTTGGGCTTCAGCTCCTTCTATCGCTTCAGTAACATAGTTCAATGGCTTTACTCGGCTTGAAGGTCTTCTTCTCTAGAACCTACTCGATGTACAGATCTTTGACTCTGCGGCCTTCATATTCGGTATCTTCTCGGTGTTCATTTTGATATCTTCTTAGCACATAGACCTTCATTTTTGAGGCTGTAACACCTCTGGTGTTATATTAACTAAAACATGCCATGTCATCATATGCACTGCAAAGCATTCATGTTTAAGTCAACCTTAATGTGCATTAACTAAAACAAGTTTACATTTCATAGGTTGATTGTGTTTCTGGAATGTTTTGTCACATGAAATAATAAAACCCTACTTTTGAATGTCATCGTAAATACTTGGTTTATATTCTATGTACTTGAGGTGTAAACCATGTTTACACTAGTGTCAAGCATAGTGTATAAACTTAAGTTCAACCCTTAAAAATTTGTTTCCATATTTGAAGTTGAATTTGGGTTTCAAAGCTTATTTCCAAGCCTTGCAATTCAAATTTAAATTCAAATTAGAAAGCTATAAAGTGTTTTTCGAAAGTCAATTTGGTCAACCAAGGTGTCATTGGGTCAATGACCTAAAAATGTCATTGGATGATGTTTGTGATCACTAATGACCAACCAATTAAGTTAGAAACCAAATCGAGTTTGATTTCAATTTTAAAAACCCTTTATTCTAAAACTTAGTTTTACCCCCTTTTCTCTAATTCAAAATCTATAAAGAATTTGGAGCTACTCTAAAAAGATAGTTTGTAGATCTTGACAAGATCTACAAAGTTGGTATATAAAGTTTTTCAAGTTTCCAAAAGAAATTTCAAATGAATTTGAAAATACAGTTTTCCAACATTTGTCCCCTTTTGATTTTAAAACCATAATTCAAAAATTATGCATAATTTTGGAAAATTTTGTATATGAAAAAGCTTTGGTTTGGAAAGTTAAACATTTTATAGTTTTGAAGATTTTCAAGTTTTATTGAAAAATCAAAAGTAATTTCAAATGTTTTTTCTAGGGTTTTATCCCCTTTTTGAATTTGGATTCAAATTTCAAAATCTAGAAATAATTTGAGGATGCTAGTTAAAGGAAAAGTGTAGCTCTTGAAAAGTTATGCAAATGATATTTTTGGAGATTTTTAAGTTCTTATATAAATTTTGGAGTAATTTGTATTTTTAAACGAATGGCAATTCTGTAATTATCTGGAACAGCGCGAAACCTATCGTCGGCCGCCATCGCCGGCTTCTCAACCCGCGCCGCCGTCCACCGCCGCACCTGCTCGGCCGCCAGCGTGCTCCTGAACACCCAAAACTTCTCCGTCGTCATGTCGCCCGTCCATATATCGACTCCGCCCTATAAATAGCTCAGCCGTGGCCGACTTCCTCTCCTTCTTCCTGCCGCCACCGCCGACGACTTCCCTCCGCCGCTCGAATTCATCGCCGTCGATCCACTGTAGTCCAATTGCTCTTGCCATTAGCTCCGCCACATCTTTATGGTTAGTTTGAGCCGCCGCAAGCTTTTTCGCCGTCGACCGCCGCACAGGGTGAAAATATATTCTCTTTAACTCTCCTGTCATGTTCTCCATGCTATCCTGCCCCTCATGCGCTTCTTGGCCGGCTTGATGGTCCACAGGAACTCTGGTGACGCCGACCTTGCCATCGGAGCGCCGCCGCCGCCATCACCGCCGTCGCCTGCAGCTCTATTCAAGCACTCCAGGCCTTCATCAACATGCGCATCAGCATCGTGGTGAGATACTGCAGCTGTATGCGCTATCAATTTCATCTTTATCTAGTCGTAGACGCTGGGCACCGAAGCTCGCCGTCGGCATGCCTGGCCAGCGCCGCCGCGCGCGTTGCCACTTTGGCTAGGGACCGGGGACGGTGTCATCTTGTTGCCAAACGGGTTCGCCTGAGTGCCTTGCATACGCTCGAGTGCTCACCGTCATCGGAAATCACTCCGGTGAGCGTCGCCGCCGCGTCCGACCTCCGCCGCGCCGCCATGGCCGCCGGCGTGGGTGCCGCCGTCGCCCCGCAGCGCCGTTAGCTACCCTGATCGACTCCCCGTGCCAAGCTGAGTCCGATGGTTCAAGTCCGGTCGTCGGAGACCTTGCCGTCGGTGAGTAATCGCCGGTCAACCGCCGGCGGGCCGTCGGTCAGCGCAGGAGTACTGTGCCGATTTTTCTTTTTCTATTTTTAGAAAATGATTTAAATGCTATTTTCTTTGAAAAATCATAGTAATTCATATACAGCTCCAAAAATTCTAAAAATTTTTGTGTGTGTTCTTTATGATTTCATTTACCTAGAAAAAATATGAAATGATAAATTCTTGTAGATGTTAAAATTAGCCCTTTTAATTGAAAAATGGACCTTCTATGATTTTTAATAAATAAAATAATAGGCTTTTAATTCTGAAATTCTTTTTTCCATCTAATTAGGCCGAGGGCTTTTCAAAATAAAATTTTAGGCTTAATTTGATAACTTTAATTTTATGCCTTTATTTAATTCCTTTAAATAATTAATTAGTCTCTTTAATTGAGTTTAATCATTATAGGATTTGTTTGACTTTGGGATTGATTGATGACCTTGGGTCATTAACCCTAATAACCTTTGGCACTTTAATTAATTGTTTGTGCTTATCTTAATCATGTCATTAGGGCTTAATCAACGTTATTTCATGTATTTAATTAATTTCTTAAATGGCGTAGTTAACCCTAATTGATGAGGACATCACTCCATTGGATGCACAAGATGATCCTCCGCTGGACATTCAAGGTCCAATCACAAGAGCTCGCGCACGATAATTAAATTTACAGGTGAGCTCGTTCTTAAGGAAGTCTTTTTATGATTTTGAGAATAGATTGCTACCTAATGATTATATTGTACTTAGGAATCATGGAGAGGACCAAGGGATGCATAAGGGATGTCTTGGAGGCATGAAGGACCAGCAAGGGCGCCTAAGTCAAGGTGAAGACCCAAACCGAGTAGACTTCGATCCTGTTTCGGAGTCCAAGACTAGTGTGGAGTAAAGCGGACGCCTAGGACGCATCCGGACTCCGTTTTTGATGATCCACCTATAGATGGAAAGATAATTTCATAAGAAAGCCAATGGCATTGGTTTGAGGTCAAAATTCCTTCGGAGTCATCAGAAAACATCAAAACAAGTTAGCGTCTAGAATCTGTTCCGGTGCTGCGTCACCGTTTTTGGTCCGTTGGGCCGTATATCGTTGTTGAGCCCATTAGGGGGTGCGTCCAGGGGTGGCGACGACCCTTAGACCTCTATAACCAGCCGCCGCCTCTCTCGTTAGGTTTTGGGTTTTGCTTAGATTATTCTGTTCACAACAGTTTCGCCGCACCGTCGGTTTGTGAGACCCCAACTCGTGAGATTAATCATTCATCTGCAATTGGTTGCATTCTTTCATGTTCTTGCTTGTGTTCTTCGATTAGCAGGCAAAGGACTCAGCCTTCTTGGCGAGGTCGACTGTGCTTCAACGGTCGATAACCAGAGGAGACGTGCTGCGATTACGGGGTTCAGAGCCGAGTTGTTCGGAAGCCGGATCGAATTGTGTCGCGATTCCACCAAATCGAGAGTTATTAGAACCTTTCGGAAGATCGGGAACCCTAGTTCACATCACTAATGAGCTCGATAAGCGAAGTTTTGTTGGCTTGAAACTTTATCGTGAAGAAAAGTTGTACTCAAGTCCTTAATCTGATCATGCATCCATCAAGCATCATGTTTACTATTCCATCATGTTAAAGCATATCAATTATTGAATAGTTTCCGTTAACGGAGAGTTAACGTTGTCACACCAGATCCCAAGGACGAGTAGATTCAGGAATCGGGAGTTGATTTTGGAGTTCGAGACCGTCTACCCCGAATACCAAGGCAAGCCCCGGATACATTCAAACCCTATTCTATTTATAAAAGTTTTATCGCTTCAGCTATGATATGTTGCATTAAGTAATAGGAGTTGAGTGAAAACCCACCAATTGCATTACCTATCGTATTTCCTTATTCCTTGTTACCTGCTTTGGAAGATAAGTAGTAACGCTTAGCCCTGCTTAATTAGTAGTGTTCAAAAGTAAAAGAATGAAAATATGAGATTGGTTTTTCTTGATGGAATCTTGATAATAGTTAATAAATCGAGTCCGGACGGCTAACTTGCACTGGGAATGGAGTCCCTCTATAGTGTTTCCGTCTGTTAATGCCCTAGGTCCCGTCCGTTGGTGAACTGGTGATATCGAGAAATTAGAAATCCACATGCATGAAGTGGTATCCAGTGGGCCAGAGTCCCCATGCATATCATGGAGTGACATATAGTGGGCCAGAGTCCCCACATATGTCATAGTGTGTTATACTGTGGGTTTAAGTTTCCATGTATTTCGGTACACGGGGCTGAAGAGCTCAGGTGTATCATGTGGTGATATATGGCTGCGGTTGTTATCCCGGTATATCGATTCATCTGGGGGTGCATCAGAGTTAAAGTCTCCGGTATCCCAGTGACCTAGGTCCCAGCTGGGTATGAAAATGGATTTGAATCGCCGTTGCTTCTCGGAGAAGAAGACTCGATCGGTGTTCATCATCGTAGTAACAACTTGAACAATGATTAAGGTTTAATAATGAAGTTGGTTGGTAATTGGAGCTAGATCCAATCAAACTTTATTTTTCCGTTAAGCTTTTTCGCAAAATTTCTTATCTCTTACAAGCCTTATCTTGTCCCTCTAGCCTGCATTTCTTGAGTCTTCACCCCTCTTTTTTGTCGGGTCAATCTTGTTGAGTACTTTTGTACTCAGGGTTTGTTGAACCCTTGTTGCAGGTGAGCATCATGGGCAGGAATGCTCCGCATCCTGCTGCATGACAGTCATCGAGGAAAGCGACGACGAGTAAGATGTTTAGCTCTTGGGCAGAGCTTATCGTTTGGTATTGTAATAAAGTTATTTACTGCTACTCCACTACTATTATGGTTTGTGCAATTTAAACTTATGGTTGTAAATATTTGAAACTCAAAGGTTTGTAAACTTATGTTGTAAGTCTTCCGCTATTTTACTCTGATGTATATTATTTATATCAAACTGTTGTAATACTGCAATGCCTCTTTATAACGATTGATCCTGCTCGGAGAATCATGGATAATTCAGGATTTACTAGACAGACTTTTTAAGTCGTATGGAACACAGTCATGGTTATTTGGAGTCTGTTTAGACAATAATCATGCGTGTGGGCCATATGATTTAGGAGGTTCTGCCACAGAGGCCTTCTCACCGCAGGGGTTCCTCTCTGTGGCCTTCATCTTCTCATATCTCCTCACGAGCGTCGAGAAAAATACTTCACCCTCTAATGTCGTTAGTCCTCTAGTGTGCTCCCCTAGTCCCTCTTGGATGGTGCTCATGATGAAGTCCCATGTTTGGTATCTGGGCCTTCGTATTCTGTATCTTATTAGTGCATAGGCTTTTGTTTTTGAGGCTTTTCACCATAGCATGGACTTCATATTCCCATATCTCCTCACGAGTGTCGGGCAAAAGACTTCATCCTCTAGTGTGCTCCCCTAGTCCCTTTTGGATGGTGCTTGTGATGGAGTCTTTAGTCATGATTGATATAGTTGACATAGCCATAGTAGTGGAAGTAGATGATCAAATCAAAGTTATCGATGAGCCCCTTGTGTTGAAGCGGTTGACGAAGGTGCAGTAGACCTTGGAGCCTAAGGACTTGACAAAACCCCTCGAGCTTGGAAATGGAGGATGGTGGGAAGGACTCTATAAGCCTTATATGTTGGTTTAACCCACCCTAAACAAGCAAGGTGGTATTACCCCCCCCCCCCCCAATATCTCATTAACATACACACGGAACACTGTGAACCAAATTCCAAACTAGGTTTGATATCACATCCTACAAAGGTGTTTGGTGGAGGTGATGTTGGTGTAGACATAGAAGGTCTTAGTGAAGCCTCGCATGATGTAGTGTTGGCAGAGGAAAGTCGTCATGGTTGTTGGTGAGGGCCCTCTTGCAAATGTGTTGATGATAATTTCACCATGTTTTTACACCACCAAAACCATCAACAAACACTATTTATAGGAGCTAACAAGCAAAAATATAGTGACCTAGGTGCAAAACTGCCTCAGAATATGCCCACGCTGCGCGCCCTTGACATTTTGCATCACTGTACATCTTTTCTCCATTAGCCCCACACGAAACAGATTTGCTTTTTGAAGCACTAGAAAAGCCTAATTTAGTTCCACATGCACATGTCATTATTTGCCTGTACATAATCCAGGAGCTTTGGGTGGCAGAGGAGGCCCCACCCTTGCGTCAGGCGATGGCAATATTGGCCCATTATCCCATCTTAACCATCCCGTGGTCCTCTCACACAATCCTGGGGTTAGTCTCCACCCTTGGATTCTAAGATCCTCTTCTCTCATTGGCTAAAAGGATGAGCACATGAATTCATGGACTACAAGGGACAACCTTCACTATGACACATGGGGCAACCTTCTAGAAGGTGGAGGATGACCCACCTTCCATAGGGGGTTAGGCCCTTAGGTGGTTAAACCGTCTCAACTTTGGTACAACACCTCTATGCATGCCTCCATGCATCCTCCTTGATCTGAATCATTGATTAAAGGTCGGTTGGATCCCACGGCAAGGAGGAGATATCACTTAGATCACTGACGTGGCACTACCCTCACTCTAGCTAGGAATACTGATGAGCCCGTGGCTCCTCAAGGTTCAAGTATTGTTGTATGAAGAATTCCAAGGGGGCAAATATTTCTATTCCAACTGAATTACCAAAAACTAATATGGAAGATCATTCTTTTATGAAGCTTGGTGATTTTTATATTGACATGAATCGTGTCAAGGAGGTAAAGAACAGCAAAGTCGGACTTACTTTTATGGGAATTAATCTACTTGCATGATGAAATTTTTGCATATAATTATTTAAATATCTGCTATGCTAAGTAACCGAGTCTACCATTGTTTAAGAGTACATCGTGCAAATATATGGTGCCGGTAGTTCCATGCACCATGAATTTGATTGCAAATTCTTTGGTGGTCTTATCAGCCCAAATGTTTGCCTTAATTTTAAATGGCCCATGAGATTTATTTGGGATGTCATGAACGTGAATTGAGAAGCCTAGGAGGAAAGCAAGTAGTATACTGTTCAAATATACAAATGACATGCAATAACTGAATTTAAAATACCAAGGGGCATCCTCAAGCAGTGCTATTATCACACCATGACAAGAAATGACTTAACTCACCCTATCTAAGACAACATAAGGCATTTGACACTTATTAGGATTTGCAAAAAGAGTGGGAAAGGAAAGAGAGTGCATATTGCCCTCATGATCTTAGTATTATATATAGACAATGACATTTGAGAAGCAGCCCTTTGTAGGGATGGAATTCATTTTTTTTGAGATTAGTAGGGATGGAATTCATAAGACACTACACTTATCCTTATTGGGGGAGTTGAACTATACACTACGTGGGCTTCCCCCAACTGGGCTTTGGCTCCTTCTACCTCTTCCATGACATGGTTCATTAGCTAAGAGCTCCTTCAATGTCTATATTTTTGGCTTCGGCTCCTACCGCTTCTCAACACTCCTAAACTTTTAGACCTCTAAACTTTAGAGCTGAGAATCCAAAGAGGCCCTAGTCCATACCTCTATAAAACTATACATGGTGTTTTTTGGAGGGTACAATAAGACATAAACAACCCACATAGTCCACATTCATAACCCATAAGATCAGGGCAGGGTTTGCTTTGTCGCAAAACTCTATTGGTAGGCTTGTCATTGGTCTCATACCAAATTGTGGTGAATACCGAATATTATGGAATTCGTGTTAGTCAAACAAACTCAAGTTTGACCACATTTAAAGTGAATAGTATTAAAATCTATGTATTATTAGAAAATATATATTCCAAGATTGGTACTTACTTTGTATCATAAATATTCGTATTTTTTTGTAATTCTGGTCAAAATTTAAATTATTTGGCTCTAAAAAAAATCGACCAGCGCGATTAAGACTACCACTTTAAATTAAAAAGAAGTTGCCTTCTCACTTGGCGAAAAAACCCTTTACGCCCCACCCTCATCCATACACGGTGGCCTCTATTGCCCAATTGAGAATTAGACCAGGCTCCCCAAATGCTTACGTATGAGAATAGGCGAGGATATTTTCAACCTAGCTAGATTCGAACTCAATACTTGGGAGGTGTTGAACTCAGAAATTGGGAGGTGCTGTCAGAGTGTCTAGATCAGCTGATTTAGCATCCTTGACTCTTGAATTTTATCTTAATAATTTTGGCTTGACAATTCCTATATTAGTCTATTACCGGCTAGCTTGCCCTTCTGGACTTTGACGGGGTATGTCACAACCGTAAACTAGATACACATGGGCTTATTTGCGCTGCCGATAGAGATCGTCACCTCGAAGGAGCATGCATGCATTTGGTGTGTGCTTACCCAGCTGCGTTACTACGTTAAAAAGGGGCATTTTCATAGACAGGTAACTGTAAGCACGCTGCGTCTAGCCTGCTGCTGGCCATGATCGTTTCGTCCATGGCCGGCCGTGTGAAACAGGCAAATGGAAAGCATGGAAACACAGGATGATACTATCTCGCTGGCTTTCCTTGTACCTCACTCCTCTCCTCTTGGACTTGGCGGCACCTCCTTTACTTCTCACACTAACACAAGTTCAGAGTTATTGGGTGAAATTTACACAGGCCTAGTGGCATACCATAGCCCATGGTGCTCAATTTCCGGTGATTGATCATGAGGTATACAACGGCAGGTGTTGTGTTGCAAGGAACAATAGACTCTCCAGTCAGAGTTCCATGGATCCACATGCACACGCCGACACGCGCGCACCCACACCCTGAACGGAGGGAGTAGTCACCGGGTGGTTCTGATTTTTGACAAGCCATAGCAGCCTCAACTTCCACGACACAACAATACCGTGCAGAAGTGCAAACAGGCTAAGTATCCTAAGCACAATTATATGTACACCTACAGCAAGATAATCTCTGAACTAGAGAGACGTGCTCTCTGCTTCACTCAAGCGTCACTACGCTTGCTGAAACAAAACTATACAGCTAACAGACGCATCCTTCTTGCTCGCCAGCCTGACGATATTTGGGTAGAGCTGCCAGTTCAGACGCCTCACTGGAGACCAGGTTCAGCAAACGTAGCAGCTGACAGTTTGATCAACGAAGTCCAGTCTCATTTTGGTGCACACAGCGCTGGCCTCATACT
>CM041634.1:3514825-3611318 GCA_023333625.1 Bothriochloa decipiens | reverse complement strand
ATGATTAATCATAAACAAAATGAATCACTAACAGGAGCAGCTACATAGTATATTTTTTCTCGAACACGACTTCACGTGTCTTTTTCATTAAGAAAAAGAGGCCGAGACCGGCGAATACAACGAAACACAAAACACGACCACAGAGAGAGTGGCCAAAAACACAAAACACAACGACAAACAACTACTGCTACAGACATACAGACAGCAAGAAACAGACATATACCCCACCAAGCCCCGCAAAAACAACGCAAACCCGCGAGATGGGTTGCAACACCACACGGGTCAAAGCTCAGAACATCCGAGCTTGACGAGCCAAACGGAGCGGAACCTCACGCAAAGAAGGCACTACCACAGTGCCGCTATGAGGCGGGGACACAGCCGACGACATGGAAGGGCCAGGCTACGTGGATGGCGATGCGGGAGCTCGTAGTGGTCTTCAATGGAGCCTTCAGGAAGGATATGACGCCCTCGGACGCCCGCTGCATTGAGAAGTAGGCCACTGGAACCATCGATCCCGAACCCCGGCAGTCGCCGCCGACGAACATAATGACGACGCCTTCAGGAAGGTGATGACGCGGCCGCCACCGTCGTCGGTCCAAGGCGCAAGGCCTGGACAAGGGGTTTTCACCCAAAATGCCGTCATCCGCAGCCGGCACCACCGAGACTATCGTCGTCCGTCAACCCACCACTCGTGGGGAGGACAATCGCCACCACCCGTGTCGTCGCAGCCCGCTACGGCGCTCCCGATGTGGTGGCGCGGGCTGGCTGCGTGCCGTCCTTCAACCTAGCACCGCCGGTGGGGAGGACGAGCACTGCCGCCAGGGCGCAGGAGGGCCAAGGGGGAGTGGCTGACCGGCACTGCCCGTCGCCACCCTAGGCCCGGCCCGCCTTCGGCCTCACTGAGGCCAAACCCGCACTGGAGGCGCCCCCGGCACCGCCACCACGACACAGGAGGACCGAGGGGAGGGGGCTTGCCGGCACTGCCCGTCGCCGCCGCCTCAACCATAGGCCCTGCCCGCCGCTGGAAGCACCGAGACCGGGCCCGCGCAAGCACCAGCGCAGGATGGCAGAGGGGAGGGGGCTGGCCGGCTCGGCCCGTCGCCGTCAACCCTCGTCCCGGCCTGCCACCGGCCAACCCAGCCAGCACGGCCGCGAGGGACCGGCCCTGGCCGTGGGGGGACCGGGTCCGGCTGCGGGCCGCAGATCGGGACCACAGACGACCACCGCCGGCCGACGGCCGCTGGACCCTGCCGAGGTCCTCGACCTCAAGACTAGGGCCGCGGGAGCCGCAGCAAGGACGCGAGGGAGCCGAAGGGGGCTGGCCGGCCACCGCCGCCGGCTGCGACCCAAGCTCTACCCCGCCGCCGACGAGGCGCGGGCCCCCAACCCTAGACCCGCCGCCGGCCGATCTGGGGGACCAGGCCGCGGAGGGGCCGATCCGGCCGCGGGGGTGCCAGATCCGGCCAAGGAGGGCCCGGATCTGCCCCCACGCCGGCCGGCAGCCGCCGTCGGCGAGGAGGAGCGGCGGCGGCGGCCCTGCCGGCGGAGGACGGGAGGAGGTTGCGGGCGGCGGTTGGCGGCCCCGAGTCACCCCCCAGGGAGAGCGGACGCGAGGGAGAGGCTTTTGTGATGTTTGACGAAGTACAGGGATCCTTGTACCCTTGATTTGAGTCTTCGAGATGCTCGCTACATAGTATATGATAGAGCATCATATTTGCCCTTGGACACCTGTCCCTTCATTTTTTTTGCCAAACTTGGACACTGTCTTCTTCATTAACAGAAGATACTCTAATGGTAAAATGAACCCTATGGAAATGGATCCCACGCTGAACTAGAGCCTGAGGTTCAGGTCAATCTTGCAACTCTGCGCCTCCTCCTCCTCCTGCTCCTGCGTCGGCACTTCATGTGTGACGCCAGGGTCGCCGCTGGCGGCAGCGCCACTGTCGACGGCGCCGGACCACCGGAGCCCAGCCGTTGCAGAGTCGAAGACGGCTGGGGCAGGAGCCCTCGACGATGAGCCGTCGTAGCCGTAGCCGTGAGGCGTGTACACTGGGCGGTCGGCGCCAGTCTGGCGGGTGAGCCCCGCCAAAGAAGCCGGCTGCGTCTGCGCATGCGCGGCCCACCCGTGGTGGTGCATGCCGTAGAACGGCGCCGCAGCAGAGCCCCGTCCGAGCCCAAGGAACGGCGACGGCCTGCTGCCGCCGGCGGCGGAGTACGCCAACGCGTGGTGGAAGCGGAGATGGTGCGGCGACAGGAAGGGGTCGACGGCGGCGCCTCCGTACAGCCCGCGCCCCGCCGCGGCTGCTGCGGCAGCGGCCGCCGCAGCACCGCGCTTGGCGAGCGAGCGCTCGCGCTTGTGCGCGTTCTGGTGGCCACCCAGCGCCTGCGAGGTGTAGAACTTACGCTGGCAGTAGTTACACTTGAACGAGCGCTTCTTCTCCACGCCGCCAGACGCTATTGCCGCCGTTCCCGTCGCCGGCGACTTCTCCTCCTCCGCTACCATTGCCTTCTCCTTACCTTTTCCCGGCGCCACCGCCTGCACGGCCTTTGGTTCTGGTGGTTCCGAGCCGAGCGCGCCGAGGAGGTCGAGCTCCTTTGCCGACGACGCTTCCTCCTCCTCCTCCTTCCCCGGCGCCTGTACCTCTTCCTCTCCATCCTCCGGCTGCTGCATCACCACCATTCCCTCAGCCTCCATGGACGCGGTCCGGGAGCTCGATCCCTTGTCCATGTCTCGTTTCACTTTGCACTGGTGTGAAGTCATTGGCCGGTGCCTATACTTATACGAGAAGAAGGGAGAGAGTTAAATGTGGAGATAATCGGGGTTAAATGTCGAGATAATCTGGAGGAAGGCAAGTTCACCTGCCAAGTTTAGAAGATCACGCGTGATCACAGGATGCTGATTTCCTCTTAACAAATCGCTGGGACTCGGCCGGCCAGCTCTAATTCCTCAAGGGTGTTTAATGTGGATTGTGCGTGATCACCGGATGCATTTCCTCACGCCCCGATGCTGCCGCCCAACGCGCGCCCCCTCCGGATCTCCTTCTCGTGGATGCTCGCGGCCATCACGGAGCTCCTCGGCGCCGCCGCTACTACGCCCATCCGCAGTGCCGCCGCCGCTCTGCCGCTTTCTTGCGTGTCAGGTTCTCTTCGCCGCATGCAAGTACACTGTCTCTGAACGGAAGGGGTAGGCTGGTCAGCTCCTGCCGGTAGCAGTGTATTGCCTCGTCAGCAACTCATCAGTCATCAACAAACCTCCCATGAATTCGTATGTTAATCAACTGGAGACTAGACGACTAGTACAGCTAACTGCATGAAGAGATTGAGATCTAGATTCATATTTGCCATCTGGAATTGTCATTCACAAACTTGATTCACATCATTAACTGCCGAGACCTGATCTGGACCTGATCTTTCAGTGTATATATGGAATGCTGGATTAATTTGGAGTGAATTAAGTTAGCGAATTAAGGACATTAATAACATCAACATGTATGGGAGGCAGGGTTTAAATTAATCTGGCTACGTTTCAGGGAGAAGAAGGCTTTGGAATCCTGGTAAGGTTTCGCTGTTTCAAATCTCCAACTGGAAATGAAAAGGTTTTAGAGCCAGCTTTGAATGAGCGCTTGTTTTCTCTTTGTTGCCGATTCAGTTTCCATGCATATCTTGAAATTGTTTCGATACTTATCTGGGAACTAAAAAAACAGAATTACTATTTTAAGCAGGGAACTAAGATCAGCTATACAAATTTTAGTAGCAACAGTAATTACAGTCAATTCCAGGTAGGAACTCACTGTCACTCCGTTTAAGTTTTTATTTTATTCTACTTTATCTACGACTAAGTTTTTCAATGTCGGGTCATAATATTCTTCTAACGTTCAATTCAGTTTACTTTGACCAAAGAACAGCCGGAACGAGTGCTCACCCTCAAAAATAAAAAATAAAAAGACGCACAAAGTCGGCAACAAACACAGATCTTTGTGGCCGCTCTCCGTAGGTCGGCAGCTTCGTCCCCACGATCAGGTGCATGTTGCCGTTGCCTTCTAATTTGGTGGTACATTGTTTCGGCTATCCTTCGCCTTCCCTTTCTCTGTAAAGGATTTCAGATTCTCCTTTCCTTGGACCGTGGGATCTTCGCCATGGTTCTTTCATGGACTAGTAAGAGGTTTTGCCTTCCCTTCACTATGCACTAGGCTTAGGGTTCATCCCATTCCATAATTCCATTAAAGGGCGTATCCAGTGTCGTAGGCTCCCGTACTGCGGGGTCTGGAGAAGGGAAAATAGCCGGCAGCCATCTCTGCACAAATGTGCAGAGGCTGGGGCTTGAACCCTGGACCTTTTGGTTATAGGCGGTAAAACTCTACCGCTTGCACCAGGGCCGCCCTTCTTGTAGTGAAAAAAAGAGAGCCAAAACTAGCCACACAGCCATGTATGAGAGCGGTCAATATATATATTTCTGTTCTGATTCATGATTGGCTTCGATGTGTACGTGGACGTACTTTTAGCAAGGAGGTTTCTTGATTTTGCTTTGGATATTGACGCCACCTTCCTCACTAATTTGGAGTGGAGGGTTCACCATCTATGCCCATCTTCGACTTTGCCATTGGCATCAATTTGGAGCAGGGGGGTCAACATCCTCACCTTTGCCTTGGAATTCTGGATTTTTCAAATTTCTTTCATTAAAACATTCCAAAATTAAGAATAGGTTTAGTTACTTAAACTCAAAAGGTCAATCAATGAATTTCAGTATCTAGTTATTAGTTAAAAAATATTTATTAAAATACAAAAAAGATTGAATAATTTGATTTTCTAATCATTTTTTATTTCTTTCTGTTAGGGGGTCATCATCAACATCCTCACATTTGCCTTCACCATCAATTGGAGTGGGGGGTTGTCGTCTGCTACATTTGTGATGACAACCATGCCTATGTTGTTTACCTTAAGCATGTGAAAGAATTTATCGCACTAGCCAAGAGGGCTAGCATGGAGCGCATTGGACAAGTAATCCATCTAAAGACGAAATCCATGACAACCACCCCTGAGTGGAAACTTTAAGATGTGTCGTGGACATCTACAACTATTCTCTTACAATGACTTCGCCTCTTTAAAAAAGGGCGTACCATTATTTGGTGAAGGTTCATGTAAAGAAGGTATTGAGGGCTCAAGGTCATGTGGAGGAGTAAGCTACCAAAGACAAGGTTGCCGCTGAAGACTAGCCAAAGATAAAATCATCCCTAGCTATATTTGTATAGAGGAGAGTCATGTGTCGGGTCTTAATTGGAACTGGGTCATACACTCATACTTAGTTGTACTCAGCTATTGGGTCTTGTGCTTTTGAGTAAAATCGAATTATTGAGGCGCTACTGTTGGGATGTATCATATTTTAGGGCACAATTAGTGTGTCTAGGTCCCGATTACATAGCCTAGGGGCTTGTGAGGTATTGTTTATAGCCAATGTGTAGCCCCTTGTAACTTATTGTAAATGCGAGCCCTATTAGGGAAAATAATGAACCTCCTCTCGCCTCCTTATAAAATGGGGAGAGAGCTGAGAGGGAAAGGTGGAGCTAAGTCCTTATTCATTTGCTACTCTCACCCACTCTTACTTCCACTTTTCATATCTTCAGGTGGAGCCAGGATTGAGTATAGGGGACGTTTTGGCAATACCCACAATAACACAGGACAAAAAAAATGCCCACACACAAATACTAGACTATAGGAACCCAAAATAACAACTAATGCCGAAATAGTTACCCATACAAACAAATATTAGATTAGAAAGAATATGAATAAAACAAACTCAACAATTGTTTTGCGATATAACATAACTTTAAAAGTCTAAAATCATATTAAAAGTGTACACAAATTAATTAGTCTTAATTCTCTAATCTCAATTGAATTATCGGGGAAAATAGCAACCGAGCTCATGAAGGAGCTTGGATCAGTGATGAAAAAGGAAGTGAATGAGGTATGTTTTAGATCTCTCACCTCAACGGGCTAAGAAGAAGGGAAACATTTTGCTATGAGAATGGTGAATGGTGATGTCAAAAATAGGAATCGGATCAGCTGACTTCACTACCAACGACTGTTGGCTACAGTCACCCAAATCCGTCCATCCATTCTCATCCAACGACAAGACAGCGGGAGACCAACCAACTAGCAGGCCACGCCGGTAGTCCGGCCCATCTAAGCCTGTAACATCCACAAGTACTATGCTTAACAAATCTAGCATTACATTGCATAAGCATCTCATGAGCATCTCATTTACATTTTGAATTGGATTTGATGTTTGCTTAATCTATTTCACCTAAATGTTAAGTAGTGTTTTCAAAACCCTTTTAGAAAGTGCTTGTTGCATTGCTTAACTCAAGTTGGACCTTAAATATGTTTTGTAGAGAAAATAATTTGGAACAAAAAGTCTATTTTCACCACATCTTGAAAATGCTTTTTAGCCCTTCAAAAATGGCAAAAACAGTGTATATATATTAAAAATTATTAATTTTATAATTTGAATTTGAGTCAAATTTGTATTTTCAAAAATATGCCGAATCTGTGAAAACTTTATATATAAAAAATGTTCCTCTCTTTAAATGGAGCAACTTTCATACTTTGAGTTTTCTAAATTCACAATATTTTGAAAGTTACAGGGCGGTCAAAAATTCAGTTCAAATCTTTAAAGGGGTGGGACCCACTTGGCCCCACCTGTCATTCTCTCTCTTCCTCCCCTGTCTTCTTCCTCTCGCTGAGCCGCGCAGGGCCGCAGCCCTGCGCCGCGACGCTGCCGCTGCCGTCGCTGCCCGTTTGCCGCGCGCCTGCATCGAGCACGCGGGAGCACTCGATGGCGCACACCGGCGCTCGCACCCGGTCGCTCACCCGCACGCAGCTTTGCCCGCTGGGCCGACGCACCGTCCCTTCTCGCACGACGGCCACCTTCGCTGTGCCCGCGCCTCGCCCCGCGCCAAGCACTACGTGACACGGCCACTCGAGTGTGCAAATGCACTCAAGCACCCACGCGCGCGCCTGCCGTCCACCCCTCGCTTCCCCGCTGCAAGCACTGCGACGCTGCACCACACGCCATCGCCGCCGTTCGGACGACCTCGCCGCTCGGGCTCGGCCGCGCATGCCACGGCTCGAATTGAAGAGCCCGGGCTGCCCTTTATCTACCCCTTTACCTGCCTCACTCTCTCCCCCACTCCATTTCCTTCTTCTCCCCTCGCAAGAGCCACCGCAGCCGCCGAGCTCGCCATGGCCACCGCCGAGCCCGTCGCCGCCTAGCTCCCTCCTCATCCCACCATTTCCCAAGCCAAGAGCACCATCGGGTTCGCCATCATCTCCTCCATCACCTTGACATCATCCCGAGCCCGATTTCGCAAGGTGAGGGCGGAATTTGGCCGTTCCCCTCTTCCCGCGCGCCACGGCCGCCAACCCTCTCTGCTCCACTTCATGCACGATACGAGTTCGCTAGGTTGTGTAGGAGCTCCCAAGGGAGTCAATGGCGTCGGTTGAGGCTTTGTCTCACCGGACTCCGGCCGCCCCGCCGCCATGCTCGCCGCCGTGCGCTGCCGTCATTGCTCCGCGCCGCTAGAGCCTGCACTTCATGCACCATTAGACTCGCCTCCTCGCACTAAGTCCGTAGGTACCGGGCTCGTCACCGGGGAACTTCGTCGTCGGCGAGTTCACCGCCGGTCAGCGTCGCCCTGCTCCCGGTCCGGCTGACCGGTGGGCCAGGGTTGACCGCGGGCCCCACCTGTCTGGGACCACGCCTGCTGGCCGCTGGGTACACGACACCGGGTACGCGTAGCAGAATAGGGCCACATGCCAGTCATAGTGGGTAAATATCAGGGTACATGTAGTGTTTTCGGGTCGATTTTTCAGAAAAGTATACCTTTACAGATTTTGGTTTAAATCTTTAGAAAATCATAACTTGCTCATTTTAAATCCAAATGAGGTGGTTCAACTTACAATATTTTTCTTATGAGGAGTACTATGCAAGAAAAATATAATTTTAGCTTTTTGAAATAATTTTCTATATAGATTTATTTATTCCTTATAAATGCTTTTATCTAGAGAAATGCATAACTAATTTTAGGTTTATCCTAAAAATGTTATTCTTGTTTTGTTTCTCTAGTTAGGAGATGCTAGATCTATGAAAAATACTAGTTGGCCATGTACTATGCAAATATTGCTCTATCTTTTTAGGGTGCTAGTTTTATTAAGGAACGAAGAAATTCATAATTAAATAATTAAGTAAGGTAATTGCTTGATAATTTTTGTAGGCTATTTTAAGGCTAAGTAGGAGCTAGTTGAGTCATGAAATCTAATGTTTGACAGGCATATCTGGGTTTGTGTGGGGAATATTTCACCAGCTGGTTAGGAATCGATTCGAATCACCATCACTCCTGGATAGTGAGTACTTGACTTGAGCACCAGCATCGTAGTAACAATTTAAACAAAGAGATGAGATGATTATGATGTTGATGCTGAAAAATGCTCAACTAGAAAAGGTTACTAATCTTGCCTGATTATCACACCATGATTATTTAGTTCAGGTGCTAATCTAGTATGATCAGGATAATGACTCTAAAATGCAAAGCTAGAAGGTTACATTAATTGTTCTTAATAAGCTCATGCTTTTATGCAAAGAACTGAGTCAGCTAGCCTCCTTATAAAGCCTGCATACTCCTTGAAGTCCATTTATTTTAAGTTTATGACGGGTAAGTCTAGCTGAGTACATCCTCGTACTCAGGGTTTATTCCCATATTGTTGCAGATGGAGAAATGTTCTATGGCTATTGCCAGACTTGCTTCTACCCAGCTATGGGAGATGAATAGATCTCGGGCAAGGTCGCTCCATATTACTGTATCTACATGCTTTTATTGGATTTTGATGTGGACCTGACACTATGTTGAAAACTATGTGTGCGTTTGTGAACCAAAACTATATTTGCTTTCGCTATTTGAACTTGATCTTGGTATTGTAATAACTCTATTATGACTCCGATGTAATCCACTATGTGCGAACTTTATGTAATATTATAAATGGTGTATGTTGAACCTCATTCGATCTGGGTAACAAGTTGAGATGTTTGAAATCCTTCGAGATTTCACGGACTACCAGGTTAATATGGGCATAATGTGCTAACTAAATTGTCTCAGTGGTTTATTTAGTACCTTGGGTTTATATTAATTAGGTGGTTCTGTTACAACTGGCATCGGAGCAAGGTTCAATGTATACTGTTCATAAGTATTTAAAACAAAAGGGTTTGTTTTATAAAAAGTAATTATAAACTTATAGCCACTTAAATATATACATAGGATTTCAAAAAGGTGTGTGGTTTTCAACTTATAAATATATATGTGCCATGGACTAATCAAATCCTTTATGCCCAGTTAGGACTATTAGGTGGCTTATATAAGTACTGACTTGGGGGTATTGCATCATATTTTCTGTTTGTCGCACTCATACACGGTAGATATGTATGGGGGCCATTCACTTGAATGGCTATGTATGGATCAAATTGCCTCTACGCCATGGTAAGTGTGAGTTGTGAGAGCATGATCAGACGCAATGCCGCTCTAGGGGAGTGCTTATTGCTGCTAAACTGTATACATGTTCACACATGTTTACATGAAGGTACCCCATGTGAGGGTGTTGTCTTCTGGCGACTTGTTGGGTAGTGCACCTGGGAATGGGTGCAAGTAATCGGAATTTTCACCTTGTTCGGAAGGTGCGTGGAATTTTTCGTCGCTTGCATTCATTGGGAATTCGGGCTGAAATGAATTTTCTGCAGGTACCACTAACCCCAAAAACGAGTAGAACGTTTAGAATTCCGTTTATAAATGAGAGCACGTATTGATGCCATCGCCTAGACGTATTACTCTTAGGAAGTGAGGACGTAAGTAACGTGCATGCATCATAAATTAAAAATTGCTCATGTCATTCATTGCATTATCCTCTCCCCTTATAATTAAATTCATCCCTTACCTTTTAAAATGCTTATATTATAAAAATGTGCTTACCAGGATACAAAAACTTTTACAGATGGCTCAGACCAAGCAGACGGCCCGCAAGAGTGCGTGTCCTCCTCACCGTCGCAGGGCTGCTTCCCCTATGGATGCACCCCTTGTGGTTCGCCGGTTGTCGTCCCATCCGCGCAGGGAGGCTGGCACTTTTCTAGAGCAGGGTGGTTTGCCCACTCTCCTCTGGAGGCTACTGCACAGTGATGGTTACCCTGTGGGAGCAGAGCCACAGTACTACTGGGTCAGAAATGACCTGGTAAACAATGGCTTTGCATCCGTGGTTGCTGTGGTGCCACCCTTGGCCCTTGACGAGCGTTGGTCTGGTTGGACAGCTAAGGGTGAGGGTATCACTCTCTTTGACGGTGCCTAGGATGCTGCTTTCTAGATCATTGAGAGGATTGTTGTGGAGCTGCCTGCTGATTGGAGCTGATCCTTCCGGGTGTCTTCCCTCGGTCTTGCCCCCACGATGATAAGTGGAGGCAGGCTAAGGGTATGGCACTATTAGCAGGACCTCAGGAGGCTGAGAGCAGCCGTGCACCTGCGCAGAGTGTTGTGTTCGCCTTCATGAAGGCGTATGCAGCATAGGAGGACCTTGCCCTCTCTAGGTATGATGAGCTGGAGCATGCTAAGAGAGAGCAGGAGGAGGAGCAAGAGAAGTACGAGAAGAAGATTGAGGAGCTCAAAGATGAGTTGGCACTAGTGACTGAGCAGAGGGACCAGGCAGTCGTGAGAGATGAGCTATCCATGCAGCAGGTGCAGGAGCTTCAGGAGAAACTTGACCGTCATGACACCGCTCTCAAGAACTATGAGGACGCCTTGAGCCGCACCATATTGGAGTAGAATGCGGCTTGGAAGGAGGCACACGGTTTGAGGTTTGCTCAGCGTCGTCTCCAGCAGGACCTACACGACCAGGAGTTGCGCATCAACACCTTGTGCGAGGAGATCTACGCGAGACAGCACGGACTTTTGGAGTCTTCCCCACCCGTGGACACGACCAGTCAGGGAGCCACCAGTCGTATACGCCAGGCCTAGAGAGACTGTTCGGAGTATGCTAGTTGAGGTTTCGCTAGCCCGTAGTTGAGCTTTTGTGACTCTTTGTATCGTGTGGCCATGTAATATTAGTATGTTAGGACGACCACTACGTGACCTTGGATCTCGTTTCATGTATTGTGATGTGCCTTGCATGTCCGTAAAAGTCCGGTGTATGTATGCTGGCAACCATGGATATTGTATGACCTCTATAATGTTTTGATTTAATATTATTATTAGTGCAGTTGTGATGTGGAAAATGAATTATTATGGCTGTGAGATTGATTGTACGAATTTATTCTCTTCGATTTTTCTCATGGCATAATCTATACATTTGTTTACCACCAACATCCAACTCCTAAAAATTGGACGTTGACATTGTGGAAACATGCAGATGGTGGACATCCGTAGTGGAGCCGGTGGTAGCCGTGGTGGTGGTCAGTGTGGTGAAGAGGCATGTGGTGCACCACCTCCTCCTCTTACCCCCGAACAGCTTTTTACACAGTTCCTGGGAGGTCAATGCAACGTTGAGCAGCTGTTGCGTGAGCATCTGGAAGCCAATCGTAACATCCGTCAGGGTCGTCCACCTAACCAGTACAGTGACTTCAAAGATTTCATTGACACCAAGCCTCCAGTGTTCAGGGATGCCCCTGAGCCACTTGTGGCGATGCTTGGATTAACACAATGGAAGAAAGGTTCCATTTGCTGAGGTTGTCAGAGGACCTGAAGGCTACCTATGCTGCCCACATGCTTGAAGGTTACGCAGGATTGTGGTGGAGCCAGCATCACAACACCTTTCCTGCGGGTCAACCTATCACCTGGAATCAGTTTGTTGCTACCTTCCATGCAGCCTACATTCCCGCCTCTGTTATGGCAATGAAGAAGGCTGAGTTCCATACCTTGACTATGGGTACTCGTTCTATGAAGGAGTACTTCCATGCGTTCAACAACCTGTCCCATTATGCACCAGAATTTGTGAACAATGATGAGAACAAGACTGCAACTTTCAAGAGAGGTCTCAGTACCAAGTTAATGAAGACCATGGGTACTTCTACCCGGGTGACTTTCAGTGACTTCTACAATGACTGTTTGACACAAGAGAATCAGAATAACTTGCATCCTGCTGCCAAGAATTGGAAGAGGGTGCATGAGGGTGGTCCTTCTCAGCCAAGGACTGCACCTACGTATCATCCTCCTTACCGTCCTTAGGGTTTGGGGTCTAAGTTCAGGCCTCCATAGAAGAAGAATGTCCCTACTCAGAACTAGCAAAAGTTTCCAAGGACCTTCAGGATGCCCATTCCACAGGGCAAGCCAGGACTGACCAGTGCCATAGGTGCCAAGACTAGACCGTTGGGCCCCTGCTACAACTGTGGCCAGAGTGGACACTTCATCAAGTATTGTCCTTATCCTAAGAAGCAATAGTATGCATGTGTGCATCACACCTCTCTCGAGGAGATTCTTGCTGGAGAACCCGTGACAGCTGGTATGTTTCCTGTGAATCAGATTCCCGCTGCTATTCTGTTTGATACTAGATCATCGCATTTCTTTATGAGTCAAGCATTTGCACAGAAGCATAATCAAAACATAACTGAGTTGAATATAGGTTTCGTGTGAGCTCAGCTAGGGCTGATGTAAACACTAAGCAGATGGTACAAGGGGTAACTTTGGACTTAGACAAGTGGAGATTCCGACTGAACTTGATAGTTCTTCTCGGATTAGGTGTGGATGTGATAGTGGGGATGAGTTGGATGAATTTCTGGGTTGTAGTGTTGGATACTACAAATAGAATGGTGTCAATCCGGAATCCACAAGGTGAAGGAACTTTCCAGGTACCCTTACCTCAAAAGTTTAAGTTGGAAAGTGTGTCGTATGCTACTAGGGTGACCCCTCTACAAAAAATCCCAGTAGTACATGAGTTTTCGGATGTTTTCTGGATGAGCTTCCAGGCCTTCTGCCAGATAGGGATGTTGAGTTCCATATTGAGTTGTTGCCTAGAACAACCCCAATATGTAGGAGACCTTATCACATGCCACCAGATGAGCTGAGAGAACTTAAGAAGCAGCTAAAGGAATTATTGGATAAGGGTCTGATTCATCCTAGTGCATCCGAATGGGGTAGTCCCATTCTATTCGTGAAGAAGAAAGATCAATCTTTGCGAATGTGCATGGATTATCGCCAACTTAATGTAGTGTCAGCCAAGAACAAATATCCCTTGCCTCGCTTTGACATTCTATTTGATCAGTTGTCTAAAGTCAAGGTTTTCTTTAAGATTGACTTGAGGTCAGGTTACCATCAGATCAAGATCAGGCCACAAGACATTCCTAAGATCACCTTTTCTACCAGATATGGGCTGTATGAGTACTTGGTGATGTCCTTTGGATTAACCAATGCTCCTGCATACTTTATGTATCTAATGAATTCGGTCTTTATGCCCGAACTTGATACCTTTGTGGTGGTGTTTATTGACGACATCTTGGTGTATTTGGAGAATGAGGAAGATCATGCTAAGCACTTGAGGATTGTATTAGAGAGACTTAGGGAACACAAATTATATGCCAAGTTTAGTAAGTGTGAATTTTGGCTAAGAAAGCTTCACTTCCTTGGACATATTCTATCTAAAGAAGGCATAACAGTGGACCCCAGCAATATAGAGAAGGTCTTGAAATGGAATGCACCAACTTCTGTTCATGAAGTTTGAAGTTTCCTTGGTTTAGCAGGATATTATCATCGCTTTATTCCAGGCTTCTTGAAGATTGCCAAGCCAATGACCAATTTGTTGCAAAAGGGACAGAAGTTCGCCTGGATAGGAGAGTGCGAAATGGCTTTCCGCACTTTGCAGGAAATGTTGACCACTACTCCTGTGCTAGCGCAGCCAGATATAGAGAAACCTTTTGATGTGTATTGTGATGCCTCGAAGATGGGTTTAGGATGTGTGCTTATGCAAGAAGGTAGAGCCATAGCTTATGCCTCTTGATAATTAAAGAAGCATGAGATGAACTATCCGCACATGACTTAGAGCTTGCCGCAGTAGTCCATGCTCTGAAGATTTGGAGACATTACCTTCTTGGCAATCCTTGCAATGTGTGCACTGACCATAAGAGCTTGAAGTACATTTTTACCTAGAAGGAACTGAACATGAGGCAACGCAGATGGTTTGAGTTGATTAAGGATTATGACTTGCAGCTGTGATACCATCCTGGCAAGGCCAATGTGGTTGCCAACGCTTTGAGCCAGAAATCACATTGTCATGCTCTTCAGCCACTATTCGCAGAGGGCTTTGACCTTATGCATCCTGTGATCTTGTAGAACATCCAGATCAGCTATGAACTTGAAAGTAAGATTATGGAGGGTCAAAAATCAGATAGTGAGATAACAGCTATTAAAGGAAGGATAAAAAGTAAGCCATCTCTGCACTTTAAGGAAGATGACCATGGAGTCCTATGGTTTGATCATCGATTAGTTGTGCCAAAGAATCAGGAACTCAGAGGTCAAATTTTGAATGAAGCCCATTCGTCCAAGCTATCCATTCATCCTGGTAGTAGCAAAATGTTCTAGGACCTGAAGACTAGATTTTGGTGGCCACATATGAAAAGAGACATTGCAGAGTATGTAGCCAAATGTGACAATTGTGGTAGAGTGAAAGCTGTGCACCTAAAACCAGGTGATTTACTCCAACAACCGTCTATTCCCGAATGGAAGTGGGAAGATATTTGTATGGATTTCATTACTGGCCTTCCCACCTCTCCAAAAGGTAATGATTCCATTTGGGTGATCATGGATCAACTCACCAAATTAGCACATTTCCAACCTGTTCACACTGAGTTTCGAGCACCTCAATATGCTGATTTGTATGTCAAGGAGATTGCGCGGTTACATGGTGTACCCAAAACCATTTTATCTGATAGGGGATCTCAATTCATGGCTCACTTTTGGGATCAATTACAAAAAGGTTTAGGGACCAAATTGTTGCATAGTTCTGCTTATCATCCTCAGACCTCGGGTCTAAGTGGAAAGGGTAAATGAAATCTTGGAAGATATGTTACGTGCCTGTGTGCTTTTTGCTAAAGGTTCATGGGAGAAGTGGTTGCCTTTAGCTAAGTTCTCGTATAATAATGGTTATCAAGAGAGTATTAAAATGTCTCCTTTTAAAGCACTATATGGTAGAAGGTGTAGAACACCTTTGAGTTGGGTTGAAACGGGAGACGAAAGATACTATGGTGTTGACTTTGTTAAAGAGGCTGCCAATCAAGTAAAAATCATCCAACAACATCTGGCCGCCGCTCAGTCCTAGCAAAAGAGTTATGCTGACAAAAGGCGAAAACATCTATCCTTCAAGGTTGGTGATCATGTGTACCTAAAGGTTTCACCTATGAAGAAAGTGCAACATTTCAGTGTGAGACAGAAGTTAGCACCTCATTTTGTAGGACCTTCTAAGATCTTGGAACGGAAGGGAGAAGTAGCCTATAAGCTAGAGTTGCCGGAAGAGATGAATGTAGTTTTCCTGTTTTCCATGTATCACAACTCAAGAAGTGTGGGCGTGTCCCGTCCGAGAAGGTGAAAGCGAAGGATATCCAAATAAGATCAGATTTGACTATGATGAGCAACCAACCAAGATTCTCAATGTGAAGGAAAGAATAACTCAAAATTGAGTAGTGAAAGTTTACAAGGTGTGGAGTCACCATGATGACCAAGACGCCACTTGGGAGACCGAGGACTATCTTAAAGAAGCGTATCTTGGTTTTCATCAAATATGGTTAGTACACTCAAATCTCGGGACGAGATTTCTTTAAGGGGGTAGGCTGTAACATCCATAAGTACTATGCTTAACAAATCTAGCATTACATTGCATAAGCATCTCATGAGCATCTCATTTGCATTTTGAATTAGGTTTGATGTTTGCTTAATCTATTTCACCTAAATGTTAAGTAGTGTTTTCAAAACACTTTTAGAAAGTGCTTGTTGCATTGCTTATCTCAAGTTGGACCTTAAATATGTTTTGTAGAGAAAATAATTTGGAACAAAATGTCTATTTTCACACATCTTGAAAATGCTTCTTAGCCCTTCAAAAATGGCAAAAACAGTGTATATATATATTAAAAATTATTAATTTTATAATTTGAATTTGAGTCAAATTTGTATTTTCAACAATATGCCAAATCTGTGAAAACTTTCTATATAAAAAATGTTCCTCTCTTTAAATGGAGCAACTTTTATATTTTGAGTTTTCTAAATTCATAATATTTTCAAAGTTACAGGGCGGTCAAAAATTCAGTTCAAATCTTTAAAGGGGTGGGACCCACTTGGCCCCACCTGTCATTCTCTCTCTTCCTCCCCTGTCTTCTTCCTCTCGCTGAGCCGCGCAGGGCCGCAGTGCTGCGCCGCGATGGTGCCGCTGCCGTCGCTGCCCATTTGCTGCGCGCCTACATCGAGCACGTGGGAGCACTCGATGGCGCCATGCTCGCCGCCGTGCGCCGTCGTCATTGCTCCACGCCGCTAGAGCCTACGCTTCATGCACCATTAGACTCGCCTTGTCGCACTGAGTCCGTAGGTACCGAGCTCGTCATCGAGGAACTTCGCCGCCGGCGAGTTTGCCGCTGGTCAGCGTCGCCCTGCTCCCGGTCCGGCTGACAGGTGGGCCGGGGTTGATTGCGGGCCCCACCTGTCTGTGACCACGCCCGCTGGCCGCTGGGTACACGACACCGGGTATGCGTAGCAGAATAGGGCCACGTGTCAGTCACAGTGGGTAAATATCGGGGTACGCGTAGCGTTTTCGGGTCGATTTTTCAGAAAAGTATACCTTTACAGATTTTGGTTTAAATCTTTAGAAAATCATAATTTGCTCATTTTAAATCCAAATGAGCTGGTTCAACTTGAAATATTTTTCTTATGAGGAGTACTATGCAAGAAAAATATAATTTTAGCTTTTTTATATAGATTTAGTTATTCCTTATAAATGCTTTTATCTAGAGAAATGCATAACTAATTTAGGTTTATCCTAAAAATGTTATTCTTGTTTTGTTGCCCTAGTTAGGAGATGCTGGATCTATAAAAAAAATTAGTTGGCCATGTCCTGTGCAAATATTGCTCTATCTTTTTAGGGTGCTAGTTTTATTAAGGAACAAAGAAATTCATAATTAAATAATTAAGTAAGATAATTGCTTGATAATTTTTGTAGGCTATTTTAGGGCTAAGTAGGAGCTAGTTAAGCCATGAAATCTACTGTTTGATAGGTTTTATAGTACAAAGTATTTTATGTCCAATTATTGTTACTGCCTTATGGTTTTTGTGTAGGATAAAATACTTACTGTTTTGATCTAAAAATTTTATAGTAGACTTTGATTAGCATACTTAAGCTCCTGTAATTTTTGTAGATTTTTTTGAGTAGTATAAATACATGTTGTAGTTATACCCTAGTTAAATTTAATGCCGAATTAGGGTTTTGTGATGTCATTTCATGTAGTTGTGATATTCCTTTTGTTTTACCTAAGTTAATTGCTGGTTGGCTGCTGAAAAAACTAGTTGAGGTTTTCTATGTAGTGCGTGCATCCTATCATCTGCCACATGATCATGCATTCACTCATAATCATACATCATGTCCACTAGAATGTATATATGGTATTCATGTGCATCGACGCATCATACAGGTTCATCGACGGACCTTACGCTGGTAGTTCCGGAGGAACCAGAAGGGGAACCACAGTAGGGAGCAGAGCTGCAGGAGGCAGCCGAGGGCGAGGAACTAGACACTGATTTGCCAGAGTGCCCTAACCATTAGCCCAGTTGCTTCAAAAAAGGCAAGCCCCGGAGAATTTTTCTTCCTATAGTTTTATAAATAATTTAATTTGCGTCCTTTACTGTTTATGATGCATTAAGTTTATAGGCGTTGATTGATACCGTTGATACATTATGATTACCCTTGACCACCTGAGTTACACTAACACCCTGTTAAGTATAGGTTCGCTTATATGCTTAGCCCTGCTTAACATCGGTAGAAGTCGGGTGATTTCCTGTCATCCGCGAGTTATAGGTGACTTATAAAGTTGAGTTGTGTTGTTGCTTGGGAATAACCATGAGGAGTAATAAATCAAGACCGGGCGGGATTGGTGCTGTGGACAGAACTGAACGTTCTGTGTTGTTTTATCCCGTCTGTGTCGAACTAGGGCCCAGTCCGATGTCTCGACCCTCTTGTCATTTTGAACGTCGCCCCATACTTAGTTGGCATTATGAAAACCACAAGGCCTAGTAGCATGTTTGGGCCGGGTTTTGACCTGCTGAACGCATCGTGTTGGAGATGGCGCTGGTGATTACAGGGGCGCAGAGAGTAAGCCTGAGGTCGGCGCGCGACTAGTATGTAGCCGGTCGGCCCCTTGGTACGATGGTTCCTGTTGATCCCGCCACTATCTTTTACCCAAACGGTGCGAACGGTGACCTAAGGTGCCATTGTACAGGCATGTCTGGGTTTGTGTGGGGAATATTATACCAGCTGGTTAGGAATCGATTCGAATCGCCATCACTCCTAGATAGTGAGTACTTGACTTGAGCACTGGCATCGTAGTAACAACTTGAACAAAGAGATGAGATGGTTATGATGTTGATGCTGAAAAATGCTCAACTAGAAAAGGTTACTAATCTTGCCTGATTATCACACCATGATTATTTAGTTTAGGTGCTACTCTATTATGATCAGGATAATGACTCTAAAATGCAAAGCTAGAAGGTTACATTAATTGTTCTTAATAAGCTCAAATTATTATGCAAAGAACTGAGTCAGCTAGCCTCCTTATAAAGCCTGCATACTCCTTGGAGTCCATTTATTTTAAGTTTATGACGGATAAGGCTAACTGAGTACATCCTCGTACTCAGGGTTTATTCCCATATTATTGCAGATGGAGAAATGTTCTATGGCTATTGTCAGACTTGCTTCTACCCAGCTATGTGTGATGAATAGATCTCGGGCAAGGTCGCTCCATATTACCGTATCTACATGCTTTTGTTGGATTTTGATGTGGACCTGACACTATGTTTAAAACTATGTGTGCGTTTGTGAACCAAAACTATATTTGCTTTCGCTATTTGAACTTGATCTTGGTATTGTAATAACTCTATTATGACTCTGATGTAATCCATTATGTGCGAACTTTATGTAATATTATGAATGGTGTATGTTGAACCTCATTCGACCTAGGTAACAAGTTGAGATGTTTGAAATCCTTCGAGATTTCATGGACTATCGGGTTAATATGGGCACAATGTGCTAACTAAATTGCCTCGGCAGTTTATTTAGTACCTTGGGTTTATATTAATTGGACGGTTCTGTTACAAAGCCCCCAGTTTTAGCAGAGCACATGAAACACAGAGCACATCCCTGGCCATGGCTGACGACTCTACCGCCGCCTTGTCCGTTCCCTCCTCGGTCACCGCCTTTCTCGTCGATCGGCCCTGAGGTGCTGCTATCTGCGAGGTCATGCATCCGTATTCCTCACCTTCTCGTCACCTCGCCTCACTGGCGGTAATGTGCCAGGTGCTGCTGCTCCCCAGGCACGTGCTTTTGGGGTTCCTTGCTCATCACCAGCACGGCCACCGGCCGTTCGCCTGCCGCCCATTTTGTACTCAGGCCACAACGCCTTTCCTACATGCGTTTGAAGCCTGTCGAGGTGGAGCCCCTGATTTGCGAGCTTTAGGCGCACTTTGCAGCCATAGAGTTAGAGGAATTTTGCAGCATGTTGCAATCAGAGCAATTTTCAGAACAAGTGTTTGGCAAGTTGTATGAAAACATTCAGAGTTTACCATCGACATTATAATTGCAAGAACTTGTGTATCTCTTTATTCATACAATTTGGCTCTGGTTTCTGCTTCCAATACAATCACAATTTGTAGCACTTTTGCTTCCTATCTAAATTATAGCACAATTTGTTCTGGATCCACTATCGCTGAGCAGTACGAGCAGCAAGTCAAGCAGGCAACACCGCCGGCGGCCATGCAAGAAGTTGGCAAGCCGAGGACCATCCCCATGGCGCACGCCCTACCCCTTGCGGAACAAACGACGAGCACAAGGAACGAGGGGGAATTCCCTCACGACACCTGTAGGCCCTCTCTCGGGCCTCGACGACGCGCAGCGAGGAAGATGGCGAGCCTCGATGAAGACGGCGGTGATGGTGTCGATGGAGAAGAAGTCCGCCTAGGATCCCCATCATCCCTTTTTTTGAGAAAAGATCCCCGTTGTCCCTGTACCAGGGGACTTTTGCTTTTGCATGCTTTGTGGGCTTAGATGGGCCACATCAGGTGTTGGATGGGAGTGGACGGTTGGATTTTGGTGACTGTAGCCACACATCACTCATGGTGAAGTCAGCCGATCTAAATCCCAAAAATAAGGCTGAAGTTAAGCAAAACAAGAATGGTCTTAAATCAGTAAAGACCATGGTAGCTGGATTGGAAATGATAGGTGATGCACTTGATGAAAAGGGTGTTGAGGAGGAGATTGGTGGTGAAGAGGTTAACCCAATAGTAACAGGGTGGTTTCGCAAGTGGTTCTAATAGGTCACGTGTGAAGATTGTTTAGGGAGGACCTTTGGCCAACTGTTAGTTGTCATTTTGTTGCTCTAACATGCATGTTGAACCTATTGTATTTCAGTAGCAGACTGCATGCTACATTGTAGGGAGGACCTTTGGCCAACTGGCAGTTGTTATTTTGTTGCAGTCACTACATGTTACGTGAACCTATGTATCCATGGTGGCTATTTTCGAATAAGGGAAACTTTGCTTGATTGTTGGGGTTCACTTTGCATTGTTTGCTCAATGTTGAGGTCCATGGCTGCTAGTGCTAACTAGTTTGGTATGGAAAAAGCTAAGAAAAATGGCTCATGCTACTTGAATTCTCCATATTTGGTATTTATTATTACCTAGCAACGTTGTTATTTTGCTATTTCTCAACATATTTTTAGTTGTAAAACATTTTTGGTCAGGTTTTTTTGGAAACAAAATTTTGAATTGGTTGATTTCATAGGATGCTAAATTGCTAATTCCCCTTAACAAATTGTTGGACTCAGACAACTCTCATTCATTCCTCAAGGGGTTAAATGTGGTTTGTGTGTGATCACTAGATGCATATTGAAACGACCTCGATTTCCGTGAAGGAAAATCCACAGGTCGAATTGTAATATGACCATTTAAATCACATTACCCGATAACAGTTGAATACCATAATCCATACATCGTACAAAAGAGTGCAATAGAGAGGATTACAATAACTTCTTACATTGCCACTTGGCGGAATCAGAGTTCATGCAGCATAAAATTTAAAAGCTTGAAGGTGCGAAAGCTATCATCTCTGAAATCCAACTTGAGCGTAGACACGAAACCCTCAATCACTATACTCCCTAGACGAGTACTCACTCCTTGTACCTGAAACCAAATTTTTAGTACGATTTGTACTGGCCACTTCCACCCTATGCATTGCTTTATGGAAATGGGATGCAAAACATGGATATAACAAGAGGAACCTATAAAGGCTAGGGTTTTCCTAAGCAAGTAATCAAGTATATAAATAATATAGTCAAGTTTTTATACACATTCCCATACCCACAACATCCATCACCGTCCATCTCTGAAACACCATCCCAACTCCTCCAACACCATCTCAGACTCATGTCGACAAACCAACTCCCTCTCGGCTTGTCTCAGCGGCCTGCAGCCCTCAACCTGGCTCACGGCCGGAACTCATACTCAGGGGGGAGGTAGAACACTCCACTCACTAGTCCGGTGCATCCTCCTAAGGAAAAGTCCATAGCCAAAGAATGGACATATGTATCGATCAATCAACCATACACTCTGCAGAGGTTTCACTAATCCACTAGATAACCATCATCGGTGTTGATCACCACCTAGGCAGATTCCGGGTGCCTACTGCCATAGAACGATGCCATCCTACCTCTCAGCCCTGGAACACCCTTAGAGTGGCTGATACTGTGAAGAGTCTATCTCATGATCCCATTCCCACAGAGCATCATGATCGTTTCGAAAGGGTGTGAGACATCATCATGCTCCTACCTCCCTGACACATACTCGCCTGATAATAATGGCATCGATCTATCCAGCGGTTCGGCCGTCTCCCTCCCATGGGAAGTGAGTGGAAGCAAGAGATTCCTAAGGTCCGAATACCAGCGCAGCAGTTCCTAAGTGTGACCAAGCCAAGATGTCTTCTCCAGGGTTGATCTTTAACATGCCACCATGGCACTTTCGTCCCGGGCTCCACCCCTCAGAGGCTCTCACCCAAAGACCACCATCGCATCCCAGTTAGTCTGCCATAGACTACTATTCATGGGAATGTCCAGATACATTCCCTAGCAAGACTCGCTCTAAAAGCTCATCGTAGATCCCGGCTCGATCGACTCAACCCTCACCCTACTCCCTGGCGTAAGTTCCACCCCAAACCCAGATACAACATCATCAGCTCATAAGCCCATCTGTTCCATCAACTCACACACCTCCTGCCTGGCACCCTCCAGGCCTTTCTAGGGTTCATCACGTCGCATCAAAATATAAGTGAGTGAAGTATATATATAAATATAGCAGATAAGCAAGTGGCTAACATAACAGCGGGTAAGCAGGCGATAGGTTACAACAAGGTAAGGCTCATCAAGTAGTAATCTACTATGCACTCCTAGCACAGGCGATCCATCTAGCAATGAAAATTAAAGCATTAGCCATACTACATTTGCCATATGTAATGGGATCTATGAGGTTGGGTGAGATGTGGCACCTTCACTGACATAGCTGTCGGACTTCTCCTGGTAGTCACTGTCGTCAGCCTGTCCTCGCTCGACCCTGTAACCGAGAATTAATGGTCGCACAAGCGACCCCTATAGATTAGCACAAAGAACGAATACCAAATAAAAGATCCAAATGCACTCAAACATAGAGAAAATAGGTAGAGCTCGATTTATAGAAAATTTGGATATGTGGATCATAATTTTCTAAGCTCATATGAATTAGTTATGATTTTTAAAAGATTTAACCGATTTTTGAAAAGAAAAGGACTGGTTTTTTCTGGTGCTGACACGTGGTACCCTGTGATTGGTCCACGTGTCATGTGCAGTTTTAAATGGAGACAGATCAAATGCTGACGTGGCAGGTGACGTTAGCATTGACTGGGTCAACGGTCGTCTAACATGTGGGTCCAAGGTGACGTCACTGCTGACGTCATCAGTCAACGATCAACGGTCAACTGACAGGTGGGCCCCACTGGGCCGTTAATGGGCCATTAATGGGCCGTTAATGGGCCGAGTGGGCCGGATCTGGGCTGGGCTGGGCCCACCACGTGGCATGCTCAGGTGCTGCCACGTCATCGTCACGGATCAAACACGGGCTCGGTTCATAGCTCTGGTCCACGGTGCTCTGGTGCCTGCTGGGTCCACTGTCAGCGTCTCTAGTTCACGTGAGCCGGGTGCACGGGTGTACCCTCGGGTCCATGCAGTTCACCGGCCGGTCCGCTATGCTCCGTTCCCGCTTGGTCCCACGCGCAGTGGCCCTGGTTCACGTAGACCACGTCCACCATCCGCTTCGTGATTCCATCCCCTTCCTCTGTTTCCTTCGCCCAACGGTGGGGCTCACCGGCGGCATCAAGTCCTCCAAATCCCGGTGGTCCTCTGGCTTCATCTTCTTACCCATCAGCTTCAAGACATCACAGCGATCATGGGGATGGTCTTCAAGGCGGAAGCTTGGCTCCCGGCGGCGTGCTCCACGGTGGACGGCCGGTCGACGGCGACGGCGCACGACTACAGCTCGATGGGGCCTCAACTCCAGTCAAAGCAGGGCGCTGGAGTCCGATAGAGGTCACGCAGCACTTGCCTGATGCGCCGGCAGCGACCAAAATCCACGACGGAGTCCGCGTGGGTAGCAACTCCCATGACGGAGCTCCGATGAGGCCTCAGTGCGTGGCACGGCGCCCAGAGAGGCTCCCCGACCTCTACCTTCTCCTCCAACTGATGTAGCTCATCATGGCGGTCCTCGACATTGGCTCCTTGTCCTCCACGGTGGCCGATGGTGATAGGGAATGGCGGTGCAAGGTGGCGCTCTTGAGCGGTGCAGCGGTGGCACGACAAAAGCATGGTGGCACATAGAAGGTGCTCCGACAAGGCGAGCAGGAGCTTGGGTGCCCACAGTGTTCATCACATCAAAGGGGGTGTAGATCTTGGGTCAAAGGAACCTGTGGCTCAGTGCTGTGGTGGTGAGGCAGTCTCGCCACGCCGGCGCACGAACACGCGGGCGCGGCTCGAGTCCGAGCAGCGTCAACATAGCAACAAGCCATCGTGTGTGTGCATGCGTGATCAGGTGCATGGGCTCGGCCTCCGCGTCTCGGTGGGAGACGCCATGGTCGAGGAAGCAGCAGGCTAGGCTAAGGGGGTTGGAAGAGCGACGATGGCGGCGATGCTCATAGGCGGTTACAAGTCCAAGCTCCAGGGTTCTTGTGGCTACGGCTCGTGGTGCAACTTCATCTTCTTGCTCCCGATGTGGCAGCAGCGACAGCTCCACAGCGGTGCTCCTCCTTCTTCTCTGGAGGTGGCAGCTCCTTCACCGTCCCCTTCTTGTCCTTCCTCCCCTTCTCCTCCAAATTGAGCAGGCTGGTGGCAAATTGAGAACCACCGGAGTGGTGGCGGCGGCTGGGAAGACCTAGGGCGCCGAGGCGTGGCTTTATAAGGGAGGTCGAGGTGGTAAGTGGCTGGCGGACAGCGATCGGGCGAGGAAGCCCGATCAAGCGGCTAGGAAGCGATCCAGGTCACCGGTGGAGAGCTTGGCTGGGTCCAGGGGTCAGCGAGAGGGGGGCTAGCGGGTGCCGGGTGCCGAAATGCTTTACAGCGGCAGAGTTCACCGCTGCGGCAGCGCATGTGCGCGCGCGCATAAGAGGGAGATGCCCGCGCCATGGGCATTTTGCTGCCGGCTGGTCGGGCCAGGTGGCGTGCTCGCGTGCATTGATGAGGGGTAGGTCGGAATCGAGCGGCCGGGGTAGCTTGCTTAGGGGTGACACGAGGGAGCAACGCCTGACACACGCGATGTCATGCATGGACGGCCGATGGGGGGACCGGGAAAGGTATGACAGGCGGGTCCCGCATGTCAACGGCTGCGACTGCCCTTTCGTCGCGATGCGGACGCGGGCGCTCCTTGCTGGGCCTCGTGGGCCAGCGGTCTCCTGTGCTTGCTGGGCCGGCTTGCGCGGGAAAGAAGAAGAGAGGGAGAGGAGAGGAAAAGGAGAGGGCAGGCTGGGCTGGGCCGACTTCGGTTCATGGCCCTTTTCCATTTTTCTCTTTATTTCTTTTTCTTTTTTTCTTTTCTGATTTTTTCAAATACTTTTATATATATACCTATATATATTTGTGTGATGTGCCAACTTTGAATAATAAAGTAGTGGGCATACAAGGCCCTTATATTTGTTAGGGTATTATTCCCTTAATATTTATTTGTGAAAATAAATATTATGGTTTCATTTTAATTATCACACATAAAATCAAAATAAAAACCAAATCACATGGTAATTTAAAATGCAACACGGATGCATGCTAGGGTTTGCAAGATAAGAACATGAGATGCTTGTGCAAAATGTGTGGGGTTTTTCTACATGATACTTCACCACTCAGGGTTTTTGAGAAAAATTTTGTAGCTTAGATTTTTGGGTTGTTACAGTCTTTCCCCCTCATTGGAATCTCGACCTCGAGATTTAAGGAGTGACATACCCTTCGAAGAGGTAAGAATACTGTAGTAGCAGTTGATTCTCATCTTCCCACGTTGCTTCATGTTTAGTGTGATTGCTCCATTGAACCTTGCACATAGGGATAGACTTGCTTCTAGTCTCTTTGGTGTCGTAACCCAAAATCTTGATGGGGTGCTCTTTGTACTCTAGAGTATCTTGGATATCAAGCACATTAGTAGTGACTGTCTCTTCCTCGGGTACCCTCAAGCACTTACGTAGCTGTGAGACATGGAATACGGAATGTACTCCTGCAAACTATGGGGGTAGTTCAAGCTTGTATGCGAGCTTTCCAACTCTCTGACAGATTTGGTAAGGGCCAACATATCTTGGGGCTAACTTCCCTTTCACGTGGAATCTGATGGTACCACATAGTGGAGACACTTTGAGATAGACAAAGTCCCCAATTTTGAATTCAAGGTCTCGACGCCTTTTATAAGCATAGCTCTTCTGTCGGCTTTGAGCGATCCTCAAGTTCTCTCTAACTTGAGCTACTCCTTCTTCAACTTCCTTGATCTTGGCGGGGCCAAAAACTGCCCTCTCACCTGGGTGGTCCCACATCAATGGGGTTCTGCATGTTTTGCCATAAAGGGCTTGAAAGAGTGACATCTTGATACTTGCCTGGTAGCTGTTGTTGTAAGAGAACTCAGCAAATGATAAACATTTCTCCCAATCTGTTCCATATTTGAGAACACTGGCACGAAGCATATCCTCAAGAATCTGATTAAATCTCTCTGTCTGACCATCTGTTTGAGGGTGGTAAGCAGTGCTATAGTTGAGGTCGGTCCCAATGGACTCGTGAAGAGCTTGCCAGAATCGGGACATGTATTGAGGTCCATGATCCGACACAATACTCTTAGGAGCTCCATGAAGCCTCAATATCTCCTTGATGTAGATATCTGCTAGCTTCTCAGTGCTAGCGGTGGTCTTGACAAGCATGAAGTGGGTGACTTTAGTCAGATGATCAACAATTACCCAGATGGAGTCATTACCAGCTGGCGATTGAGGCAATCCCATGATAAAGTCCATGGATATGCTCTCCCATTTCCACTCAGGAACATCGAGTGGTTTGAGTAATCCAGTGGGTCTTCTGTGCTCAGCCTTGACTCTGTTGCAGATGTCACATTTAGCCACATGTCTAGCAATGTCTGTCTTCATGCCTTTCCACCAAAAGTGCTTCTTCACATCTTGATATATTTTTGCACCACCAGGGTGGATGCAATACTTAGAGTCATGTGCTTCTGACAGAATCTCTTTACGCAAGGCAGGATCGCTGGGTACACAGATTCTGTCCTTGAACCAGATGGTTCCATGCTCATCTTCCCTGAATTCGGGGCTGTAGCCTAACTTCATCAACCCACGTATGTACTGCATCTCCTCGCAAATCTTCTGAGCTTCATGTATTCGCTCAATGAGATTATACTTAATGCAAAGTTCGTGTAACAGACCATGGGGTACTATCTCAAGCTGGAGATCTTCAATTTCTTTCTTCAATTCAGGTGGCAGGGTTGAGGTGAAAAGAGCATGACAGTAGGTCTTGCGACTAAGAGCATCCGCGACTACATTCGCTTTTCCTGGATGATAGAGAATCTCCAAGTCATAGTCCTTGATTAGCTCTAGCCATCTGCACTGCCTCATATTCAAATCTTCCTGAGTGAAGAAGTACTTTAGGCTCTTGTGATCGGTGTATATATCACACTTGTTGTCAATGAGATAATGCCTCCAGATCTTCAGGGCGTGCACAACAGCTGCTAACTTGAGATCATGAGTGGGGTATCGTTGCTTGTGCTCCTTCAACTGTCAGGAAGCATAAGCAATAACTTTCCCATTCTGCATCAACACACAACCTAGTCCCTGGCGTGAGGCATCACAATAGACAACAAAGTCTTTAATGATATCAGGTAAGGCTAGGACAGGTGTGGTAGTGAGCTTCTCCTTCAGAGTTTGGAAGCTTTGTGCACACTCAGGTGTCCATTCAAACTCGTTGGTCTTCTTCAAGAGATTTATCATAGGACAAGCTATCTTCAAGAAGTTCTCAATAAACTAGCGGAAGTAACCTGCCAATCCCAAGAAACTCCTGATCTTGGACACATTCTTTCATGGCCTCTATCTTTGCAGGGTCTACAGCAACACCATCAACTGAGAGTACATGACCAAGGAAAGCATCTTCTTCAAGCCAGAACTCACATTTGCTAAACTTGGCATAGAGCTGGTGTTGGGATAGCTTCTTGAGCACTATTCTCAGATGTGCTTCATGTTCTTCAGCGGTGGATGAATAAATCAGAATGTCATACTACCACAAACCGATCAAGATCATCCATAAACACCTTGTTCATCATGTTCATGAAGTAGGCAGGGGCATTCATGAGACCGAAGGATACGACGGTGAACTCACACTGCCCATAGCGAGTGACAAATGCTGTCTTGGGAATGTCTTTCTCACGAATCTTCATTTGGTGATAACCAGATTTGGGATCAATCTTCCAGAAGTACCTAGCCCCACAAAGTTAATCAAGCAGATCATCAATCCTAGGCAAAGGATACTTGTTCTTGATAGTAACAGCATTGAGATTGCGGTAGTCAACACACATCCTCATTGTACCATCCTTCTTTTTCACAAACAAAACAGGTGATCCCTAGGGTGAGGCACTAGGCCTAATAAAGCCCTTATCGAAAAGCTCTTTCAGCTGCTTCTTGAGCTCTTCTAGTTCATCAACTGACATGCGGTACGGTCGCTTAGCAATGGGACCGGTACCCGGCACGAGGTCAATTATGAACTCAACATCACGATCAGGTGGCATGCCTGGCAACTTTTCTGGAAACACACTCGCACATTCTCTGACAACGGGGACATTAGCGAGAGTCTTCTCCTTTTTCTGAGATTCTGCCTGAGACTTGAGTGCATTCAGGGCACATAGAATAGATACAGACTTATCCTTCTGAGGTGCACATCTAACTGCTTGACCAGAGGGGTGGGTTATCTAAACATATCTGGGTGAACAAGAGATAAACCCCTGTGCTTGGTAAGTCAAACCATGCCTAGGATGACATCCAGGCCATTTGAAGGTAGAAGGGTGAGGTTAGCTTGGAAGGCTAGACCTTCGATAGAAAGCTTCACTCCCTTACAGATATGGGTGCTTCTCATCTCACCTAGGGGAGAACTGGTGACTACAGGCTCTAGACGTGGAGTGGTAGGTATATTATTCTCTCGTGCAAACTTGGATGAGATGTATGAACATGTAGCTCCAGAATTGAATAGAACGGATGCTTCAATGCCATTAACTAAAAACATACCATACACAACATCTGGGGCAGCTTGAGCTTCTTCAGCGTTCATATGCGTGAAGTGACCACGGCTTGCAGACCCACGGTACTATGACTTGGGTGCAGTAGGAGCGGGCGTCTTCTCAGGACAGTCGATGACCTTGTGACCAGGCCTGCCACAATCATAGCAAGTGATCGGCACACTGCCTGTGGGGGTTGGTGCATCGGCCTTTGAGTTGCCAGGGTTTGGCACAGCATGAGCAGGTGTAAAGTGGTTGGACCTATGACGTGGCTATGAAGAGTGCTCACAGGGGTAGTGATCCTTCCCAGAGCGATCACGAGAGCGATGGTCACGAGAATGACGGTCGTGGGAGCGATGGTCATGGGAAGAGCGGACGTGGTTAGCAGAGTAGGCACCACCACTCTTACCCGAGCCATAGGTAGGGTCCTTGCCATAGTGAGGATGGCTTGATGACATGTCTTGATGGAACCTCTTGCACTCATGGTCACAGAAGGAGCCCTCGGACTTCTTCTTCTCCCTCCTGGACATTTCTCCTACCTCCTTCTGGTCCTTCTCGATCTGCATGCAGTGATCGATCATGTCACGAAGGGTGTGACTCTTGGTGCCTCCCAGGGCCACCTTGATCTTGGGGTTTAGACCCTTCCTGTACTAAGTGATCTTCTCCTTCTCAGATGCTGCAACATGTAGAGGTGCATAGCGCAGCAAGCTGGTGAAAGTATTGGTGTACTCGCAGATGTCACACCCCTTTTGAGTGAGGTTGCAGAATTCCTCCTCCTTCTACTCCATGACCCCTCAAGTACGTGGTACTCGATGAATTCATCAGTGAACTCATCCTAGGAGATGTGGTCGGGGTCCTCATGGGCTTGGCGATAGCTGTCCCACCAGGAGCGTGCAGCTCCAGTGAGATGGTGAGCAGCGATCCTGACTCATTCCTCAGGGGTACAAGTGGTAAGCTCCAGCTTCTTCTCGATCTCCCGAAGCCAATCATCAGCTTCCAGGGGTTCCTTGTAGGTGCCATCAAAGGTGGGTGGCCTGAGCTTTAGAAAACCCTCGAGTTTCCTCTGGAAGTCATTCGGGTTGCCTCTATAGCGGTGTTTGGCCCCATTGACCAATGCGGAGAGCAGCTGCGTCTGTTATGCCATCACTTCCCCCAGGTTCGGCGACGGCGGTGGTGGCGGGTTCGGCTGCAGCGGAGGGTTCGGCTGAGGCGGAGGCCCATTGCCATTGGCATCACCTCCTCTAGCGTCACCTCCTCTAGGAGCACCACCTCCAGCTGGCGAGGTCCGCTCACAATTGTTCCCACCCTGGTTGAGGTCGATGGGTAGAACGTGACCACCCCTGCGTCCATGGCGCCTTCCACGCCCAAGCTCAGGCTCGGGTGGAGGCGACGGTTGCCCAGATGTGCGGAGCGACGTGCTGACATCTGTGACATGGGTCAACAACAGTTTAGTACTTATTGATTCAATATAATTAAATGATTTCAATGATTTAAGGAAAACATTTAATCTATCCAAAACTCATATAAAGAAGCAATAAGAGCCATAAAATGCGATAAGATCGAACATTCATCACATGGTTTGCATTACATGGCATCATCTCTAGGAGCTATGCTAGATGACGTGCGAGACTCGCACTACGAGAAGGTAACTCATGGAGGTTACATCAAAGATGATACATCATAACTCATGGATAACAACTAGCTCAATTCTAACTCATGACGTGGCCATGCAGGGTCCACACTACTCTAACTCATACATTGGTGTGTCGTACACTGCTGGGTGAAAACGGCTGCCAAGAACCGTTAGCTCCTCTTGTGACATGTGAAGGCGCTTCACGTAAGCCTGGGCCTCTCCGAACTCCTTGGTAAGTGGCAAGTTGGTGGGGGCTGGATAGTGGTCGTGCCTCAAGAGAGTCTGACCAATCTGAAAAGTTTCCTTGAAGGGGTCCTTGCGTCTGGCTGATTTAGGAAGTCAGTCCGCAACTCAGCATACTCCTAGTAGCGCCTCTCGTCGGCATTCTTCCAAGCTGTCTTGAGCCTCTTGTACCTATCCAACAAGGTCTCATTCTAAATCATCAGGGCAATTAGATGGCCTTGGTTGCACTGTGCTTTTGCCTCTGCTTTCTTCAAGGCTTTGACGAGCATTGCCTTCTCACATTGCACGGTGAAGTTGCTCTTGCCATCTTCCCATCTCCTCTTCTAAAGTTCTCTAATCTCCTTGTCCTTGTCAATCTTCTCTCCTTCCAACTGGAGGACCCTTGCGTGGGTAGTAGTTTCGAAGCCCAATGTCCTCCACCTTGTCTCGCAGGTCAGCGACCTCTGCTTTGTGGGCTCTTGCCTGACGGGCGAGCTTGTCCTCCAGCTAGGCGATGGTTGCCTTGGGACTTTCTTTCTCCTCAGCTTCCTTCTTGCAAAACTCTTGGCACTCCATCAGAGTGTTGCAGTCAAGGCGCCTCTTCTTCTCTAAGGCAGAGTCTGACTTGCAGGGATGTCCAAGTGAGTGATCACGTAGCCCTTGATTCCTCCTTCCGGGTCAGGTGCTCCAGTGTAGGTGTACTTGATCTCCTCAACAGGAACTCCGAGCATTCCAAGAACATGGCGCAGGGTGTACGAAAAGCCTAGAAACTCTTGTCCCTCATAGGTGAACTCAGCCATGGGCAGGCTGCTCAATGGTCCAAGCGGGGGTCCAAAGCTTGTCATCTGCATGTTTTTAAAGGGAAAAGGTCAGCAAGTTAGTAATAATAGAGAAGCCTTGCATAAGAAGAAATGAAGGGTCGGTATATAATCAAAAAAAACTGGTTTGTCCTGTTTTATCGTCCATTTCTAGGGTTTCGTCCTAGGATCAAGTATGGCTCCAATACCAACTGAAATGACCTCGATTTTCGTGAAGGAAAATCCACAGAGTCGAATTATAATGTAACCATTTAAATCACATTACCAATAACAGTTGAATACCATAATCCATACATCATACAAAAGAGTGCAATGGAGAGGTTTACAATAACTTATTATATCACCACTTGGCGGAATCAGAGTTCATGCAGCATAAAATTTAAAAGCTTGAAGGTGCAGAAGCTATCATCTCTGAAATCCAACTTGAGCATAGACATGAAACCCTCAATCGCTATACTCCCCAGATGAGTACTCACTCCTTGAACCTGAAACCAAATTTTTAGTACGATTTGTACTGGCCACTCCCACCCTATGCATTGCTTTGTGAAAATTGGATGCAAAACATGGATATAACAAGAGGAACCTATAAAGGTTGGGGTTTTCCTAAGCAAGTAATCAAGTATATAAATAATATAGTCAAGTTTTTATACACATTCACATACCCACAACATCCATCACCATCCATCTCTAAAACACCATCCCAACTCCTCCAACACTATCTCAGACTCGTGTCGACAAGCCAACTCCCTCTCGGCTTGTCTCAGCGGCCCGCAGCCCTCAACCTGGCTCATGGCCGGAACTCATACTCAGGGGGAAGGTAGAACACTCTACTCACTAGTCCGGTGCATCCTCCTAAGGAAAGGTCCATAGCCAAAGAATGGACATATATATCGATCGATCAACCATACACTCTGCAGAGGTTTCACTAATCCACTAGATAACCATCATCGGTGTTGATCACCACCTAGGCAGATTTCGGGTGCCTACTGCCATAGAACGATGCCATCCTACCTCTCAGCCCTGGAACACCCTTAGAGTGGCTGATACTGTGAAGATTCTATCTCGTGATCCCATTCCAGTAGAGCATCATGATCGTCTCGAAAGGGTGTGAGACATCATCATGCTCCTACCTCCCTGACACACGCTCGCCTAATAGTAATGGCATCGATCAATCCAGTGGTTCGGCCGTCTCCCCCATGGGAAGCGAGTGGAAAGGAAGAAATTCCTAAGGTCAGGATACCAGTGCAGTAGTTCCTAAGTGTGACGCCAAGATGTCTTCTCCAGGGTTGATCTTTAACGTGCTACCATGGCACCTTCGTCCGGGGCTCCACCCCTCAGAGGCTCTCACCCAAAGACCACCATCACATCCTAGTTAGTCAGCCATAGACTACTATTTGTGGGAATGTCCAGATACATTCCCCGGTAAGACTCACTCCAAAAGCTCGTCGTAGATCCCGGCTCGATCGACTCAACCCTCATCCTACTCCCTGTCATAAGTTCCACCCCAAACCCAGATACAACATCATCAGCTCATAAGCCCATCTGTTCCATCAACTCACACACCTCCTGCCTGGCACCCTCCAGGCCTTTCCAGGGTTCATCACGTCGCATCAAAATGTAAGCGAGTGAAGTATATATATAAATATAGTAGATAAGCAAGTGGCTAACATAACAGTGGGTAAGCAGGCGATAGGTTACAATAAGGTAAGGCTCATCAAGTAGTAATCTACTATGCACTCCTAGCACAGGCGATCCATTATCTAGCAACGGAAATTAAAGCACTAGCCAACTAAATTTTCCTTGCGTAATGGGATCTATGAGGTTGGGTGAGATGTGGCACCTTCACTAACATAGCTGTCGGACTTCTCCTGGTAGTCATTGTCGTCAGACCTGTCCTCGCTCGACCCTGTAACCTAGAATTAATGGTCGCAGAAGTGACCCCTATAGATTAGCACAATGAACGCCAAATAAAAGATCCAAATGCACTCAAACATGGCAAAAATAGGTAGAGCTTGATTTATAGAAAATTTGGATATGTGGATCATAATTTTCTGAACTCGTATGAATTAGTTATGATTTTTCAAAGATTTAACCGATTTCTGAAAAAGAAAAGGATTGGTTTATTCTGGTGTTGACATGTGGCAGCCTGTGATTGGTCCACGTGTCACGTGCGGTTTTAAACGGAGACATATCAGATGCTGACATGGCAGGTGACGTCAGCATTGACTAGGTCAACGGTCGTCTGACATGTGAGTCCAAGGTGACGTCACTGCTGACGTCATCAATCAACGGTCAACTAACAAGTGGGCCCCACTGGGCCGTTAATGGGCCGAGTGGGCCGGATCTGGGCTGGGCCAGGCCCGCCACGTGGCATGATCGAGCGTGGGCTAAGGGGGTTGGAAGAGCAGCACGCTAGGCTAAGGGGGTTGGAAGAGCGGCGATGGCGGCGGCGCTCACCGGCAGTTACAGAGGATGCAGGTGCGGTACAAGTCCAAGCTTCATGGTTCTTGTGGCTACGGCTCGCGGTGCAGCTTCGTCTTCTGGCTCCCGACGTGGCAGCAGCGACAGCTCCGCAGCGGCGCTCCTCCTTCTTCTCCGGAGGCGGTGGCTCCTTCCCCGCCCCCTTCTTGTCCTTGCTCCCCTTCTCCTCTAAATTGAGTAGGCTGGTGGCAAATTGAGAACCACCGGAGTGGTGGCGGCGGCTGGGAAGACCTAGGGCGCCGGGGCGTGGCTTTATAAGGGAGGTCGAGGTGGTAAGTGGCCGACGGACGGCGATCGGGCGAGGAAGCTCGATCAGGCAGCCAGGAAGCGGTCCAGGTCACCCGTTGGGAGCTTGGCTGGGTCCAGGGGTCAGCGAGAGGGGGCTAGCGGGTGCCGGGTGCCGAAATGCTTTACAGCGGCAGAGTTCACCGCGGCGACAGTGCATGTGTGCGCGTGCGGGAGGGAGATGCCCGCGCCGTGGGCATTTTGCTGCCGGCTGGTCAGGCCAGGTGGCGTGCTCGCGTGCGTTGATGAGGGGCAAGTCATAATCGAGCGGCCAGGGTAGCTTGCTTAGGGGCGACACGAGGAAGCAGCGCCTGACACGCGCGACGTCATGCGCGGACGGCCGATGGGGGGGGACCGGAAAGGTATGACAGGCGGGTCCCGTATGTCAGCGGCTGCGACTGCCCTTTCGTCGCGATGCGGACGCGGGCGCTCCTTGCTGGGCCTCGCGGGCCGGCGGTCTCCTGTGCTTGCTGGGTCGGCTCGCGCGGGAAAGAAAAAGAGAGGGAAAGGAGAGGAAAAGGAGAGGGCAGGCTGGGCTAGGCCGACTTCGGTTCACGGGCCAAAAGGCTTTTTCATTTTTCTCTTTATTTCTTTTTTGTTTTTTCTTTTCTGATTTTTCTAAATATTTTTATATATACCTATATATATTTGTGTGATGTGCCAACTTTGAATAATAAAGTAGTGGGCATACAAGGCCCTTATATTTGTTAGGGTATTATTCCCTTAATATTTATTCGTGAAAATAAATATTATAGTTTTATTTTAATTAGAACACATAAAATCAAAATAAAAACCAAATCACATGATGATTTAAAATGCAACATGGATGCATGCTAGGGTTTGCAAGATAAGAACATGAGATGCTTGTGCAACATGTGTGGGGTTTTCTACATGACACTTCAGCACTCAGGGTTTTTGAGAAAAATTTTGTAGCTCGGATTTTCGGGTTGTTACACATTTGCTCCTGACCCGATGCCGCCGCCTGGATCTCCATCTTGTCATGGATGCTTGCGGCCCTCACGAGAGCTTCTCGGTGCCGCTGCTACGTCCATCCGCAGTGCCGCCGCTCTACCGGTTTCTAGCACCGGCAGGCACAATCAAGTGGCCGTTCCTGTCTGTCCTATGTATATATGGAATGTTGGATCAATTTAGATTGAATTAAGGACATTAATAACATCCAACATGTATGAGAGGCAGGGTTTAAATTGATCTGGCTATGTTTTATGGAGAAGAGGGTTTTGGAATGCTGTAGGTTTTGCTGTTTCAAATCTCTAAATGGAAATGAAAGGCTTTTAGAGCCGACTTTGAATGGCTGCTTGTTTTTTCTTTGTTGCCAATTCAGTTTCTATTTATATCTTGAAATTGTTTCGATACTCAGCCGAGAGAATTATTTTAAGCAGGGAACCAATATCAGTTGTACAAATTTTGTAGCAACAGTAGTTGCGATCAATTCTAGATAGGAACTCACTATCACAACATTTAATTTGGTTTTAATTTTATTTCTACTTTATCTACGACTGAGCATTTCAATGTTTACTAGTGATTGGGGCGCGCCCATGCGCACGGGGCACTGGCCACAAGATATGGTGCTGCTCCGAAGCAACAACATGCCCAGGACTATTTCATCAAACATGTGCTACGCTATTTCATCAGACATGTGCTAGAGTGCTAGACAGTTGAACACCAAAAATATAAAATAAACAGGTCTCAGGTTTGTCGAGAAATTGGCAACAGGAGTAGGACCATTTTCTAGCACAAACAATGAAAACATGGTGGCAGACCATAAGCCACCACATCATTGAATTTTTTATGCCAATTAGTTCACAAAAGTTCATATGTTATCAAGCTCGTCTATTAAATGGGTAAATATGGATATTACAACCATTGTTTGGCAAGTCCATATCCTGCCAGTACTGAATTTCTATCACAATAGAGGACGTCCCTCGATTAGCTGAGCAATTCTCCAAAGCAGAGGTTGCAATTCCTAAACTAGAATGAGTATTAATGTTAGTTCAGTGTATATAAAGGAAGAGCATAGATGAATCAACGTTATATGCTACACAACTGTAGTACTGCATGTCCAAAAGCATCATATAGGTGATCTTATTTCACATGAGTCTTCAAAAGTATTGTTCTTTCGTAGATGAATCACTTGTGATAATTGAAGTATTATACAACTGCCAAGATTTTGTTTGTTAGATGGAGATAAATAGAGGTAGAGAACTAACCTTGATCGTTGCTGTCTGGAATTAATGAAGTTACCCATGTAAACTTTAATTAGACAGCATTGTCCGTCCACTGAACTGACCTACAGACTATGACACTACCTCATCTAGTTGCTTGCCAAGCTGCCTAGCTACACACCTGAATAGGAGATTGGAGTCACCAAATTTGCTTGGATCATCAGACGCATAAATATCACAGTTCACCAAAATATGATAAATTTTGGTGAACTCATGCTCACCATCACATCTATTCATTTATAGATAGGATTATTGTCCAAAAATCATCACAGGCCAAGCATCCTGTAATAATATGTAAGTTCAGTACATCATATCTGAATAATGGGATATTGAAATATTTTTATTTCTAAAATGATATTCTAGGGGTGCAACGTGACACAACTAGCATGAATTTAACAACGTAAATTTATCATTTTTATCCAACTATTCACAGGTTCTTCGGAAAGTTCTTTTTTTTTTGAACTTCAGAGCACTTTTTTAGCGTAATTGAAAGCTGTCTTTTCGGAACATTTACTCTCTGATGGCATTTCAAATGCTTCATAATTTAGGAAATGTTAACTTTGAGCTAGAAACTTAATGTACAGGAAACAAAATACAAAATGGATCAAAGCAAAGGTTGAAAGATCATGTACAGGAAGCAAAATACTAAATGGATCAGAGCAAAGTCTGAAAGATCAAATATCAGAGCATTAACATTAGTGTGTATTCTGTAAGTCCATAGTTAACTCTCAACTGTAGAATAAGGCAAGTCAGAATACTACTGAGCAACACTTCGTTTTAGTTTGCTGACATACAAGCATAGACGACTATTGACTATTGAGAGACACTCTGTTGTAGTTTGCTGGCATACAAGCATAGATGCATGTACCTTGTGTAAGATTTTAGTACGGTGCTACCTCAAATACAAATAGAGCTATATGTGTAAGATTTTGGAGAAGAAAACATAATGACTCCAGATGACATTTGTTTGCCAAAATTTATGGGTAGTTGGTAATCTTAGATATTGCAGCATCATAATTTAAAAATAAAATCAAAGCATCAGTAGATATTCCTCAAAAATAGTTTCAGAGATGATGTTCCATCTGCAGCCCAAATTCTTGCAGAGAGTAAAAAACTAAATGTGTGTAATCATACTCTGCCTCTGAACATGTAAGCATAGCTTGTTTAGGTATAGATGAAATATGAACTTTAGTTCAAATTGTTAAGAACTATCAAGGAAATGAACTGGCATCTTTTTTAAAGGACCATAGTCTCTTGGGATAAGGCTTAGGATTAAAGATGAAATGAAGGATCACCACACAATAAAAGTAGATGCATCTTCTGAACGGAAGGGCCAAATTAAGTTTAACAATTCAAATAACTGATAAATCAACATAGTAACCTAGTGTGCCCTCTCTAACCAACCATGACTCCAACAAAATATAAGTTTTAGCATTCCAGTTTCTGTACAATCAGAACTCCTAGAAGATCACTAAGCCGATGACCCATTCACGTTAGGAAAATCAGACCCAGCACGCTGACAGCATTCTCGTGCAATAATATCTATCCCAAACAAGCGAGGTCATCGAAACAGAAGCAGAAAGTAATAAAAATTAAAGAGTACAGATGATTGCCTCACATCGGGAATTAGCTCGGTGTTGAACTGTTGAAGGCATGAAGATCGTGCCCCACGATCTCCACCAACACGAAGATAACCCCACCGAGCCCGTGACCGCCGACCACCGCACTGCACAAACAAAGCTACTTCAATGAGCTTATCCCAGAAAAGGAACCAAAAATCTGGACCTAAGCTCTTTCTCACACATGGAGTGGGAATGGACCGATCCGACCAGGCATTCGACGGATCCGGGCACACAATCAATGGATCTAGCGGAGGAGTCACCAGAGCAACAACAAACAAGTAGCTAGCTTTTGAGGAGAAAGGAGAGGCATCAAACCTTTTGGCATTTAGCTAGGCCTCAAGCAGGTGGGTGACACGAGCGTCGTCGCACCGCCGTCCATGTGGGCGACCTCGCCCCACAAAGTGGAGCCGGGAGTGGCCCACCCACGCCGTACCATTATGCATGCTTGCCTTGCACCGGGGGCCACCACGCCGCGTAGTAGCTATCCACACGCTGGCCACAGCGCCGTGTCGAGGGCCCCGCTTGCCTTGCGCCGTCGCGTTGCCACGCTGGCGTGCTCTCTTGCCGGGCCGCCGTGCTATGCCCTCGCGCCACCGCGACCGACTGCCGGTAGCTGGAGCTCGGGCCTCCACACCAGAGTGCATGCCTGCCGGGGCGCCACGCTGGGCCCCTCATGCCGCCGTGGACGCCCTTGTCCACTGGCCGCCGAGTCGGGCATCGCCACGCTAGAGGAGAACAAAAGACAAGACAGGGAAGGGATGAAAGAGAGAGGAGGGAGAGTATTGGGAGAGAAGAACCAGGCCATTTGCAGTCGACGAGCACAGAAAAAGAGCAATATGGAGACCCATGCCATGGGCCCCACCCGAAGCCCTCACCCTCTGGTAGGCTAACCAGATGCACGCACGCTCACGCTACACCACACACTAGGACGCGGACCATATAGGCATGAAGCATGGTGTCCCCGCTGGCAGCCACAGAGGCTCGGCCACAGTCCCACCCAAGGCAACCAAAACTCTCCTTTGAGCCAACCAGCTCTCGACAACGGCAAAGCAGCAACATGCAGATCCACCCTGTGGGCCCCATCCCAACCCCACACCCTCTAGATAGATGGGCCCAGGGACCGCAGCCAACCAGCAGATGATAGCAGCTTTGGCCGAACCAATCCCACGACGACCGTGACCTGGCATTGAGGTCCCCGCTGACCATCTCTACATGATAACGGCTTCAGCCCGGTCAACGGCACACGAACCACTCATCACGAATTGGACTGTCATCATTTATTTTGCTACCGTGGATAGCCTGAGAGCACGAGCTGGCCACAGCGAATGTTCTTTTTAAATATCATCCGAGTCATAACATCCTTCTAACATTGGTCACAAAAAATAAAAAAACATTCTTCTAACATTGACTTTGACCAAACAACAACATGAACAAGCGCTCACCCAAAAGAGGGGAAAATGAACAACCAGGAAACAAGATGCATATGACACAAAGTCGGTGACAAACACATATCTTTTGAATTACTCCATACTTTCCATGAAGGAACAATGCAAGTAAAGATAAACTACATGATTACATTCACAAACCCTAGATTAAACCCTAATCAGATGACCATGTATATCTTACTATTATAATTATTGGATGCTCCAACGGAGGCTCCATGTTAATTCTCATCTGGTCTGACTAAGTTGCAATCATTGGCAAAACATTCAGTTAGATTAAGCTAGGAAAAGAAATATGGAAAATCTACTCTTCTTTTCTAGTATTCAAGGCATTTTTATGGGTCCCAAATTATCTTAGTATTACTAATTAAAGCCCTTAATGGAGCCTCCATGTTAATCCTCACCAAATGCACTAGAAAAGAATATCTATTTTATTCTGTAGAAAATTACTCACCTCTATCATATACTAAATAAAATCCTTCTTAAAGAAAAGAAAAAGAATTGGATGTAGGTAGATTGGTCTACCATCAGGTTCACTTTTGCCTAATGTATTAATATTAATATGAAATAACAGGACCCATTATGTTTATGGATCTATCAATAAACATTTTTTGTTGTAAATAAAAAGAGAACATTTATTATTTAAAGGAAAAGATAATATTTGGTCGTAAAGAAAAAAACTTGAACTGTCTTATCAATTTTCGTTCATAGATGGGTCATATAGAATATTAGATTAGCATATTAATCATGTTCACTTAGTTAATCTATTATATTAATAATAAATATAAAATCAGTAGGATCTAACATGTTCATGGATCTATTAATAAAATATTTGTAACAAGTCTAACGGCGGCCTAGGAGAATTGGAAGGAAATTGGGCCAACTCGGGCCCAGAAGAGGAGCCGCCGCCGCAACAAGCCGCGTCTCGCACGCCCAAGGCGTCGTGCGCGTGGGAGAGGAGGGTGCGGGCGCGCCGCCGCCGCTGTCTACGGAAGGTGCCACATCACCTAGATAAAATAGGAAAAATAGAGGAGAATAAAATAGAAAGCACGGATCCGCAGGATCGCCGGTTGCTTAGGGGTTAAGTCTTGTCAGGACTATAAATAAAGACCCCCATGTAATCAATTCAATCAAGAAAGAAATAGGGGAAACTCTACCCTTAGCCCTTGGCTCTTAGCTCTGTCTCCCCCCCAACCCTAACCGCCGCCCTCCTCCACCCGCGCCGCCGCACGCGCGCACGCCAGTAGCAGCGCCGCCGCGGCTTGACCGCCGGCCGGCCGCCGCCTCCACTCCCTGCCGCTCCCGCTCCCGCCTCCATGTGTCAACTGGCGTTAGACTTGTTATAATATTAGATGCAATAACTCGAAAGCAACAAACAACATACGCAGATCTATCTTATTTATATGGTTTGTTAATCTTTTACCACAAGACAAAACCAATAAAGAAGACATCGATGTATAAAGTAACAATATAATATTTAGTCAGCTTGAGTCGTTCTGAAAGGCAACTCTTATATAAACATACAATCTACTAATATGACTACATTAATAATTCCTCAGTTAATGAAGCATGTATACAATTAAATTAAAATGAAACTCCCATACAACGTATAACTACTAATGTAAACTGTCACAAAAGATTATCTATAAAGTAGCTATATAATTTCTAAATTATATACTTCTACAACTGCTTAAGTTACAAGTAATATGTTCCACCGTTTCTTCAGAAAAAGTAATATGTTCCACCATATAGACCGAATAAACATGTATACATTTGAATAACTATTTATTTAATGACTTATGAAGCGCTAAATTATTATTCAATATAAGTGTACACATTTTGACTAAAATATTATAATGTCTAAATATTTTTAATATAATTTAAACACTCAACGTTCTCTAAAGTCACGTTACAATGTGATATATTTATATTTGTATTTGTATCTACATTATCTATATCTTACTATTATTTTAGTAGCTTATTAAAGAATCTTTAAATAACCATAAGCACAAATATGTTCCCCATTCCCCATTTTTTAAATATTAATATATTAAAAATTGATTAAAGAAACATGCATGTTGTGCCACCATCATGCAAATCCCACACATAGAGAAAGAGAGAGACATATATCTATATGTATTAACTAAAATGTTTGACATATCCATAATGATAATATAATCATTACTACAAAAAACTTTTGTTACAAAAAAAGTTAAACATATTGAGGAAAAAGGAGGAGGTTAGTACAGACCATAGGCGCCGCACATATATTCCTGCTCTTTGAGTTTATTTTGATGTAAACAGTTATAATAAAAGCTTAAATATTGTCGGGTACCTAAAAAGGTACCCTTAACCCTCGACTAAGGGAATTAACTCCTGACATCAACAAGCCAAACCCGGTGTTGTTAGTCCTCGCCTAGCGCAGAAACGCAAGTGCCAGGTCATACTGGGCCGGCCCACGAACGGGCCTCGGCGGTCCGGGCGGCTACCTATCCGACGTACCCCGCTCGAGGCAGAGCAGATCACTCAAGGGTGCCACTTGACCTATCCCTCGGTGACGAAAATTTGCCTGAGCGAACGGGCAGCCCTCGAGTGCGATGCACCCCTTGAATACCTACCTCCTGTACGAATCCAGGAGCATTTAATGCGTTCTACCTGCTCTTGCCTAACCTCGTGGCCACAGTGATGGTAACAGTTACGAGTACATCGGTCAAATCTTATTTTTACCTCCCATACCCGGGAATCTGGCAGGTCATACCATACTGTAACCCCATGCCGTGCATTGTGGCCCGTTCGGCACTCCCTCGAGGCACATTTACCAATATCAGACAACTCCTCGAGGGACATTTACCAGTATCCATACCGCATTTCTCGGGGCTCTGCCTTATCCATTCGGGCCTCGACCCTCCTTGACCACCTCTCGAGCTGGACTTCGTCATCACCGGTCAACACTCTAACAATTCCCGACGCGACGGCTACAGGGATCCGCACGGCCGCGCTTGGACATCCCTCTTTCACCGACCATCAGTCGCGTCACCTTACGCACGACAAGGATGGCCGTGTCATCTCTGAACACCTCGCTACAGGACATGCCATGCCCGGTGCACGCTTCTACAGCAACACCGGTATGATCAGCATCACCTCCCCGACGTCAGCAGCCATGTCCGCCCTAAGATCCATGTACCCCTATGCCCCTCCTTCGCCAATAAAAGGAGGCGCCAGGCCCTAGTCTAGGAGAGGGCAAAGAACTCAACCAAAACATAAGGCATAGAGAGCAATCAGAGCTCGTAACGCTCAAGTCCTAGCTCACTCATTCGCACGCTTGTATTCACCCCTGTACAAGCACTTCGGTGCAAGATAATACAAGACATCCTCCTCCTGCTGGACGTAGGCCTTCTCTTGTCCGAACCAGGATAAATCATGTGTTCTTCTTGCATCACCATCCGGATTAGGGAGCATGCAGTACATATTTACTCGTTGGTGCTAGGCCCCCGGGGTCAAAACACCGACAGTTGGTGCTCCAGGTAGGGGAACTGCGTGTCACTAACGATTTCCCGCCGTTTCTCCGGATGGCAGACTCATCTCCGCCGCTTCCGCGCACTACGGGGATCTGGTTTGGGAGCCTAGAGTTCATGTCCCTCGGTCACGGCTACGACATGTCCCTGCTCTCGGTTGGAGATCCAAGCGGAGGTCGCACCGAGCCCCCACGCTTAGGAGGGGCCGCACGCCGATCTCGCCCCCATGCCTCCGCATCTAGGAGGAGGCGTGATTGGCGCCGCCGTCACCATCGACCTGTGTCTGGGTTGCCACCCCCCCGTGTTTTCCCCGCTCCTAGTACGCAACAAGGGGCCCCTGGTTGGGGACCAATCTGACCCGTGTCAAGGGGCGGAGGACGAGCCGACGGGAGTCTATGGAAACCCCAACTTTACCTTCATAATGCGTTCATCGAGGGAGCCCGGCGTGGCTCCTCCGGCGTGCTCAGCACCGTCACCTCCCAATCTACTGTCGCATGGACTATTTGGAGCTCGCTGCTAGTTCCCGTTCGATCTAGACAATGATGCCAAGACGAACTCCGCCACAATGCGCTCCAATGTGAGCGCGCATGAGGACCGCCTGTGAGCTCTCTTGCGTGCTACCATGGACCTGGCAGCTGTCCTGCCAGCCTCTGAGGACCTTGGCTTCTCACGTGCACCTGGCCTAAGGCAGTACACCCTCAGCACGATGCGACGTCAGCTGGAGGAGGAGTGGCGCGGGCAGTTCCCCATCTTCTACTCCGGCAGCCCCGACTCTGACTCCAACCACTATGACCCCACACGTGAGTGCTTCCACATCAACGGAGCCGTCGCATTGAGCGCCGACACCATCGACCCCGCGGCCGTGGTCGCGGTTGCGGCTGCGGCGGAAGGCACCCTCATCATGGCAGATCGGGAGGAGCAGCCACCAACCGTGCCAAGCGACGCGCGGTTGCCCCAGGACGCCCAGGACGCCCAGCTCTCACAAGTCCGGGAGATGCAAGCCAAGCTCGACGAAGACCGGGAGCGTATGCGCTAGCTCGAGCAGACCCTCAAGCAGGAACGCGGACACCCGCCCAGCGGAAGGGCTCAAGCCACAACCCAAGAAGTCTACCGGCAGATCATTGGGGAGGAAGCGGTCGAGCGCCCCCTCTTCAACCGTGCCAGTCAGAACATCATCGCGGCGACCATGCTCCTCTGCAACATGCCGACCCCCTCGAATCCCGAGGCCCGTCGCATCCAGCAGGAGGTTCAGGGCCTCCTCGAGGTAGCTGCCGCACAGCAGGCGGAAAGCTCGGCCTCAAGACGTCGAGGGGTGACCTCGGAGCAACCCCCTGAACCCTCCCGACATGAGAGGAAGGGCTCAGTCCATCAAGTGACTGCCCCCAAGCCCAAGAAGGCGATCCCCGTCCGTGAGCGCATCCACGACAACCGCGAGCCCCAAAATACGTGCTACGACATTAGCGAGAACCGCCGACGCAAGTGTGGTGATGTCGAGGTGCGAGGCTACAGCGCACACAGGGGCGGGTGCTATGACAGCAACGAGGACCGGCACCGGTCCCCTGAGCCGCCGGGCCCTCGAGTCTTCAGCAGGACGATTCGAAGGACGCCGCTGCCAAATCCCTTCCGTCCCCCCCACGAGCCTCGTCAAGTACAATGGCAAGACCAAGCCCGAGCTATGGCTAGCCGACTTCAAGTTGGCATGCCAGTTGGGCGGGGCGCGCCACGATCACGCCATCATCCGTCAGCACCCCTATTCTTATCGAACACCGCCCGAAGGTGGCTCGAGGAACTTCCCCCTGACCAGATCCATGACTCGTCCGACCTTATCAGGGTGTTCGAGGGGAACTTCAAGGGAACCTATGTACAACCTGGCAACAAGTGGGACCTCCAAAGCTGCAAGTAGAAGCCCAGGGAGTCCATTTGTGACTTCGCTTGGTGCTTTTCCAAGCAACGCACCGAGCTCCCCCATATCCCCGATGACGATGTGATCCTGGCGTTCATTGCCAGGACTACCCGCAAGGAGCTGGTTCGAGAGCTGGGGCATAACCCCCAAAGACCGCTGATGAACTGATGGACATCGTCACCAGTTACGCTGATGGAGAGGAGGCTGTCGGCGCCTTCTTCGACGCCACAAGCTAACTCCACCATGGGAGGGCCCTTTCATCGTTGCAGAAGTGTTGAAGCCCAGAACCTACAAGCTAGCCAATGGGAAAGGCAAAACCTTCAACAATGCATGGAACATCAAACAGCTACGTCGCTTTCACAACTAGGGCTCCGAAGCCTTATTTTTTCCCATGTCATGAATGAATAAGAAGTACTTTTGTTTACAAGTTCAACTTTTTGTTCACATGCATAAGGTAGCCTCAACTCTGCCTTAACAGAGTCGAGCCTACCTCGGGGGCTACAGGGGGGGAACCCCCCAAAGTTCCTAAAAAACCACACGTTTTTTGAAACTCGACGTCTACTCTTTTACATGGTCGACGAGGCCGCGAGGGCATCCTGAGGCCGAGGGGTCATCGAGCCACGAGATCACCCACGCGTCCGTGCTACGGTACCTCCACTCACTCCCTCACACCAAGGGGCATAACCATGCGCTAAGAAGACTTAGTAAAAGCACACGATGTTGAAAAATCAATGTCTAACGTTCCTATATGCTTCGATGCGAGTTCTTACATAGTCGACAAGGCCACGAGGGCACCCTGAGGCCGAGGGGCCGTCGAGATGTGAGATCACCTATGCCTCTGGGCTACAGTACCTCCACTCACACCCCACACCGAAGGAAGCAACCGTGCGCCAAGATGACTGCGTAAAAACTCAACTCGAGCAGAAAAGGAATGATGGACTCAAACTCGAAAGCATTCGAAATGCATACAAACATCATGTTTTAAGGCCCTTGAGGCCACATCAACACAAGTCAAAATCTAACCTATTACATGGGTCTTCTTGCCCAGATTGGCTCACAGGCCGGCTTTGTCTTCTTCATCAACACCGGGAGGAAGGACCTCAGGCTCGAATAGCTTCGCCAGTCGACCACCGGGCTCCTCAGCAGCCTCGACCAAGGCCTTGTGCCTTTCCTTGTTCTCGGCGCTTCACACCAACATGCAGCGCATTCTGGACTTGCTCCCTCGTGACCCAACTGAGCTTGTACAACCGGTTGGTGAGGGAGGTCCCGCACACATCATCCTCGACCTCCACCTCGGCATCAACACCGAAGTCATCGCAGACCAAGATCCTCCTTCGGCGGCACCATCCACTCTATCCGATCAGCCGAGACGATAGGACGAAGAAGCACATCATCCACCAACTCCTCGAGCTCCCACTCCATCATGGCTGACGGGAGCCAATCCTCCAGAGGATTAAGTTCTGGCATCATAGCGACAGCACGGGCTAGCTCAGCGCATGGACAAGAAGGAAGATTCCCAATTTCTCCCCTTTTCTCTCTTGCGCTAACGAATAGGGCTACTCTTCTCTCCGGTGGCAGCAGTGGTGAAAGCAGCAAGGCAAGATGGGGGATGGACGAAACCCCACCTCCTGGATTTATAGGCAGGTCAAAGGGTAACGGGCAGAATCGGTGAAAAGGGCAGGTAAATCCCCGTATTTAATGTCCAAACCTAACCGCTCCCTCGGTTTTCGGATACAGGGACACGCATCGAATACTCGGCCTCTAGCCGTTGTCCCCGCCCCCCACGATTGCGCTGTTATGACTCCTACCTCAAAAGGCGTGCCTAGCAGACGAGAGGAGTTATTCACGGATGATTCCTTCCACGGTAAGGAACACAGGCCCCGGCCCTACAAAAATCTCAAGGGAGCGAAGGCTAGCCCTCGATTATGGTTCAACAGCCGCCCTCGAGTATCCGAGTCAGGGATGATAGGGGGGGAGCCAACACGAGTCCCTTGTTCGAGAACAAACTCTTGAAAGCCCCCTCGGACATATTCAAGGCAAAACGAAAGGACAACTATGGAATCCCCTCGGAGGGAGGCATCGAGCCACCGAACCCTATTGAATGGGTTCAGAATCCATGTGTCCATTTGTTAGCTTCAATGAGGGTGCCTCCTTGGCCACCTGTCGACCCCTACCGAATGGGGCACGAGCTCTCACTTGAATTTCACCATAACAGCTCACCAGAGGACGTCGGAGCTCTCCCAAACGAGGGTAGCACAGCACTCCTCACCCCTCCTCCCGTCAAAAAGGAGCATGAGGGTCGAAAGAAAAAGACGGGCTTGTTCCTGATTGACCTTGATGAAAGAGGCTCGGGGGCTCGCTCGCAACCGGGTGGCCTCGACGAAAAGAGGAACCAACCACCCGGGGGCTCGAGAACGAACTCTCGAGACCTCCTCAGACATATTCAAGGAGAAACGAAAGGACAACTACAGAATGCCCTCGGAGGGAGGCATCGAGCCGCCGAACCCTATCGAATGGGTTCGAAATCCATGTGTCCATTTGTTAGCTTCAATGAGGGCGCCTCCGTGGCCACCTGTCGACCCCTACCGAATGGAGCACGAGCTCTCACTTGAATTTCCCGATAACAGCTCACCAGAGGACGTCGAAGCTCGCCCAAACGAGGGTAGCAGGGTGCTCTTCATCCCTCCTCGAAAAGGAGCGTGAGGGTCGAAAGAAAAAGACGGGCTTGTTCCTGATCGACCTCGATGAAAGAGGCTTGGGGGCTTGTTCGCAACCGGGTGCCCTCGATGAAAAGAGGAAACAACCACCCGGGGGCTTGAGAACGAACTCTCGAGACCCCCTCGGACATATCCGAGGCCAAAACAAAGAGACGCTCGTGGATCCCCTCGAGGGGAGGCTTCGAACCACCGTCCCCTAACAAACGGGGACGGTATCCACGTGTCAGTTTGTTTAGCTCTAATGAGAGTGCCTCCGTGGCCACTAGTCGAACCCTATCGAATGGGGCACGATCTCTCACTTGGGATCCCCACGTTATCAGCTCACAGAGAACGCCGAGACTCGCCCAATCGAGGGTAGTACGGCGCTTCTCACCTCACATCCGATCGAAAGGACTCATGAGATGGATGCCTAAAGCTAGCAATGCCCTAGCCGCATGACTCTCGGGGGCTCGACTACGCCTAGCACTCCTCGACGAAAGAGGGTCGAACGCACCCGGGGGCTCGACGAACTCAAGCCAACCTACGACTAGGCGCTACAACTCCAGTTCATGTTATCCTAACCTTTCAGGAATGCACGCTATGCCTAACTAGACAAACACCTCTCAACAAAAGACAAATAAAGCCCTCGAAGGAGTCTCCTTACTCCTCGGAGGCCTCGGGGGCTACCCCCGCGGGGGACGCTCACACGCCCCCACGGAAAGTTACGAACCGCACCTCACTCTCGGCCTATGACCCCCCAGCTCAAGTGCCACCACTCATGCAGGGGCTCGGGGCTACTGTCGCGTACCTAAAAAAGGGGTACTCTTAACCCTCGACTAAGGGAATTAACCCCTGACATCAACAAGCCAAATCTGGTGTCGTTAGTCCTCGCCTAGCGTAGAAACGCAAGTGTCAGGTCATACTGTAACCCATGCCGTGCACTGTGCCCCGTTCGGCACTCCCTCGAGGCACATTTACCAATATCAGACGACTCCTCGAGGGACATTTACTAGTATCCATACCGCATTTCCTGGGGCTCAGCCTTATCCATTCGGGCCTCAACCCCCCCTTGACCACCTCTCGAGCTGGACTTCGTCATCATCGGTCAACACTCCAACAATTCCCGACGCGACGGCTACAAGAATCCGCACGACCGCGCTTGGACATCCGTCTATCATCGACCATCAGACGCGTCACCTTACGCACGAGAAGGATGGCTGCGTCATCTCTGAACACGTCGCTATAGGACACGCCATGCCCGGTGCATGCTTCTACAGCAACACCGACATGATCAGCATCACCTCCCCGACATCAGCAGCCACGTCCGCCCTAAGATCCATGTACCCCTGTGCCCCTCCTTCGCCAATAAAAAGAGGCGCCAGGCCCTAGTCTCGAAGAGGGCAACAAACTCAACCAAAACATAAGGCATAGAGAGTAATCAGAGCCCGTAATGCTCAAGTCCTAGCTCACTCATTCGCACGCTTGTATTCACCCCTGTACAAGCACTTCGGTGCAAGATAATACAAGACATCCTCCCTTCTCTTGCCCGAACCAGGATAAATCGTGTGTTCTTCTTGCATCACCATCCGGATTAGGGAGCATGCCGTACATATTTACTCGTTGGTGCTAGGCACCCGGGGTTGAAACACTGACAAATATTGTCATCATCAAGCATTGCCACCTCATCATAGATCTCACATCAAGTTCTACCAGTGATCTTAAGTGACAGTGTTTTAAAATGATTGCCTATGTCAACACATGATACTTAAAAGTTAATATTAACACAAATATTACTAAAAAGACTTTAACCCGTGTAAGAGCACGGATTGATTGATAGTATATCTAGTATTTAGTTCCTTGTCGGGGAAAGTATCCTCTTCTATCGAGAGGCTCTCTGCTCCGCGGCCACCTGGCAATCCTATGATGGCGTCTCGACGATTGGTCTTCTATTGGATCCTATTGGGAAAAGTATATTTACCCCTTGAGAGGTTTTGCCCGTGGAGTCCACTAGCCAAGGGTCATTGGCCCGGGTGATGTTAGAAATATTGCCAATTTTTTGAGTAATTTAATTCAAAAAATATAATAATAAATATGTTGGTGACATCATTTAGGTGCTCGTATGATCTACCATAAACATGAACATAGATAATATTGGTGATTAAGAAAACATTAAGAAATCCAGCGATTTCATACCCAGCAACACCGAAGCCGTTCGCGCTAGTCGACATAGCGCTTTGCTGATGTAGTCGTTTCGCTCGATGCCGTGCAGTAGAGACCTTGTCGAGGACACCGAGAGGAAGATGTTGCAGCGGGATCACCAAGAAGAATACATTGCAGCGAGTAGTCGTGCCAGGCCGTGGTACTCCTTAAAAACGTGATCGTCGGACTCCACCCGAGCAGGTGAACTCATCGCCGCTGTGCGTTCCGGAGGCTCCTACTCTCCCACGAACATGTGCGCGCAAGTCGTGGGACGGGGAAGCTATTGAACAGCAAGAACTTTGGTTGTTTTCTTCTTTTCGGAAGCAAGCTCTTTATCCTCCGAGGGCCATTGGAATATATATACATATACTCCCGCTGCCGCACGGAAGAGAAGGCAGGGAGGCAGGCATCAAAGGCAATTCACGTTCGTATTGATTTGGCATGATCAATGCTAGTGCATGAAACTCTCGTATTCATTTTTGCCAACTAGTTAAAGGAGATGGAAGTTTCCTTTGGTAACTCAAGCATTGAATAATCCTAATTGGCAAATTGATTGACGATCGTTTCTTCCTTGCATGTACGTTTGCATTGCATGCAGGTTTGCCTTCCTTGCCTCCACCACGGCCTGGCCATCCATCCACCGAGTGTGCATGCATGTGGCCCAACGTATGGTATTCAGTCAATGAACATTATTTAATATAAATCATAGAGTTTATTAATTATTGAATATATGGCTTATTCCATAATATATCAACAGGTGAAGCAGCTTGCCACGGCGTTCACTTCCTTATCTTGATTTGAAGCCGGCGTTCAGTTATGCATGGTCACGTTCTCACGACGGTGGACTCGTTGGCAACGTCTGAAGACAAGTGTCCAAGTTTCGCCAAGAAGACAAAGTGTCCAAGAGCGAATATGATGCTCTAAAAATCATTTTGTTTATGATTAATCATATATTAGCCTGGTCATCGCGCTCTAAAAATCATGTGGGTTATGTTAATGTGTATGAGTCGAACATCTCCGCCTGTTCGCTTGAACTTATCAGCTATGTTCACTTGAAGTAAACATCTTAGACGCTGATTGCATTAAACATCTTAGGCGACAACTGTTGTGCAGAGGCATCATGTGTTTTCATACTGGTTTGATTTTACTCCTGTCTTGGTTCTCGACAGAGTTTATATTGGAAAGAATAAATCACATGATGTAATTTGCCTTGAATGCACTTTATTCGGCATGGTAATAGTAATAACTTTCATTATAATAGGAAGGCAAATACGGATTACACGATAATTACGCCGAGGACGAGCCCACCGGGACAGGTCGCGTCGATCATTCCCTCCGATGGGTCAAAAACAAGAACCACAAATGCAAATGCTGTCTCGCTTGGTTTTGTAACCAAACCAGCTCCTTTCTTTCAAAGAAAAGATTTAGATACGCACATTATTAGTCATTGCTTGCTTCAAGTGTTAACATGCAAACGTGTTCACCACAAGTGTTTCAGTGGGCAATAACCAAACGGGCACTTACGAGTGCTACAACCGACCATAAATATTGCACAAGAATGACTCAACTCGACAGGACACAAGACAATTCTGATAGCTTAAGATGTTTGCCAACATATATTTACTCCACAAAAGGAGATACTAGGATAAATAGAACCAGCCAGGAAGCCACAGAAGTGCAACCCCAGCCTGGTAATTTGATGATCCCGTCGTGTCTTCGTCCTTGAAAGCATCCTCGTACAACGACGGCAGTCGGTCCCCAAAACGAACACTGCATATGCAAATTGAACTCTCCCTCTCTGCCCTGGTTCAACATTTTTCATATGGTATATAACCCTGTCGAAAAGGAGGGGCATTCAACTTGTTCAAAATAGTAAGGAAACTGTACATATACAAGTACTATAAGATAGTATGATGAAATACAAGTACTATAAGAAAGTATGATGAAATAATCAATGCTGCCCTTAAAATCAGTGCTGTATTGAGTTAAACATCGTAAAATTAATTGATAATTTCTATTTTTGAAGAGAAGTCAAACAATATCATGTTACATTTTTTTTAACACAAAGGTATTAGTAAAGTCGGCTTAAAAAACATAGGTCTAGAAAATTTTGGTGAGTTCGCATTACAAGTACATCAACATCAAAGAGGTGTACCATTAAGGAACAAAGAAATTGCTTGAATAAGTAACAACGAAATTTTAGTGAGTTTGCATCACAATCTATGTAACATCAATCAACAGCAACAAAGAAATCACTTACATATATGCAAAATAAAGAAACTCAAAGCTGAAATTGTGACTCTGCAGCATTCTTGTGTGCTCACCTTTGCCACCACGCACGCTTACTTTCAGCTGTGTCCGCCGACTCCCCAAACCCAGTTGAGAAACGCCGACAGCCCTGCAACAAGCACTCTGATTAATAGAAATCCAACAGTATATCACAAGTAGATGAACAAAAAACAGAATATTTGCATCTACCCTTCAAGCTTTATGTTGCAGCTTAACTCATAATGCGAAATATTATTAGAAGTTGTGTTCCTGAGTGTCGCATGATTGCTAAGCAAAACTTCATAAAACTGAGGAAAAATCAATGAGGGGAAATGGAGAAGGGCGAGCTGTTCCCATGTTCATGGGTGGTCAACGATGTGAGATTGAAAAGATAACTTCAAACAATGACATCAGGGCAATCACCAAGTTACTGTTACTCAAAGTGGCAGACACAACTCAACTCACATGCCTATTGATGGAATTGTCAAGTACAGTGGATGGAGGACTACAAAGGTAAGAAACACCGGAAACAATGTAACTAGATGTAATTTGCAAAAGGTCAAGATAAATGTAATTTGTATGAAAATGATCTCTCTGTAGGGACTGGGGAACTCCTTCACAGGTTTCTATCACCAAAAAAAAGATGTCAAATTGAAGAACAGAGAATAACAACAAACTCAGCTACTCATGTTGTGGTCAGCAACATGTATCAGCGGAGGGGAAAGAGAAGCCGTGGTTGAAGCATTAGTTATTCTGTATTAGTTTGGAGTAATAATACGATATGTCTAGATACATAATAAAAGTTGTATATCTAGAAAAGCCAAAACGATCTATAAATTGGAACGATGGAGTAATAATCAAGCTGGAGAGTGAGATAATATCACCTGCTCTCCTACGTTCCCCTCAACCACCATCCCTTCGGTTTGGTGCCATAGCATGGCACTGAGCCACCTCACTGCCAGGACTACAAACTAACAAACCCCAGCCAACAACCTCCGACAGCTACAATCTACACCATACCCCAAGCTCCAAAAACTCGAGTCTTCAGTAGTGAGAAACCGAGTATATTAAGTGGAGTATAATGTTCTAAAAATATGTAGCAAAGGGATCTTGTTCTGAGCACACACCCAGTATTTATCAGATCAAATCTAAAACTCACTAAGGGACTAACTATGTTGTGCTGGACAGTGGACACATAAAAACCACAACAAACATCACATAGGTAGACAACGAAACACCACTTGTACAATAGACAAGAAATATAAATAACTCATGTAAGTCACTAGGGCTGCCTGACGGTTTCAAAGCCAAAAAAAAAAATGTGAATGGGTTGAGCCAATTTTTTTCCTAGTGAGGTCAGCTGTATGCCTGTATTGATGTGCCTAGAAGTATTGGGAAGCAGCCAAATAGTTCCTGGTATGCACCAGTAGTTCAGCAGTTGGCAGAAATATGGGTGGCATCATAACTTACTATCAACTGTTTTACAGAATGCATAGATGAACATGTGCCACATGTGATGCATTAAGTCCAGTGTCAGCTTTATTTCTCAAGGAACAAATATCCATCCATTATTTATCTTCTACAATCCTTGAGGTCAAACTTCTAAAATCTGACCATTAATATGTTTATCTAACTAGATTTATGCCAAGAAGTTTTTTTTTATAAGGTCAATAAGGAGTTAAGAACAGATAAAAAATATCAGATGAATGTTAGTACTCAGGCTCAACACATTTATTAGTAATCAAACCATTCAATGAATTCAAGAAATAAATATGACAAATATTACAAGTAGAAGTTACTTCAAGAGCTGCACAGCCAAGAAGCTGCAGCAAGCTCTCAAGAAAGGTATAACTACACAGGCATCGCCCACTCCACTAAAACCCAATTCATCCCTGGTTGAGATAAGATTGAATGTGGTAACCGAGAAACAATTCAACACCCAAAAATTGAGTTGATTGTGGCAAATTAGTACATGATGTCATATCAAATACTCCCTCAGTTCCAAATTAGAAGATAATTTGACTTTTCTAAATACATTAACAATTTGACTTTTCTAAATACATTGCTTTTACTGTTTATCTACAACAACCAAGCCTGTCAGTCCCAAGCAAGTTGGGGTAGGCTAGATTTGAGACCCAACAAACCACCCTCGGTCACGGTTCAGGCACGTCGATAGCCAATTTCCAAGCACTCCTATTCAGACACAGATCTCTAGGTATATCCCATTCTTTCAAATCTCTTTTTATTGCATCCTCCCATGTCAACTTTGGCCTTCCTCTGCCTCTCCTCACATTATTATCTTGACTTAGAACTCCATAATGCACTGGTGCCTCTGGAGGTCTCCTTTGGACATAGCCAAACCACCTCAACCGATGCTAGACAAGCTTCTCTTTGATAGGTGCTACCCCTAGGCGATCACGAATATCATCATTCCGCACTCGGTCCATCCTCGTGTGACCACAAATCCAACGCAACATACGCATTTCTGAAACACTCAGTTGTTGAACATGTCTTCTCTTTGTGGGCCAGCATTCTGCTCCGTACAGCATAGCGGGTCTAATCGCTGTTCTATAAAACTTGCCTTTTAGCTTTTGTGGTATCCTCTTGTCACAGAGAATGCCAGAAGCTTGGCGCCACTTTATCCACCCAGCTTGGATTCTATGGCTGACGTCCGTATCAATATCTCCATCCCTCTGTAGCATCGATCCCAGATACCGAAAGGTATCTTTCCTAGGCACTACTTGACCTCCCAGACTCACGTCTCCCTCCTCCTGTGCAGCAGTGCCAAAGTCGCATCTCATGTATTCGGTTTTAGTTCTGCTTACTCTAAAACCTTTAGACTCAAGGGTCTGCCGCCACAACTCTAGTTTCCTATTTACCCCCGCTCGGCTTTCATCAACTAACACTACATCATCGGCGAACAGCATACACCAAGGGATATCCCCTTGGATGTCCCTTGTAACCTCATCCATTACTAAGGCAAAGAGATATGGGCTCAAGGCAGACCCTTGATGAAGCCCAATGTTAATCGGGAAGTAGTCTGTGTTACCATCATTTGTTCGAACACTAGTCACAGCATTGTTATACATATCCTTGATGAGGGTAACATACTTTGCTGGGACTTTATGCTTGTCCAAAGCCCACCACATAACATTCCTTGGTATCTTGTCGTAAGCCTTCTCCAAATCAATAAAAACCATGTGTAGGTCCTTCTTCTGTTCTCTAAACCGCTCCATAACTTGTCTTATTAAGAAGATTGCTTCTATGGTTGACCTTCCAGGCATGAAACCAAATTGGTTCATGGATATCCGCGTTGTTCCTCGCAAGCGACGCTCTATGACTCTCTCCCATAGCTTCATGGTGTGACTCATCAACTTGATTCCCCGATAATTAGTACAACTTTGGATGTCTCCCTTGTTCTTGTAGATTGGTACCAATATGCTTCTTCTCCACTCCTCAGGCATCTTGTTCGATCGGAAAATATTGTTGAACACCTTGGTTAGCCATACTATAGCTATATCCCCGAGACATCTCCACACCTTGATTGGAATACCATCAGGGCCCATTGCTTTACCCCCTTTCATCCTTTTTAGGGCTTCTCTGATCTCCGATTCTTGGATCCGCCGCACGAAGCGCCAATTGGTGTCATCAAACGAGTCGTCCAACTGGACGGTGGTGTTCTCACTCTCACCATTGAAAAGCTTATCGAAATACTCTCGCCATCTATGTCTAATCTCATCCTCCTTCACCAAGAGCTGCTCCCTCTCATCCTTAATGCACTTGACTTGGTTGAAGTCTCTTGTCTTCCTATCACGAGCCCTAGCCATCCTATAGATGTCCTTCTCTCCTTCCTTCGTACTCAAACGTTGGTATAGACCCTCGTATGCCTGTCCCTTTGCTTCGCTCACTGCTCGTTTTGCAGCCTTCTTTGCCACCTTGTACTTCTCTATGTTGTCGGCACACCTGTCATGGTACAAGCGCTTATAACATTCCTTCTTTTCCTTAATAGTCTTTTGCACATCTTCATTCCACCACCAAGTGTCTTTTGAATCGCCTCTACCCCCTTTGGTCACTCCAAGCACCTCTGAAGCAACCTTCCTAACGCAAGTTGCCATCTTCTCCCACATGTCGTTTGCATCCCCTTCATCCTGCCAAGGGCCCTCTTCAATAACTCTTTCCTTGAAGACCTTTGCTGTCTCACCTTCTAATTTCCACCACTTTGTTCTTGCAATCTTAGATTGTTTAACCCTACAAGCTTGCACTAGAAAGCGGAAATCAGCCACCAACAACTTGTGTTGAGATACTACGCACTCTCCAGGTAACACCTTACAATCGAAGCATGCCCATTTATCCCTCCTCCTTGTAAGGACAAAGTCGATCTGGCTAGAGTGATGGCCACTACTAAAGGTCACTAAATGAGACTGCTTCTTCCTAAAGAAAGTGTTGGCTAACATGAGATCAAAGGCTATAGCAAAGTCTAAGACTTCCTCTCCTTCCTGGTTCCTACTGCCAAAACCGAAACCTCCATGAACTGCCTCATAACCTACCCTTGACGTACCAACATGACCATTAAGATCCCCTCCTATAAAGAGCTTCTCGCTATTAGGTACAGCTCTAACCAAGCCATCTAAATCTTCCCAGAAAAGCCTTTTAGCGCTCTCATCCTGGCCTACTTGGGGGGCATACGCACTAATTACGTTTAAGACCATATCGCTAATGACGAGCTTAACTAAGATGATCCTATCCCCTTGTCTTCTCACCTCCACCACACCATCCTTAAGGCTCTTATCAATCAAAACTCCTACTCCATTTCTATTGGAAGATGTCCCTGTGTACCAAAGCTTGAAGCCGATGTTGTCCACCTCCTTCGCCTTCTGCCCCTTCCATTTAGTCTCTTGGACACACAAGATATTTACTCGCCTCCTAACCGCTGTATCAACTAACTCTCTTAACTTACCCGTGAGGGACCCTACGTTCCAGCTACCTATACGAATCCTAGTGGGTTCGACTAGCTTCCTTACCATTCGCACCCGTCGCTGATGCGAAGACCCTTGCTCATTTTTCACCACACCCGGGCGCCGATGTGGCGCGCCACTAAGGATGCGACGTCCCGATCCTTGCTCTCTTGACACCGTGCCCAGATCACGACACGGCGCGTCACGGGGGTGACGACCCAGCCCTTGCTCATTTGTCACCATACCCGGGATCCGGCATGGCGCGTCGCTAAGAGGGTTACGCCCCAACGGGAGTCTATTTGGTCTCATCTCCATAAGAAAGGCTGGTTTTGACGTCTGGCTCGCCACACCTAAACACAACCCTCCTTCTTTACCCGGGCTTGGGACCGGCTATGTTGAGACGACTCAAGAAAGTCTTCCAGTCAACATAGGCGAAGTTGCTTTTACTGTTTATCTAGATATAACATATGTCTAAGTGCATAGCAAAAGGCAAAACATCTTATAATTTGGAATGGAGGGAGTATACTATACAAATGAAGTTCTATTTTACATAGCCAAGCCATCAACAACAGAATATTTACACCAAAGTTATTAAATCAGAATGACATGCAAGGCAACAAATTTAGTGTTGGGGAATACCTCCTGTGGTTTAAAGACGAAAAAAGTCCTTACAAATGAAGTATTATTGAATTAGTGATGAGTGCCCTAACAAATTATCATGTATCCCAAATAGCAAGTGATGGACCACTTAAGAGCATTCAGCATTGGTTACTGGTTATGCAGGTAAGAGCATCTACCTTCGAGATTGGAAAGGAAAATGATGTGTGGGGATTTCTGCCTAACCAAACAAACCCTAACGAGAGAAAAATTCAGGTCAAATAGTTGATTGGACAAAGGAGGCAGCCCCGGGTGGATGGTTTGTGCGAATTGCGAGTTCGATTTGTGGGGGTCGTGTGCCATGGATGGTTAGGGTTCCGCAAAGTTTGAGACCAGATCTGTACAAATATGCAAAGAGCAAAACTTTACAAGAACTAATAAGCACCTACTGAGAAATGTCTCTTCACCTCGAAGTTACGGATGGCCGCGGTGTGTACCGGCGGCGCCACGGCGGGGAGCGGCGGCGCCGCGCGGTGGAGAACTTGATTGAGCTCCATCCCTCTTCCCCCCCATGCACGCGGCTGCTGAAGAGGCAGACGAGCCGCGGCTGAGCATCCTCAACGACGACCGCAACGCCGCCATCTTCCCCTTCCTGTCTCTTGGTGGCGTTCCTCTCTCCTCGCTCTCTTGGTGGCGTGTGCTGTGCGGGGTGGGTTCTCTCCTCCGGCGGGGTCATTGGTGGCCGTTTCTATATATTACTCCGTATTATACAAGGCCCGGTAGCGGTAATCCAGTTCGGACCCGGCAATCCGGTTTATTTTTTTTATAAAGGTTTGGACTTTATTATATTTTGGTAATCATTTATTACGTCATAAACTCTCAAACTCTGGGAGAGGATCAATGAATCGATCCGGGTCCCAACTCAGACACACCCGGTTTATTAAGGACCCGTATAGAAGGCAAGTTTTTTTTAAAAAAGAGTATAAATTACAGGCACACGATATAATTTACATATGACACGATCCCTCTCCATCTCACTCCGGTAGCGGTAATCCGGTTCATTGTACTGGGTCCCAACATCATAGAAGGTAGGTCTCCCAAAAAAAAATATAAGGCCCACGACAATTTACAGGTGAGTAAAAAAAAGGCCTACTCAATATACTTCTGTACTGGGTCAAAATCGATGAAAGAAAACTGATTTGTATTATAGTATAGTGCCCGTGCGTTCCCACAGTTTCATTTTAGAGATGCACTTAAAAACAACCAAACCATAAGATTTCTTCATAGCTTTTGTCTAACGCAATTGTATGTAATCATAAATATAATCCGAAATACGATCATGTATAACAAGACATAATGACATGTCTCGCAGATTACATGACATGCATATACAAACATATTTGGGCCGACATTCATTACGAGCCATGATGCTGTCACCGGACTGTCACTGGACAAAATATCCACAACTCTGCCGCTACATGTACAACTATGAACTATTCCCTGAATACCGCGTTGTGCACTCAGTTGAGGAAAACCCCCATCCCGGGTACTAATGACTATTCAAATACAACCAACATTCTATGCACTTAGTCAAAAAAAAAAACATTCTATGCACTTAGCATTACTGACATATCTGGTTATACCTCTCTGTCTTCATGCGACGTGTTATGTCTCAAATCTCTCGGAACCAATCTACATAAACTTTGTATCTTGGAGGTATGCAAGCCTGAGCTCATTAGCTGCAAACTGATTGGAAAGAATAAAGTGATCAGAATACTATCTTTTACTGGGCAAGCAAAGAACACAGCCAAGAATCCTCTGGTAGCGGCCAGAGAAATTTTAAGAATTCTTGAAATGGATGCCATACCAAAGGCAAGGGATCATGTAATAAGAGGTTATTGGATCAAGGGTACAAGCAATCAAATTCTGCATTTAGTTTCCTATTAACAAACCGTAAAGTTTCAATTTTTGGGGTTCGGCCACTTACCTCACATTGGGCTTTCTTCTTGAACAAAGTTAGAACAAGTCGCTTCGCACGAAATTTTCATGTAATGAAAAATACATATATCAGAAAAACAAGTCAATAGTAACCTATAGAGTGGTCATGCTCAGTAATATGAAGGACAAAAGGATATCAAGCAGGCCAAAAAAAAAGGCAACAATATTGAGTTGTAATAGTAGGCAATCAAGATTTAAAATGAAATTTTGTAATCACATCACTTAATCCGGTAAATGGTTCTCAGAACATGGAAAGGCCACATTTGAAGACAAGAGAATAGACCTTTGTGATACTCAGAACTAACCCTTAGTTGTTGACACCTGAATTCAAATCATCCTACAAGAGAGAGGCAATTAATTAGACAGTAAGCACAAGGAAATAAACTTATTGCTCATTTACAAACGATTCAGTACTGCAAAATGAGATGAGTAGATGGAGTTGTTCGTACACCGGAGAAATTGCATAATTGTATACCAGAGAAATGCAGAAGTATTTGTAATGCAAAAATATAAGCACAGTTCCAATTGTCAGGATAACTATTTAGTGTAATTTAGACTTAAGTGAAGCAAAATAAAAGACAAACCTCATTGATATCATATTTGGACTCTCTCAATTGTTCACTCCAGAATGTATGGTCCCAGTGAATCAGGCATAACCCAAACTGATGTCATGTAATGTCAAAACTGAAAAAAGAAGAAAACAACATAGAGCTGAAAAGTTCTGGTTAGCCTTCATATTAAAAACCATAGAGCACCACACGCAATGAAAAGTTCTGGTTAGCCTTCTTCATATTAAAAAATCATAGAGCTCCACACGCAATCCAATAATTAGAATAACATCAAATTCCATTTTCATTCAAGAAAAACAAATTAGGTTATCAAAAATGGTACCATGGTATACTGATCTGTGATCTCATAAGCATCCTGGAACTCACCATCTCCCATCTAAGCTTCATTCATTGCAATTCGAAAAGATTAAAATGGAATATACTAAAATATAATACAATTTACACAAGCAGGATGGAGTGTGCCAGCGGTCTTTGCCACCGATGAATTATTAACTTGTACTAAAATGCTAATGAACGTTCAATCCTCACATCCGCTCAGTCAAAAATGACCAAAATATCATGGCAAGAATTACAGCGAGTCAGCGACATTAATTTCTCTGCCCAAAATTTAGTAGAAAACAAAGCAATGTACAATAAATCTGTTTGATCAATCGTCAAAACACAGTAACAAAGGATAGAAGGATCAACTTACTGTATATGGAATCTGTAGCCCTCATGGGGGCAAATCTGATGAGATCCGCTACATGCAGGACAGGTCTCCGCCGATCTGATTGTGGAGCACTGATTAAAGCAGCTATGGAAACTGATTAGAACTTATTTTGACAGGTTGCACAAGATCCCTTGATTTTTTTTTAAATCAAATTACCTGTGTCGCTGGGCAGATCCGTCTTCTGAGGCCCTGCCCGGTACGTCGCCATGCCTGTACCCGGAGGGCAAGGCCACTGGCATGATAGCACCCAATGATTCCTTGTTGGTAAATCATCAAACACCTAACGAGCAAGAGCAGGAGCTGCACTGTGTGTTTAATTACCTGACGGAAAGGAAGTTGGCCTTGACGTGGATTTAGCCGGCGCCCCATCGGTGCCCGCGTCGCTGCTGGCCGGTCCAGCGGCCGACGGCTCCGCACGGCCCCTGCACTTGGCCCGGTGTTGCATCTTGCTCGTTGGTCGGAGATGAAGCGACGTGCGCCGCGTCCGCCTTGTTCGTCGCGTCCCTACCGCGATAGCGCCGTGCCGCCGCGTCCGCCTTGTCCGTCGCGTCCCTCGACGGCGGCAAGCGCACGTCCTGGCGGCAACTTTCCCTGCCCGGAAGCACGCCCTGGCGGCGGCGTGGGCCCTGGCGTGGCCTCGACGGCGGAGGACGCATGGCCTGGCATGCGTCTCGGAGGCGTCCGCCCTGGCCCCCTTGGCGCACGGCTCGGAGGCGGCTCGGCGACAGAGCGTGGGGCTGCAGGCGGCGTGGTTTAGGGAGCGTGCGGCGTGGTGGGTTTGCAAGTCATTGCGGCCCTGGACGTCCGGTTATGGACGTCCGGTTCCTAGCGGCGGCCAGTGCAAGCGTGGGGATTTGACTGCGGGTGGGAGGGAGTCGAGGAGGGGAGGGAAGCACGGCCTCGGGGAGCGGCGTCGGGATGGGGAGAGTCGCGCCTCGAGCCGCGGGCCGTCGCGCGTGGGGTGGGCGCAGGAGGGGGAGAGTGATGAAGTTTGATCCAGCAATCTCATCCGTGAGATTTGAGTAAGAGAAAAAAAAATCTGATCCCTTCGTTTAAAAGTTTGGTTAGGCTTTGGTACATTTGTTTGGATGCACTTATGAAAGATTAGAAAAGATAATGACTATGGAGGACACTTTATGGTGTAGCTTTAGAAATATTTTTTGATGCATTATATGTAGTAGAGATAGAGATAGAGAAGTAGAGAAGTAGAGACAGAAGACTGATGAAAAATACTACAACAACCACCTTTTTTTTGGTATTGCTAAACAAATTATATGATTATCGGTAACATGCTCATGCATTCAGAAAAACTAATGCAAAAATGATGAACATGTGTTTTACCGTTTCACAAAAAAAAAATATTTCGCGTGTCATGTTTGCACCTCACTATATAATATCAGGCCATAGAAAGGTTACCGGATGGCATTTTGCTAGTTTAATTTTAATGAAAAGATTGTTTATATGAATAGTTGGTTTCTTAAACAATCACTCAAAAACTTGATAAACATAATAGTATTGCATAGGAACATTGTCAATATAGGTATCGCATTAAAATTTCGTTGAACTGAACCTAACTAACCAAACCTAACTTATAAACATGTCGATTCAGACTAATATAATAATAAAAAAGAATGAAACTAATTGATGGGCAAGAGTTTCCTAAAAAACATTGTGGATTCTCCGTGCGTTGATGCGAGTACGAATGAGGAATAAATATGAGTGTCATGGGTGGAGAAAGTGTATTAGCCAGAGGAACATCATAGGTAAGAAAACAAAGAGCCACACGATCTGAGAAGACACTTCGGCTTCAACAATATGATTTTGTAATTTATTATTGACTTGTGAGACCTTTTGATGACGTAGTTTTACAAGATCACAGAGAAATAGGGAGTGGAGTTTGTTTTTATAGGAATAATATATGATGATATATGATACACGTGAATGATAGATGTCTTAAAATAATGGATGTCTCAACTCTAAAAACAGCAAAATAATAACAATCTAAACGATAAGACTTAGTGAATCTTCTTCTTAATAAAAAAGACACCTAAAGTCGTGTTTGAGAAAAAAATAAAACTTAGTGAAGAAGAACCTATACACGTCTCACTAAAGGGGAAAAACCAGTTTAACGTTAACTTTGGGTTTACATTAAGGTACAATTTAATATAAACTGGATCTGAATCCTATGACCTTCCCCTAATCATCTCATCAAAAGACCCCTAAACATCATTAGTTGTGTCTGCAAAATGACCATCATTAGTTGTGCTTACTTTGTTTCTAGTAGAAAAGAAAGGTTGCAAGATTCTTCGCAACCTTTTTTTTTTTTCCAGAAACAAAGTAAGCATAACATGGTTTCTTCTGCAAGTTATAGCTAAGTTAAATGGAGTGCATAATGTCGCGCTCTTAATGGGCTTGCCAGGCTCGTTTTCTTCGGACAAGCCCAACCATGCCAAAAGGAAATCCGAATCCATTCTGTGTCGGCCCAAATAAATCTCGGAAGCCTACAAGGCAAGAGCCGTGTAAAGCGATGCCAGACGACACCAGAGAACTCGTCTCTACACCCAAGACCGAACCCTACTGCAGCTAAAGGAATCGAAGCGATGGCGTCTCGGCTGGTTGCGGCGGCGGCGGCGGCGGCGGCGGCGGCGGCCTCCTCCTCCTCCTCCCCCCCCATTGGCTCGCTTGGTCACTCGCCGAGGCCTCGCCAGTACGCACATAGGTATTCATCTCTCCTTTCCCCTATCCAGAGTTCCAGACCTAGCAATCGTACTGGCTGGTTGTCTGGATTGCCTCGTAGATTTGAGCCCCTTTTTGGATCTGCTTGCCAGTTTTGCGAATCAGTTGTTCGTGGTTGCTGGCAGGTTGTCCTGGGTCCAATGCGGTCGGTTCTGTGGCACACGGAGGAATCCCTTTGACTGTTGTTTAGGAGGCATCATATTTTGATCGATTTTTGCTTGCCTTATAGTTTCGCTTGTTCTTTGTGCTTTAGATCAACCTTGGACTCCAAATCCGAACAGTTGGAAGGTGAACCTGTGGGAGGATCCGTGGAGCCCTATGAGGTGGAAGGATTCTCACGTGAGTACCCCTCATATTATCGTATTTAATCATTGCAGCTAGGTTACATGTTTTCCTACATTTACTTGTCTCTGTCATCACTGGAATCAATATCTTTTGGGTATACTCCCTCCGAAATATATGGCATGCACGTATTTCAAAATTCAAACTTTGTTATCTTTGACTAACAATTAGACTTATTATATGCAATGCTTATGTTACAAAATTAGTTTCATTAGATTTGTATTTATAATAAAAACTTCGTAAACTTTTGTTTCTACAAATTATATATTATATAAGAGAAATTATAGGTCAAGATATGTTTTTGAAGACCGCACCAAGTCAAATTGTGCCTTATATTTTTAGGCGGAGGGGGTAAATATTTATGTTTATTATTAATCCAAACATGGTCTCCTTGTAACTCAACCTAGGTCCATATGAGGTTCTAGTTATCTGCTCCTATATGCTTTTGGAACCATATTCTCGAAATTGGCTGGCAATTGTTGCTTATACTTGCAGGAGTTATCTCACTGCTTGGTTGCAATTAGCCAATTATCTATATTTAAAGGCAATGTTTGAATGTTTGGTCTTGTTGATAGGTTGATTCCTTGCCAGAATTCAGCCTAATCAACGAGGTTAGGTTAAGTGGTTAATGTGTGAGGTCATGTCAGGCCTTAGCAGGCACTGAATCTATGTTGAAAGCTAGGTGCCTGTGCAGGTTAGTATTGTCAATAATTACAGACATATTAATCAGTGAGAATGAGAGGCTATATCTATTACCTCAGTAAAAACTCTCCCGACCTTGGATCAGAATCACTATTGCCTTGGCTTGTTCCAGTTTCAGAACGTTTCTGACCAGTTGCCTGCCTTTGCTGCTGCTGAAGAGACAGAGACCGATGTTAGTATGTCATGTTACTTGCCTACTTTGTGTAGACATGAAGTTTCTATAGGGCTTATGAAAGTGATCTGTACAGGATACCTGGACAGAGGATGGAGTATGTGATGCTGATTTATCAAGGTGCTGTACTGAACCCTGGAAAAGCAATATGTAAGTAACCTAACTACTGATGTTGTTCTTTTTGGTTTCTTGAGAGGGCACATGCATAGAAAAGCGACAACTCTAATGGTGTGAATTGATAACTCAGTGCCCTGCGTTTGTGAGGCTGATAATGACAGCATTGTAGAAGTCTCTGTGCCTGTGTCTGTTGACAATGAAATCTGGGAAATCGGTGGTATAATCATATGTGTAAAAGCAAGCCTCTGAAAAAAAAAGCACGGAATTTCTATGAACCTTAATTTACAAAACTATTACTTAAAACCAGAGAGCATAACATGTAAGAAAGTGACTCACCGTTACTATGTAAGAAACTGGAACACGTAAGATAGCATAGCATCAACCTGATATGTGATGTCTGGCTTTTGAAGCGACTGTGATGACATGCTGACTACCACCTCAAACTGCTTACCATATACGTGTTGGTATGAAATGCTCCAAAGCCATCCCCAGTATTTGTAAGTGCAAATCAATCAGACAGCCTATAAATTCCTCTGCCTTAGGTCTAAAGAAAAACCATTTCCACACTCGGAGCTGTTTTGTCATTTGGTAAGCTCTCAGGACCAGTCACCAGAAGAGGAACACGATATCTGTTAGAAATCATAACACCGCTGTACGTCAGATAAAGGACTTCTCATGGTTGCATAAAGAGGAGATAGAAATATCAGAACTCTAATTAACATTGAAGAATGTAGTACCTGGAAGCACCGTTTGTGCTGGGGCATGCAGGACCAGTGCATTTGTATGTGTCTCCTCGTGATTTCACTGATCTGTTGCAGCCTGAGATAGTGCAGGCCAGGTACCACCCGAACTTGTTTGTCACAGCACTTATATGATCTTTATAGTGTGCCTATTCTGCAATGCAATGGCCTCTGGAAGCAATGGATTAACATAAAACCTGCAGGCAGTTGATCCTTGAGGCGTATAGAATATCTACACCACCCAGCACAATTTGAGAGGAAATAATGTAAATTTGACAGCACAGAGGCTTACCATTAAACAGACATACGGTCATTCCAACAAAGAGAGCAACAACAGGTCCTTTTAGCAGCCATCTTCATATATTCATCAGAAATTAAAAGCATCTGCCTTTTCTTCCGTGTGTTATGCTGTATTAGGTATAGGATGGTTCAAGGACTGACTGCATTCAGTGAGGTAAAGACATACATACTTTTCATCTACTATACAGTATAGTGCCTTTGCTCGTGGTTTGCTTTATTTTTTTAAGATGAGGGAACCCTGTCAGTATAGCACTAAGGTGAAGCAGAAAAGAATAGGATAAATGTAATGAATCTTGCATTATTATTCATTAATAGTTAGTAAGACTACACATATTTTTTGCTTCTTAATACAGTTTGAGAAAAAAATGTACACAACTTAGCAGTGCCGGTGACCTGACGCATGAAAGCAAATATAGGTACTGAGCTTAAATGGAAAGGCATATATCAGCTGTCTATACTCAGGGCGTCACCTCGCGGCACCAGCTTTACTTCAGTTATCTTGTGTGAATTGTGAACCTCATCATTATGGATGGTCAACTGGCCAAAACATTGTACGCATGACAGACCTGGAATTACTTAAATGTAGTAAACTGAGTCCTCCTTCAACTGTCTTTTAAACTGCTGGATCTACCTCTGTGGAATCTGACCTGCCATTGCCTTTCCCTATATAGGTCTATGATAAGCAATAACAAAGAATATCAAAACAAAGCAGCGTAGCATCTAATATTTCATCAGAGTACATAGCTGTTCATCTAGCAGGATCAGGTCAATCCAACTTGGCTGCGATGGAGTATCATTGTTAAGAGACTCACAGAACCTTACAATACACATTTTAACAGTTGCCTGAATCGATTCCAGGCCAATGTTTTTCAGTGGAATGTACCACATTTTCAAAAAGCAGGTCATATATGAAAAGAAATCTTGCATTTCCACTGCACAAAAAGGACAAAAGTTGAGAACAGAAGCTACTGTGCCAAAACCTAAGCACATTTAAGCACTATGGAAGTGGAAGGATCTGAAAGTGTTACTTAAGAAAACTTCCTCTGAATTCTGTACGTGTTAACAGCCATAAGTTTATGGAAAGGGTATTAAATCAGTATTCAGGCATAACAGAATATACCATAAGCAAGGAAGATTCAGAGGATATCCTAATGAATCTAACAGCCAACAATGGGCATAGGAAAGTATGCACAGCACTGAAGCATAGAACATACGGTATAATGCAATGTACAATTATAATAACGTAAACAATATTTCCGCTAATATGACGGAATGAATGAACTTTACTGATGTCTATAATCCTAACAATAGCAGGGACTGATTTAGTTCTCCCTCACACAGGAGGGAACATAGGGTCAATCCTTGCTTAGTCCCCAAAGTAAAGCCGGGTTCCACATATAAAGCTAGCACTAACTAAAACACTATTTTTTAGGGAAGAACCCAATCAGCTGTACAAACTCCTATAACAGCCTAAACGATGGTGCTTGTGGATTACTTCTCACATTTAGACTCCCTACCAATAAATGTGTCCACAACCGCCCGCGCACGCCCCCCACCCCCCCCCCCCCCCAAAAAAAAACAACTCATCCTCAAGTTGGGACTGAGGGCGAGTGACTTTTTGGCAACATGTTCTCAAGTGGAATCTAATCCACTGAACGAGCACCTCCAAGACGCTAGACGCCTCTGTTCATCCCGCACGCACCACGCAACAGGGTTCATGCACAAGCACGCATCGTGTGTCACAAATTCGTTGTCCAGACAAGAAGAAATTTTGCTAGTATTGAATTGCACACTTTGTTTACCTGATGACCTGGTCATCTCTTGGCGCTGCGGTGCCAACATTGCTCTCCCCTCAGCAACGACGCACGACGGCTATAGTTACAATAGTGGCAGAGGCGGTGGTGCAGGGGCAACTCCTTTGGTGTGCCTCGTGGATCAGCTGCATTTAGGTCTATGTTCTAAAAGATCTTCAAAATAGGCATACACAGTAGGAGCAATCACAGGGAAAAAGCATTGGCCCTTGTTTAACAACGTACAGACCTTGGTGTTCCTCAGGATATTGGGCTCCACATTGGTTTTGCACTGGATATGGACCTCCATGACCGTAGATAGCACGAAAGCCAACTCCTGCTGCTGCGCTGCCCTGCTTCTGGCCCATGACAGACGTGATGTTCATGAACTACAGTGAAGGTAACATCACATACTGGCACTATTTGCGACTGACATCAAAACACACAGAAGCTGCAATGCATTGTGAATGAGATCTGTGGTCCATCTTCAGAACTGAGATGGTGTGGAGCTTTCAGAGATTGACTGATTTTCACCTGGAGGTTGTCAAAGTCGTGAGCGGAAGCTTATCGAACTTCTGCTTGACGTCATACGAGCCATCCCTGGGACCAACCAGCACGATGGACCGGAACAACTTTCAGGAGTTTTCAAAGTTCAGAGACCTGACACTGTGGCCTTCGACCACCGGCAACACTTCTGGAGCAGCATCAATAATCATCAGCACCAAGATCTGTGCTTCCACCAGGAAGAATTTGGGAGGTCAGGATCTCCAAAGAACACACAGGGCAGCACAATAAATCACGGAAAATTCAACGAAAAATCAAGAAAACGAACGCAACCCAGCAAAGATTTGCATGATCTGACGCAGGCAGAGGACCTTCAATCGTGTGGACAAAGCACGGACATCTTGCTGCCTCCTCTGCGTCAGCATCTCGCATAGGTCTTGGCCGCTCCCCCTCAGCATCTACTTGAGGGGCCAAGCGGCTTGCGGCCCAAATGTGTGCCCCCTACGGTAGCCACAATCTATGACAGGTAAATGTAAATGTAAATGTAAATACAGAGTTAAATACTAAACCAAATAAACACTACTACAGTAGTAAAATTTGACAGTTGACACCAACGACCAAGCAATCAAAGATAAGAGGAACAGCCCATAAAAACAAAACAGAACCCTCGAATGCCACCAAAGCTAATACTATTTGCCATTACCATTACTATTTGCCATATGTGGAGAGAAGATGAGACCCTACTTGATTACAGCTGGAATGCTACCAAAAAAATATATAACAAGGATTGAGCAGTTCATTTTGTTGAAACTTGCTAGTCAGGCAGGTTATGGCCCACTGGGCCTATGGGTTTTGTACTCTAGATTGGTTAGTTCCTTGGTAGCCAAGGCATATCTCTAGCGGCAAGGATATATCCTGGAAGTCCTGTTTCCATAAACTCCCTAGGCCATCCTTTCATATATAATAACCAGAGTTGTAATCCTAACCTAATCAATCTAATCAACTTTCCCAGACATACCTACTTTCAAAACGAAGCGAAAAAGCAGATAGGTTTTACCTACGTTCACAAGTTAATCACTTACTCAGTCCATGGCCCAGTTTTGTTTCTACTCATCAGCTTAATAAGACAATCAACCTACAACAAGATGATATACTTGATGGCACTCTGCCACCATAAGTTTTCATCCTAGGGTCATAGGCACTAAAAATCCTAGCAATTCTAGCACATAAAGTGGCAGGACGTCAACATGAGCATATTAACTAAACTCCTTGCCTAGCAGCCAATTGGCATAGTAAATTTCCTCATATCGTTGAAGTCTGACTGAAACTCATATACAAAATTTCCAACAAGCTACAGTTCCATGTAGACATTTCTAGTTTTCTATAGTTGTAGGCTTACAGAAGCTGTAGAAGTGTACAATTTCCAAACTGGTAGACCATAATAATTTACAAGGTTTTGTCATGTGGGGGCGCCACTACTCCCGCAGGCAGCGCAAGATCAGGGCCACTGATGGCTCCAGCAAGGCTTAGGCGCATGGTGACCGCGCCCAGATGGCGCCAGCAGCAGATCATGGAGAGTAGCGTGCAAGGAAGGCAAAGTTTAGGCGATTTATAGCTTTCAATTCCTGCCTTTGAATTGGCCTAAGAGCCTATATATAGTGGCTGTAATCAGACTGGAGGATTAAGCAATGAGAAGCAATTTACCTAATCTACCTATTCTGTCTTAATCTCATGTATTCACCATTGAGCACTCGGATAACAACTCCGGCGCCAGTACCAACTCCGGCTACGAGCTACGTAGCTGTGGTCCACCTGTCTTGGGTCTCAACGCCCTTGACAGTTTTGGTCAATGCTGCTCATCTTGGCGTCCTGCAGACATGCAAGATGTATAGTTGTTGTTTCCAAGATATCATGAACAGTAGTAGCTCTCCCTGCCTCTGAATTGAATCCTCTCACATTCTAGCAAGGTAAATTAAGAATGGGACCTGTCATGCGGAGAATTGATGCAGAGCATCATAGTGGAGCAGGGCAAAACACAACAATATGCTTAGTGCAGGTTCTGAAATAGCACCACCATGGTTGCTGGTGCACGGTACGACAACAAACAAAGGATGGCCTACAGATTTGAGAGGGGAAGGAGACAAAGATGTGCATCACCATCACAGCCTGGAAGGGGAGCAGTTGGCCTTGAATTACTTGATCAATGGACTGAATTACATGAAAACCTTTTCTCATCAAAAAAAATTCAGAACATACTTAAATCATTATAACTGAGATGGAAGGGATCCTGAGTGCTAAAACACTGTTGACTTGTATGTTTCTGCATTTGAGTTTCAGGAAGAGATGCTAATTTTCATTTTTTACAAGATGTCAATTAGTTGAAAAAAGTTTATGGAAATACGTTTCCCTATACAGTTAGCACAGTTGAATGGCAACCTTCAGTTATAACCTGCATAAGTATATGGAACAAGTAATAACAGTCAGCCGATATTGTTGGACCATCAATAGGAAAAGAAAAAGCTTCATCGTGCCACATGTCTGAGTGGGCAACAGCGAATGTACCAGTGCCCCAGCTTCAGTTTTTTGTTTCTATAATTATGGAAACATTTTTGTGATTAGTCGTTGGTAAAATTAAAAAAGTAACAATACACCACAAGTGGTTCAAAGCTAACCTGAGAGCATCATCTTCTTTTCTATTTTTTCTGAATAAAAGATGTGCTCTGTTTGATTCATGATAGTACTACATAATGTTGGAATTAATTTATTTTCTTGAGATGAAAGAAATCAATGAATGCTAAATACTAGTTGATTCTGGAAGTTTCTAGCAAAAGAGATGAAAAGAAGCAAGTCAAAAGCAAATTGAGTTTAGCAAGAGAAAGGAAGTGGTAGTAAAGCTGAATTTGACTATTAGCTGTATATGAGGTGCCGGTTACTGTAGCATTGGCGGTTACTGTAGCAACCGACCCAAATAGCCTATATAAGGGCATGTTGAGGTTCTTTGTAAGTCAAGTTAGCACCTTTAGATTATAGCTTCAGATAGCCTTGAGCTGTATATGTGTTGAAGCTAGTTAGAAAGCTAGAAAGAGCGTTGTGTTAGCTTTAGATAGCCTTGAGCTGCATATGTATGTTTGAGAAGAGATAATAAAGATTTAGAGTTTAGTTTGCTATGATTCAGAGCAGCAGAGCTGCAGTTCGTGTTGTGCTGTGCTACAAAAGAAAGAAAGAGAAAGCTTCATGGCCGTGAGTTTGTGAGGGTGTTGGTGAGCCAATCGCTCAAAGGAACCAAGTTTCTCTCCTTGCTCACTCTATAGTTGCTGCTACTTCCAACACATAATGTTTTTTTTCTGCTATCCACTGAACAAAGGAATTGCTCCCTCGTGAGTGATTAATTATCAGATACATGTTACTCTGCGTCCCAGCCTCATGATCTGATAGTACTACACTGTCTGTTTCTATTAGGATATTGTTTATATGAAATTTAAGTGTTAAAATGATTTGACCAGAAATCTCCATGCCCAAGCATGTGCCCAGTTAAACAGTTGGGTGCCCTAAACATTCTTGTCACGTCTATAGCAATTGCACAATAGATGTACCAAGTACAGTACTAGAATTTACTGGCAGATCAAAATTAACCCAAAAAACAACCCAAATAATCATCCTCACCATTGTTGGATTGGATATTCTACAGCCTCCATTCCCCGTGTGTCTGGAATCCAAATAAGGCAGAGATCAATAATGTAAGGTGGAAGGATGAAGCTACATGGCATGGGAGACGTTGGGGATTCCCTTCTTCTGAGCGGGGACCCGCAGAGGCGCAGCAGGAGGAGGCGCAACAGCTGTCGGATGTTGGGTCAAACAAAATCGCTTTGTTTCTCTCTTACGATAACACAAGTAGTTTCACACTACAAACTTCTTGTTTGATCTTCATAATCAAGCACTATATTCTATATTTCATCTCATGCTCTCAAAGGTTACATAGCAAAGGATCTACACAAGTCCTTTATAAGCTATTTAGGTCGGTTTCTACGTAGTGCTAGTACATCTCATACACAGCTTAAGTTCAAAACAAACTTTGCTACCAAATGCTAGCTAACCATTAGCTCATGCAGTAAGTCAATTTTCTCTTGACTACTCATATGCATAGATGCATGTAGATGCATCTATTCATCTCTTATGACAAAATTATTTCTAACACCGGAGACGGTGGGGGCAAAGCAGGCTGCGCGGTGCGGGAGGGGAGGAGCTTTCGCTCCCCTCCCGTATGGGCTGGCTGGATGCGGAGGCGTAGCCGTCTCGCCGAGCAGGTGGTCGTGAGTTGGCAATGGCGGCACTCCCACCCATAGCGACGGCCGCAGCAGCCTCTCCCCGACTCCCGTAGGAGAGGAGAGGAGAGGAGGCGGGCCGGAGAAGTGTGGAGTTGCAGCCGCCCCCAATTACACGCGTCCGAGGATTGTGGTCTGGTTCATTGATTGATCGATCGCGTGAATGAATTTTCTCGAGCAAGGAGAGGTGCGTGATTGCGTGCCGGAGAGGAGCCTGTGTGCGTCGGTCGGAGCCGCTGTGTGCGTCGCGCCGGCTGCGGATAGCCAGCCAGGGGAATCGTGGTTCGTGACGCCAAAGGATATGTCGTCTAGCAGCAGACGTTGGATTTTGCTTGTGAAAAAAACCTGGGCCGTTCATAGGCAACGATGGGACCTGTCAGACCTACTACCACACCTATAGATCCCTGCCCTGCCCTCGCGTGGTAGTATAAAGAGAAGAAAGGGCCAGCCGCCAGCGCTGCCTTTCCCAATGTCCCCACGGACGCCGCCGCCCAGCTCCTGAAGGCAAGGGGATGATGCTTCCTGAACTGAGCTGCGCCGGATCTGAGCGTGAGCCGGCGGCCGCTTGCATCTTGGGGCCGGCCGGACCTGAAGGAAGCGGCTGCTACTCGCCTCGCCTCACCTACCGACGGCACACGGCTGAAGGCCGGCGAAGGTAAACCAAACCAATTCTCTTGCCTTTGTTGTTGGCGTACACACCACACCCCGTGGCCGTGGCCGTGGCCTGCCTCTAGTTTTTGTTAGATTTACGAGCTGACCTCCGTTTTTCGTCCGTCTCGATTCCCGGTAACAGATCCGTTGCAGATCCATGACCATGGGGTGGTGTCAGCTTGGGAAAAAAAAAGCTGCCTGCCAACTTACCTCTAGTTATCCAAATTTGTCACCAAATTTAATATACAGAATTTCTATTTTTCGTCACATCAAAATACCGACACATACATGGAGTATTAAATATAAATAAAATAAAAAACTAATTGTATAGTTTTATTATATTTTACTAGACGAACATTTAACCCTAATTAGTCAAAATTTAAATATTTTTTATCAAATATAAATGAAATACTACAGTAATTAATAAATAGTAATGGACAGCGTACTGTACAGTAAACAAGGCCTCTATTTTGGGGACCTTTTTTGGCCCAAGGAACTGTGATTTGCTTGCGTTATTTTACGGTACTGCTTGTGGAAACTCATCCACAGAGCACAACTTTTTTCTAAGACAACCTCTGACGGATACAGTCTGACATACGGAGGACATGACCGGCCACTGTGAACCCAGCCGCCGAGTCGAATCATGGGTCCAGATTCAACGGCTGATGCATTTGGTGGTGCATGTACTCCGGACTCGTAGTAGTACTGTACAAAGTATGATCTCGAAAGGCGGTGCACAAACTTATAAATAATAATAATAATAATGATGATGATGATGATGATGATGATGATGATAGACAAAAAACACTTTATAATGGCGGAGACATTAATTTCGTTTCAGCGCGTATGTTATTATCGTGAACCATTCTGACTTGCCATCCCTAAACGTCCCGTGACTCGGCAGCGTCGTCCTCACACGATGACCGATCAAGGCTTCCTCCGCTTTCAATTCTAGCACGGTGACTTGGCACGGGAAAACACAGTCCTTCGTGGAAGGCTTCCAAAAATCCTCCTTTCACGGGAGGCATGGACAAACACCGACCGTTGTGATCTTGAAAATTTAGATTCTCACATATCACGCCAGTGTGCTCAAATAATCTTATCAGTTGATTTTGTTAGGCCAGCTGTGTATTCACCTCTTACTCATTCTTAGTTGGTAGCTACGTCCCCCGTTTCAAAGTCAACCTTTGTTAGCTTTGACAACGTTTGTAACTCATCTCAAATTTCAAATAGGTTCACTATCAGATTCAAATTATATCTTAATGGAATGGAATTTAATAAAATAATATTTTATTTGCTAGTGCTTTTCGTATGGATTTACTAAAATGGAGTCATTTTAAAGAACAGTTGGATGGAGTCGGTAAAATTTATTTATCTCTTTTATTTAGAAGTAGGATACCTCGGCCAATAATTGTGCATTAGACTCTAATTAGTAGAGCTCCACCGCTTTTAGATTTACCATAACTCCTCCCTAAGTAGATCTTAATCCAATTTTTCTATTCAAGATCCAATAGCTCCATTGTGGATTTGCTCTACCAAAACTGTGGATCTACCCTAGATTCACCAAATTGGTGGGCTTAGTTGGAGAAAATTACCCACTTTGCCACCGATTACATCTCTGGACGTGCAGGCCTGAGCTCTGTCGTCTTCTCCATCGCGCACGCTCCGCACTAGAGCCGCCCTGCCATCATTGACAGCCGAGCGTGTCACCACGCAGATACACGGGTATACTTCCACCGCGCGATTTTTATTTGACTCTGTGGAAGGAGTTGCTCATCCTCTACTCCCCCACGTGTTTCGAGGCAAGGTGGCGTCACATTCCCAACACCTACGCTCGAGCCCAAATCGGAGGATGAAGAAGACTTAAGTTTTTTTCTTTTGCCTTTTACTCATGGGACCCGGATGGAACTGGGAGAGATGGAGGTAGAACCAGCGATGAAATCAGCGCAGGGCGCCCGGGGGGGGGGGGGGGGGGTGTCAACCGGACTCCAGCCCCTTACGGCCATGATTTTGGGCTAAGCCCCCCTACCACCATGAGGAGGAAGCCATCCCCTCCCCCCTAACGACATTCCTGGCTTCATCACTGGGTACAACTATACCAAACACGACAAATTCTAGGTCCACAGTGAAATTGTTGTACATGGTGGGTCATCCAGGTGTCTCTAGAATTCATATTCACCTTTTCTTTTTCTTTTGCAAGATGTGGAGCTACGTCAAACAGGCTGTATGACTCTAGCACTCGTATGACACTCGTATGACTGTGCGTTTGCTTAGGCTAGGAACGCTGCTCGCAAAAAATCAGGGGACTAATTAGGGGATGTCGTTTTGACAATCAAAGCAAAGCCTTCTTTTTTTTATTTGGAAAAAAATAAAGCAAAGCCTTCTTGGTATGCGGGGCTCATCAGCAGGTTTGGCTCGTTTCCTCAGATAATGAAGAGGTATATTGAGCTTAATTAGACCAGTTCAAATGGGGTTTCATGTCCTAGTGTTACAGTGTAGATACGTTTATTTTCATTGAATTTCTTTTATTTTATAATCTTTCTCTTCAACTATACTACTCCCTCTATTTTCTAAGTGTCACATTTGGTTCACCCTAAGTGAAACATGTATATACGGTTTCATATCATAAGATTTATATTTTTAGATTTATTATGAAAATATTATCACAACATGTAGTTCATATACCGTGAATCTATAAGGATTTTAAAAAAATGGTTTGTCTAAGATTGCAATGTTTAACTTAGGACAACCAAATGTGGCACTTAAAAAAAGCAGAGGGAGTATGTCATCTTATTATCCCTATAAAATTCTACTAAAATTAGCCTTAGTCTGAAAGCACCTTCAACAATACAATTAATTTGCTAGCTTATATGAACTTTTTAAAAAATATAAATATAGAGTAACCTAACATATTAGTATATAAAAATGTGTAACTATAGACACGAAATTTTAGCAAGTCTGTGAGCTTCTCACTTTTATTCGACGGGCTCTCCACATGGGTCAGGAGTCGGGACGATGGTTATGAGATGTGGGAGGGTAAGAGGGTCATTTCTCATGCCTTCTCCGTGTTGGAGGGTGAGCTGGTGTTTCACTTCACCAAAAATGACAAAAATGAAAAATGTTTCATTGTTCATGTGGCGTATTTGTAGGAAGTTAGGCAATTTGGAGAGTATCATCCATAAGACTGCCCACAATGTGAGCGATGCTGAAACAACTCATGAAATATTTTTTATTTGTTTTAGTACCGATGCATCTGCATGCCACGATGCCTGAGTCCTTTGGCTATAGGCTATAGCATCAGGCCCTACAGACATCGATAAAGATGGCAACGGGCACAGAATATCCGCGTGCCCGCGGATATCAAACCCGTCGGGCGCGGATACGGGCGCCAACATGCATCCGCGGGCACGGGTACGGGCACAGGTATAAACCCAGCGGGCATTTGTTGACGGGTGAAAATATAGCCTACCCGTATCCGCAAATCCGCCTGAGGTGGCTGACAGGTGGGGTTATAGCCAACAACTATCCGACCGCCCTGTACATCGAGGCTGGCGGGTATACGGGCATGCCTGTGGATAGCGGGCACGGGCACATATTGCTGCCCGTCGCGGGTGGCGGGCGCGGGCACGGGCACAAAATTTTCCTCGCGGGTGCGGATTTTTGATACTAGTATATTTGCGGATTTTACCCGTTACCATTTTTAGACATCGATGCTGAATTCTTCTCTCTGTTTCACTGTTCTCTTTGTCCCCTTAGACTATCCGCACTCATTTTCCTCTATTTCTCTCCTTTATACATCCTAGTTAGCAAGATTTCTTCATCTATACTGTTTTTTTTCGCACCCATGCATCCTTTATATTCATCCTCTATCAGGCGTGGGACTCATATATCAGAAATATTTTATTTTTTCTCTCTCCCCCTTTTCCTCTCTTCCTCGGTCCCTCCGCCCACAGCCCCGCACCTCTCTCTCTCCCCCTTCTTCTTGTCTCTCCCCACCGCCACCCCACCGCCACCAGCACATCGCACCGCCGCCCTGCTCCTTCGCACGGCCGACCACGCCCCCCCTCCCCTGCTCCTCCACACCAGCGTGGGCGGCCATGGAGGAGTTCCCTGCGAGCGGCCCGCGGCGGAGCTCCCTGCGCCTGGCCCACGGCGGAGCTACCCCGCGCTCCCGGTGGCGGGGCTCGCCCGCGCGCGGCCGGAGCTGGCTGGCGAAGGCCATGGCGAGCGACCATGGCGCTTGGCAAGGATCTCGGCGGGCGGCAGAGCTCGGCGGGCTTCCGGCTTCTCTCCACGTCGGGTACGGCCTCCTCCCTCCTCTCTCTCTGTCGCGAGCTGGTCTCTCTCCTCTCTCGGCGCGTGGTGGGACTAGGTGGTCCCCACGTGGCACATGCCGGAGGATGCCGTACCTCCTGGACAAGGCCAGGACCGGAGGCCGTCCTGAGCTTCCCAGGACCGTATCCAGGACCTCGTATGGGTCCTGCAGGAGGTGGATCCAGGACCCAGTGCGGATGGTCTTACTCCCTTGTCTCATGAAGAATAATATAACTCTAACATGATATCATATTTTTGTACTTAAGTTTAATCAATTATATATAAAAATATCAATATTTATGATACTTAAAAATATAATTAGATTAATTACGAAATATATTTTCATATTATAGCTATAAATGGAAATATCATTTACTAGAACACCATTAATTAATTATGAAATATATTTTCATGTTAAGACTATAAGTGTAAATATCATTTACTAGAAATTTGGTTAAATATAAACCATTTTGCATGACAAGTAATGCATAGTTGCTTTCTTTTTTTAGAACGGAGGTAGTAAGAATAATATATAATAATAACTTCTCTTCAATAATAAAGACGATGGAGGGCTGTTTCTAAAAAAATGCAAGTCCTCCTACACTGGTTCCTACTATATAGGTCAATAGGCGCCCCTACCCCGTAACCCTAGCCAGTAGCTACACGCACTCCCACCAACCTCACTTAGCGAGATGGCGGCGGCGGCGGCGGCCAGTCGGGCATTTAAGAAGATGTGCACCGGTGCTGTCGGCTTCCAGGCCAGGGGGATGGCCTCCAGTGCCAGCAGTGGTAGCGACGTGTGGGCAAGTGCTGCTCAGCTCTCGCAGGAGCTGGGATCCGTCAAGAAGAAGGATATGACCGAGGTATGGTTTGGAGGGAAGAAGGGGACATGCGATTTCCGACGTTTTGCTGTTAGAGGTGGGGAAAGGTTTAGCATTTTGGTTAGGTATGCGATTTCCGACGGGTTGCTCTGAGAATAAGTTGGGGAAAGGTCCAGGGTGTGTTTGTTTCAGCTTCAGAATCAGATGAATCAGGTGAATCAGGTGAGGAATAGTGAAAGATGAATAGTGAAGAATCAGTAGAATCAGTAGCTCCAGAATCAGAAACAAACACACCCTAAGGGCATGCAATTTCCGACGTTTTGGTTAGGCATGCAATTTCCGACGTTTGGTTTGGAGAATAAGTTGGGGAAAGGTTTAGGCCCCTGGGAAAGGGCCTGTCGTCCACAGAATATTTCTCTTTCTATCTATCACTGAACCTAGATTCATTTTTGTGGGAGGATGGGTGGCAAAAATCTAAACTTTTAATTCTTTTTTTCCTCTGATGTATTCTTTTGTAGGCAAATTGGGCTGAAGCTCGCCGTAAGTGGGAGATGATGTCAAAGGTCATGTTGGAGCCTCCTGAGGTAATTTCCATTCTCAGTTTGAAGCCTGCTCGGCTCAGCTGCTTTCCCTGGCACGATTATTTTGCTGAGCAAATGATGATGGATAGTATGAGATGTGGTTTGTTTGGAGTAAGGCCACACGGATGCCTAATGGTGTTGTCTTTTGGTTGTTGTTGTACCTCTTAAATTAGACTTCTATCTACCATTGGTTATTCACTGTATCTGAACAAAATGCTGCTAATAGGGAGTTTCTTCTCTCTAGAGACAGCATTTGGGAACACAATCCACATCAAACATTAGGCTGCTCAATTTGTCTTTTTCATATGAGTTCATTTGAGCTTCATATATTCTCCTTAATTGGTGCTGATGCTTGTCCTGTTGATAACATATGCACTGCTTCACGTGTCATGTACTCATTTTAACCATTGTATGACATTATGGTATAATTTGTTTTGGTCTTATTTTGTTTATCACCTGCCAATGAACCAAAAAGTTGAATATTTGTTATTTCATAAACACTGATGCACTCAATTACTCATCCCAGTATATGAAACCGTAACAACAAATTGTGTGGTACCACTACCATTTCGTATAGGCAAGCTGCGATATTTTTCCACCTTGCAACCTATGAGTTATTTCCTACATCCTTACTGTTTGTAAAACAAAAGACCTTACTGCTCTTTGTTTTGCTTTGATGATGAAAGCTAGCTGCCCAGAATTGTGTACCATGTCTTACTTCTTTATGTACCATAGGCACTTTCACTTAGAGACATCAAACAAGCCCAGCTTGAGACACAGCTTTGTCAAGTCCAAGCGGACTCCAAGTTCTACTTCAATGGGTCATATGCTGTGTATGGCGTGTTCGCCTGCTGCATAATTGCTATTCAAGTTCAAATCAAGACTGAAGATTTGAAGCAGGAAAAGCATCAAATCACTTGAGAGAGGACGAGTGCCATCGAGTCAAAGGGCGGCGAAGTGGTTATAGCCGTTGAGAAGGTTGAGGAGGATGTCAATGAGGGAAAAGCAGCTAGGGCTATTAGGTGGTTCAAGTCCTTTTTTTATGCCAACAAGGTAACATTAGCTGCCTGTTAATGTCTCATGTGCTTCTGGCTGCCTGTTAATGTCTTCTGTGCTTCTTTCTGATTATATTGGTCCTTAGAGGTTAAAGTAACATAGCTGTCAGCGATTTTGCTTTAAAATTTGCTGCTGGCAACTGATTGTTTCCATTCCTTCCATTCCCTCTGTTTGCAGTCCTGAAGCTTCTCGGATGGGCTTTTTCTAGCCAGATGAACCCGTTTGAACATATGAGAGTTTCTTATTTGCATATTGTTACTGAGACACAATCTGCAGTAGATTGTGTGGTTTCTTATGAACTTCTGTATTTTCGTTTTTGGTCGGGATCATTGCCTTTTCAGTTTCACAAATAGCAGCACCGACTGTAATATTTTACCTATATTTGGAGATGGTATGATAAATTAAATTCACCGTGGGATGTGAGTTGCTAGATTTTGTTCTTGAATGGATAAATGCGTATCACCGTGCGTGCATGATTTAACACCTGTTTGATACACATAACTAGTTACCATTAGTGACAACAAAATTAGCCTGAATTAGCTACGGTTGGGTAGTCGAAGCATGGCTAAACACTGGGAGACGAAGATAGTTCGTGGCTTTGGGGATTATGAGTCCATGCTGCTGGCTTACAAGTTTTCTGGGGAGGGAGGCTCTTATTAATAGAGGTGGCGAGGGCGATGCCTGCTAGATTTTGTTTTTGTGTGACGAGTAATGCCTGCTGGATGGTGGCAGAACTCGGTCGAGTGGTGCAAACGTCAGATTCAGTAGTGGTGGTGGTGCGCCGTCAGAGACGAGGTGGCGGTCAAAGACTCGAAGAGACTTGGATGACTCGAATGAGACGATTACATGGCGGGCGGCGGCGGCAGGTGAGGAATTTAAAGCAGGCGGAAGGAGGAAGAGGTTGCCGCACTAACATGTGCCAACCAACCCAAGATAGCTATTGACAAATGACATGATTTGACATTATCTCTAGACTTAAGTTAAATTAGTGAGCAACGCCTGCCATGTGCATCCTTAGGACTACGGATTTACTATAGGGTGTCTCGCTTCGCTTCCTATTTTTAGTGAGAAATCAAAAAGAGAGGATGATGAACATATATGGCGATCTAGATGGAGCTTAGAGGACTTTTTTTTTTATAACAAATATCTATTCTTATCAACGCTGAAGGGCTGCTCAGCTTGACTACTTCCATTGCAGAAAGATGTTTCCAATTGTTCTTTTATGAGTACACGTACATACCCTCTACCCATCTCTAAAGGATTGATAATGATTGTTTGACTTTTATAAAAAAAAATCTAGCGATACTTATTTACTATCGCTCCCGTTCATAACGACACAGCTAGGTGATTATATGTTGTGGGGAGCAGGAAGCTGAGCGCCGGTGCCCTGTGTTATAAGTCTTCACACAGTGTGTGAAAGTGAGACTTCATGGGTGGCCAAATTAATGAGATGAGATGAGACGAGAAAGATCAGGGAGTTCACATTGCAAGAAGCTTATTCTTCTCAGCCTTCTTCCTCTATAAACAGGAGGAACTCTCTCCCTTTGTAAATGTACAGACAAGTGAAAGAGAATAAAGAAAGCACTCCGTCATCTCCACTCTTATGTTCATTTGTGTTCTTATGTCTATGCTATGTCTATGCTATATGTGTGCAAAGAATCGGTTTCTCAACACCCTGAAGGCTTGTTATGCGACGGTGGGGACTCTTCACATCAACCAGCAGCTCTGCTCCGAGCTTCCTGGGGATGGATGTACTTGAAGTAGAGGACCACTACGTGTAATTTCCCTACGTATGACACATAGTATGAAGTCAATTTGTTTTGTAATAATACAGGATTATTCATGCCAAGATGCTGTTGCTGAATTGTTAAAGCATTCGCCAATGGACATGCTTGACACTGTTCAAGATTTCAATAGGCTACGCCCCAAGGATTGTTCGAAGCGAAGACCTTGAACCTGCCCTCCCTGTTGCATGATCTCACATTCTAATAAGAGTTTTCGTTAGCCATGTGCATCTTTGTTTTTTATGGTTCTTTTAAGGATTTATATGTGAAGCATATGCTAAAAAGCTGATGATCTACAGTGTGAGCTGGATTTTTTCTCGACCAGACTCTGAGGGATTCCGACACATTGACGCACTGTTAGAAGTTTTTGTGGTGGAAGTAAGCAATTTTCGTAATCATAAGATGCGGGCAAGAGGCCTGGTGTGGCAAACCCACGGTCGTACACTCGGAACTCAAGTTCATAGAAAATATTAGCAACATGGGTCCAACTCCAGTAGAACCAGTACAGGCAAAACTGATAACACATCCGATTTTCTTCTAATACAAATCCCACCGCCAGATACACTTCATGTAACTCAAAGCACTAAAAGAGGGCCTAATATCTGTTGATGATGCTTATAAGGTGTTGGCTTGGGCCTTGTTCAGGATCACACCCTCGTACTTGACCTGGAACCACTTCATGGCATCCTCCTTGGTGACCCTGTGTTGGATCCCAACACGAGACTTGCACCTGCGGCGACGGGCGACACGGTACCCAGCACGCTCAAGGACGACATAGAAGTCCATGCCGTAGATACCAGTAGATGGGTCATACCTTGCAAAATGAGCAAAGAGAAAGGTTACCAATCATTAACAAAATGAAGCACACGACTCAGCATAATAAGCTATAATAAGGACTGGAAAAAAGAGAAACTATACACTACAACAGGGTAACAAATGATGTATTCGGAAATCCCAAATACGTGAAGAAGGAAACAGCCACAAATACAATACCCACATATGTATACACTAAAGAAAACATCATTGCAATACTCTCAAACGATCAAAACAAAATAGATTCTTAAACAATAGAAAACACAATAAAATATGTTTGGTGCATCATAGTACTATACAAAGCCGATGTGGATACTGTCACCGTGTAATAAACCAGTTACAGAAATCAAGTGTAAGGGGGCTCAAGCATAACAGGCAACTCTTTACAAATCCACACTAGACTAAAATTCAACAGTAAGGAGCTTTTGAGATAGATAAACTTGACTGAGAGCAAAATGTAGGGAACTAGGAAGTAAAATGTCTTGCATTAATGGCTGCACTGCATGGAAGAATTTTGGATGTCACAATTAAATTACTAGAAAATTGATTGAATGACTTGGATATTTGATAAAGAAACAAATTGCAGGGCATGTTATAAAGACCTAAATAATAATCAATTAGAAGCTCCATTTGATCTGAATTTTCTTGACAGAGAAAACTATTACTGCAATGAACCACAAATGGGAATTCTTATACTCAGTCATACTGGTACACCAGCAAATAGAAAAAACTATCCAAAAGCTATCTTACAGCGAATCAGCAGTCTCAACTCCCAAACCTGTGTTAAGCACTTAGAGCATCTCTAAGAATCTCTCTTAAACTCACTCTCTAAATCATCATTTGGACAGCCATTTGAATAAAAATTGCTCTCTATGTCTTTAAACCTTCCAACAACTTCCCTATCTCTTAGCCTTAGCTATCCTAGTACCTAGTGACCCATAGTGGATACAGGCTACATGAATACAAATTTACAGGCAAGCAACAATGCCCATCATAAAAGCATCCATTCACAGAAACAAACACACCACATATTGTCAAAAAAAAAGCACACCATATTCAAATTACTTAAGATCAGAGATCATCTTACTTGATGCCAAGATCAATGTGCTCTTGGATACCAAATCCAAAGCAGCCAGTCTCACTGAAGTTCCTCCTCAGCAGCTCGTACTCCTTCACCTTCAGGCCACTCTCCAGCAGCTGCATTGCCTTCTCACCCCGCACTGTCACATAGCACGCGATCTTCTCATTACGCCGGATCCCAAACGACCTCACAGTGTACCTTGCTGCAATTTCACATCATAGTTGTTACGGCCATCATAAATCCAGGACCACACACCACACTGAAAATGTCAGGTTCAAGTATTACCCTTGGAGAACACCGGTGACTGGCCGCTCAGCTGCTCCAGCACCTAATAAACAACCAACAGAGGTTAGAGCAACAGTTCATTGTGAACACTATCAACAGGAGACAAAGAACTAAAGCCTCATTTTAGCACCAAGAAATAAAAGCAAATTTGGCACCACTGATCAGTCTCTAACTACAATTATGGGAACAATATCTAACCACAGCTGATGTCGAAAGCAATTATACTAGTAGTTATTAGCATTTGGATGGCACAATTTAAGTGGTGCCAAAAACAATCAGAGATTGGATGGCCTAAGGTGCTGAGATTTTTCAGAACTAATTCTCACCAAAAACGGTGGACTAGTGGAGCACAACTAGATGCGAATCGAACACATTTGCTCTGAGCCACACAAGCGCGGAACGAACTGAAGAAACAGCAGGCAGAACCTACTGAAAACTAATCTGGGGATTGGGGAATGGGCATATATATACCTTGGCGGCACGGGTGAGGCGATCACCGCTCTCGCCGACGGAGATGTTGAGGACGAGCTTCTGGACCTTGATCTCTCGCATCGGGTTCGACTGCTTCTTCTCCGACGCCTGAAATCGCAGGCAGCATCAACATTGTCAGAACCGCACACGCGCGAGGAACGAACAATTGGTGAGCAAAGAAAAACAGAACTCGATGGCGCTAAGTGCAAAGCATCTCGGGCGGCGAGCTCACCATGGGAAGATCTCGTAGACGACGGCGAAGGAGGTGAGAGGGTCCAGCAGCGCGGGGCGGGCGGGCGGCAGCGGCGGCGGAAGAAGCAGCAGCTATGTAACGAAACCCTAAATCCCTACTATGCTTGTGTACAATTACGTACGTAACCCCATGGGATGCAGGGAGTCTCGGGGGCCTCTACTGGGGGTGGGGGTGTTTTAGTAATTTTGTGTGAGCAAATGAACAAGAAAAAAAGATTCCGTTGCCGGGACTCGAACCCGGGTCTCTCGGGTGAGAGCCGAGTATCCTAACCAGCTAGACTACAACGGATTTGTGATGTGCTAAACATGTAAAATTTTATATAGTTTAAACATGTATTTACCAATTCGTTCAGTAAATTAGCCATTTAAATTTTGTTATAAGTCAGGCTTCTCTTGTTTTGATTGAGTTTATAAAAGAACCCTATATAAAAATTTCAAACAAACATAGTATAAGGACATACTTCATGGTCGGTTTTATTTAAATAATAAAGAAACTAAATTCCGGACATAACAAAGCAACCTATGTTATGTCCAAAAATAATTCATGGTTGATTTTAAAATAAAGAAACTAAATTCCTTGTTGCAACTCGCAACTTACATGCCTAGCTTCTGGTCAAGTTAGAATTAATTCACGCCATTTCTCCAGTATTTTGAATCCAAAAGTTTCGGTATAGCACAAACAATATAACTCCAGTTCAGCTACTATCACTGTTCACATCATTTTTTTTGTTTTCTTAGAAAAGGGTGGCATAAGCTTTGCCGCAATTTTATTAGACGAATCAAGAGAAAAAACTGTAGAGGAAATTTACAAAACGCAGTCGTTGTAGTCTTCTTACCAATGAACTGACTCTAGAGAAACAGTAGCTAGTACAACACACTTGGCATGCAGGACATACCATATCATACATTTTTCTGTTGGTAATCTCATCATACATTTGAAAGGTTGGTAACAAGATAACTGCGAAACTGTTCTTCGGTCTTCACCACACAATTACGAGTATCTCTATTGTGATTCCCACTAGGATGGTCAGGTTTATTGCATAACCCCTTTCAACCGATCAATGAGCTCGCCCTTCTTTAGCTTGGAGTAATCCCTCATCCTTCTCGCCCTCGCCAATTCTCTCAAGTCGGCCACGTTCATGTCCTCCAGACTCGTCACTTTCCTCTGTCGTTCCTCTGAAACATCGCCGGCGCTGCCGTCTCCTCTACCTATGCTTTGTGATGATCAATTCACGTCACAACATGATAAAAAACATTTATGATCTAGAGTTAGAAAACAAACAGCATGTGTTTTCAGGAGGATGGACTAATGAGCTGTAATACGCCCATTTCAGAAAAGAATTCAACTCCAGCATCGTTCGGCTTGGACATACCGTGTGACTGCTCCCTCCTGTGGACCTCTTTTAACGGATCAGGTGGCTGCGTCCTCGTCCTCTTGGAAGCTTTAGGCGAGCTCTCGGCAATGGAGGTCTGAATGTCTCTGAAGAAAGCAATGAGCTCCTCCTTGCTATGCTTGCTGACCATCTCTGGCGACGCCACGCCGTTGCCATTGGCTTCTGATCTGATGACAGCCGACCAAAATGAGCGTGGAAAGCCTTGCCGCTGAGAACAAAAGAGGTGCACACCTGCAAGTTCAGTGACTGCGTCAAGATACATTGCTGAACTCTCAGTTCCATTTTGCGATAGCGTGCAGCTTCAGTCAGGTGCTGAACTGTTGATCCATGCACGCTGTTGTATTTTCTCATCGTTACTTTTTGTTTGCCAAAGAGCAGAACGAGAGATTCTGTAGACACTATTTTTTCACCATAAAAGCTCCAAATATTGCGAAATCAGGCCTACTAACTGTCAAGTAATGAAGGTTTTTGCGGTCACCTTTGTGAAAAGAGAGAGATCCTGGGATGGCAGCTTGCAAAGAATTTGGAAAGGTTTGGTGATGCGGCAAGAGCAAGCCTCCCATTTCTTCTCTCTTCTTTCTCCTCCAAAGATCAGCAGCGCAACCCCCTGGTTCCTGTCTATCCACTTCCTGACCACATGCAAATGGAAGATGATACAGACCTGGAAGTTTTGCAGAAATACCCTCCTCGTCACAAGATAGAACTTTCTGAGCAATTGTTGGGAAAGACTGCACACTAATGTGTTATCAATTCATGTGCTCCTTTGTTTAAGTTTCTATAAAATATGAGGGGCAAAATGCAAATGGGCAACCTAATCCAGAAAGCTATCCAGTCCAGCACGGCCACACCAAGAATCACGACATCTCACAGAAAGCTTTGAACTCCTCTTCTTCCTCCTGTTTCCAAAATCCATGGGTACAACAAGAGTTTGCAACCACTGAGACTGACAAGTTGCCCAAGAGTGCAACAGAGAGATCACTGAGAGAGTTCAACAGGCCGTCAATAACTCATTATAGCGCAGAAAAACGTTCGTCATGCATCTTCCTTGGTTCTTAGTTATATGTGCTGCCAACAGGTAGCACAATATCAAGAAATAACAGCTACAAATATAGAAACAAAAAAGATAATGTCTTCCAGCACAAACAAGCCTTCTTTTCTCCAAACACGAAAATTCATTTCACCATACAACAAAGAAAAGTCTAGCTAGCAGCCTGTGGAAGTTGTATTGTACGTACACACATATCAGAACAAAAAAAAGATCTGAGTAACAAAATAACTGATACTTCATCAGATCTGTTCCACGCCATAACTGATATTGCGAGTTGCTAACCAATGACTTCTCAATTCAGGAACTATCTGCAGCAGGTTTGTAATTTCTGGATTCCAGAGTCAGGACCAAATTGGTTCCAACAGTCAGACAATCTTCACTCCCTCGGATAGCTATCTGACAAACTGAGGCTATACCTTGATCCATCTACCGGAAATTATATACTTTGACCACCCTGGATGTGTCACACACAATCAAGTTATCTGAATCAGTTGGAGCAGTACACAGCCAATTTACCTGCCAAAACAGAGGTCATCATGAATTTTTTCACTGAACCTAAGAAATTCATCTTTTAAAATACAGAAACCCATTTATTATATAAATTTCTATATTTTGTTATCAGCTTATGAATAGTCAAAGACAAAAAAGAGACAACATCACAATAGTTGCAAAAAATTGAAGGTTCAGTCCTGACCTTTTTCTTTACATCAATATTCAAAACCAATTCAACTTTGCTGTTTGTTTCAGAGGAAAATCCTTTTGACCAATCCCACAGCTTCACTGATGCATCATTGCCGCCAGAAACAAGGAACTTCCCCTTCTCACCAAATACTGAAAATGCTCTGTTAAGCAGCTGATTAGTTCAAGAAAACAAGATTCGCCTCAAAAACAAGAGAGCTGCATATAATGAGATATTTAACTGATACATTGACAAAATGAAGGGACTTACACACAAGATACAGCTGCAGTATGGCCACCCATCGTGTAGTCAAGATGGATTCTTTTTGCTTGACTTTGATTACAGCTCCCATCTCCAAGTTCAGCTCCTTTTGAACTCATTTTTGAAATAACTGCCCGAGCAGGTCCCTTCGATTTCGCAGGAGCCAGTTCATAATCAAGATCAACCACATCAACAGCACCATCCCCCCTTGCAACAGCACAAACCTTGTAGAGCCCTCCCAAAATACCCTCTTCAGAAACTGCTACCGAATGAACAAAAGCAGGGTTGAAACATTGCCCTGCACTACTGGAAGAACTGCCATTTTGCAATTCAGGTGATCCTGAAATTTCAGTAATGAATATTATGTTGAATTGTTGATTGATCCAAATTGGCGAGTATTTTAAGGTGAGAAACAACACTGATACAGCTTTGTCATACATGAACAAACAACAACAACAACAACAACATAGCCTTTTGTCCCAAGCAAGTTGGGATAGGCTAGAGATGAAACCCAAAAGAGGTATGAAAACAAAGAACACATAAATGGTACAAGAAAAAGATTACGGTTCAGGCACGTTAATTGCTAGTCTCCAAGTGCTCCTATCCATAGCTAAATCCTTAGAGATATTCCACTCCTTAAGGTCTCTCTTAACCCACTCCTTAATTGTCATACATGAACAGAAACTAATATTTCTATGTAAAGCAAGGTGAACTGACTTTCTAATGGACAATATGAGGGCTCAATTTGCCAACGCTTAATGGAAATGTATGAGATCAAGGAACTGCTAGGATACTCTTTTACAAAGACAAAAAGAACATGGAGCAGCCTAAGTAATGCATGCTATTCACAGGTGTTCCAGGGAAAGTAAAGGAGGTACCATAATCAATGGAAAACAGTGTTCGTCCTTTGGAAAAATCCCATGCAGCGAGTTTTGAGTCAAGGCCACCAGTAATTGCTGCCAAATGAAAAATATTTATTATTGACAATAAAGGCATTGAAAAAGAATAAAAAATTCAACAAAGTTCTAGGACTGGCTCCCTAAAAGGTTGACAAAAAAGGAGCCACAAGACTACAAGATTAAGCTAAACAAAACCCTGAAAAAAGAAAAAGAAAATGATAACACTAACCTGTCCAAGGTCTCCAAGGAATGAATTGCACACTGCTGCAAATCTATACGAAAATTTATCAAGGAACAACTGACATACATATTGCATATACAGAGGAACTTATTGCACATTTTTAAACATAAAAATGGAACACTACTACAAATAAAAATAAGGATACACTTGTGTGGGCTTCCCTTAATCTTTTATACAGGCACTTCTGAATGGTATTGACAATCTGCAAAATAGACCATAACTTCTCAAGAACAAAATCATTGAACAAGTACAAGATTAATCATGCCTATCAGTGTGTTGCACATATCTTTCTTCTAACTTGAGGCATTCATTCTACTGTTCTCCAGTTCCCAAACCCTCTAGCAATCTACATGCGATTCAAAAAGTGTAACATAACAACCTCTTCTTGGTTTCAGAACAAAGCACAAATATATAAACCGGTAAATTTGAATTCATAGTGACAAACGATCTTACAGCAAACTTATTATTCAGGAACATCATTTGTGCCATTTTCGAAACAGAACATTCCAAAATAAATTCCATACAATATGCATATATACCTTAAGCAGGAAAAACAGTGTGCCCTAGAATTTGTTTTACTAGTCTCATACATTAAACTCGTAAATTTTATATAAAATATTCGCCTAGATTTACTCATGTTAGCACTACAATGCCTGAAGGTATGCAAAATCTTTCAACACATTCATGCAACAGCCTCAAAATAGCCAACACTAAAATCTGGAGAATGTGGTGTTTGAAATTTGTTAAAATTCAATGATCTTTGACATTTATGTTTATACACTTGCAAAATATTCTATACCTTAACATCCCCACTATCATCTGCAGCAGCAAGAAAACCTTTAGAGCTAACAGCAATCTGCATCAAAAGTGGAAGTATCAGATTCTGAATTTTTAGCTCAATTCAATGTTATCATAAAGCCTAGATTTGAAATGTAGGAGAAAGATCACAGTAGGAGGATATTCTATAGTGGTTTTGTAGAATAACATACTACCTGATTGATTTCATCTCTATTGTAGTTATACGTCTCTAATGGCTTTGATTGAGTTCCCTATAAGAAAACCACTGTAATCATGTTAGTGACAAGAAACCAAGGCAGAAGCGACATAATAGTGAGTTGGATCATATAACTTCAAACTAACAATTAAAATATAGTTGAATTCTGAACTTACCATACGAACATCAAAGGACAATATTTCATTTCCAGCAGAAATATACACACAATCTTCATTTCCTACACAAATAATGATTTTGTAAGTGCAAAATGTCTGCACGCCCACCAAATATTCAATTCATGGATTAACATACAAAGATGCTTGTATTTGGATGGCATACTGACCTGGTTTAAAGCAAATTGAAGAAATTGGTTTATTTGCTGCCTCCATGGTCAAAAGTACATCTTTGGTGCGCAGATCAAACCAGCAAAGACATCCATCCTGAGGCAGTAGGATAAGACATGAGAACATGACAATTAACCCACCAAGGGCTCGGAAAACGGGGGAAGGGGCAAATTTCAAATCATATGCATAAGATTACAGCAATAGCCTCACCGCTGGTGAGGAAAATTTTGAGCTAAAGGATCACTACAAGGATGGCATGGTTGGATTTATATTTATTTTGTCAACAACAAGCACGAAGATTTTGTCAACAGACGGTGGCAGGCGGATCGGCCATGCGAGAGGTCTGTGCCAGGGAGATGTTGTCGCGTCCATGATCTTTGTTATTGTCATGGAGGTGCTGAATGCACTGATTTGTTTGGCGGAATAATGTGATATTCTCAAGACACTGGGCCATAGTGCCATCAAGTGCCAAGCATCTGGTGCGGATGATCTTGTGGTCCTGGTCGCTCCACTTCAATGGGATTTTTTTTTGGTCTTGACTTGAGAAGCATTCTGGGCACATTCGACGAAGGGGTGACCACCGACCAGGCTTCGGACCAACCTGGACAAGTGCCAGGTGACACCCATCTGGTGCTCCATGGCCAAACTTGCCTTCGGTCAGGAGATTTTCGGCTGACAGATTGCTCTTCTCCCCTGTCACTACTTAGGTGTTCCTCTCTCGATCTACAAGCTTGAACACAGCAAGGAGCAGCCATTGGTGGACATGATTGTGTATAGAATTCCAACTTGAAAGGGCAACATGCTAAATTTAGCTGGGCGGGCTTACTTTGGTGAAGGTCACACACTCTGCAATTCCATTATTCATCTCCATGGACACCTGTTTGTCAGTATGGACCATTGAAAAGATTGATCTGTCACTCTACTGAGCTTGGTGCCTAGGTTTCCAGGATTTCTATCTCTTTGGGTACGCCCTCAGATTAAGGTGGGAATGGCTTCACAGAACTGACCCAGACATACTTGGGCTGATATTCTGAGCCTTGCTTGAGGCTCCTCACTCAGACACGTGGCACCAAGCTTTTTCATGTGGTCCCAAAGGGATGTGACAGTATGGATGTCCGTGAAGGAATCACTGATCACCCCTAGGTTTCAAAAATTCAAGGTACTCTGAAGGTACAGGTAATACTAGAATATTTGGATATCTGGGAGGAGGTAGAAGCTTTCTCTTCAGCCAGGGTGGAAGAACAATTTATTTGTCGCTGGTCTGCAGACCGTCAGTATTCGTCATCTTCTGCTTACAGAGCAATCTTCATTGGAGCAATTTACATGGCAGGTGCGAAAGAACTTTTGGAAAGTTAGAGCGCCCCAAACTTAAGTTTTTTGTTTGGTTAGTCCTCAAAGATCATTTCTGGATGGCACAACACAGGAAGCGTCATAAGCAGCAGGACCATGAGTTTTGCGTTGTGCAGTCAGGAGTTAGAATCCATTGATCAACTTCTTCTTGGTTTCTGTTACAGTCAGGAGTTTTGGTGGTGCCAGCTTTTGTAGGGAAGCCTATCACACCTTGTACCACACCCTGAGTCTACAATTACACAATGGTGGCAGATGGCTAGAAAGAAGGTGCCTAAACAATTCAGGGAAGGGTTTGACTGCTTGCTGCTGCTGGTTACCTGACCGCTATGGAAGGAGAGAAATCAGAGTTTTCAGACTATTGTGGTCGCTGACTGTGTTCACCCATGCAATTGTGTCGGAAGCTGAATTTTGGATTCAGCAGGCTTCTCAGCTCTCTGGGCTTTGTTGAATCTTGTTACTAAACCTTTTAGCACGGGTTTCAGTTTAGACCCAAGGTCATTCCAGTTGTGAATTAACTATGCACAATCCTTTAAAATACTATTGGGTCTGCTTTTCTCTGGGTAAGCCAAGGTTACCTAGTTCTTGTAATCACTATTTGTTTCTCTCCCTCTTCATAAAAAACATGCCACTGGAAGTCGCTAAAAAGGAGACCTACACAAGGAGAAGCACCAACTACCCTATGATACCAGAATTTCCAGCATAGTGACCAAGTAGTTAGTGATGGACTGCCTTCTCTTCTCTGCCTACCAGTCTACTACCGCACGAAAATGTCATCTCCTCCTAGTTCCTACTGGCGCTTTCAGCATAGCATGAAACATGTAATGAAACTGTGATACCGAATGGATATAATCATAAAAAGGCATGGGGACTTGGGATGTGGCACAACTTCATAAGATTGTTACCAGATAGTTTACTTTCATTTTTTAGATAAGAAGATAGTTTACTTTCATGAAGACAATGATCACAGCACCAGATAGTTACACATAGGATATTGCATCCAGTGCGTTGATAGAATCCGAGGAGCACCCAAGGCGCGGTTCATTGTTCTGGCAACGCTTAGCTTGAGATGCAGTCAGCGAAGCAAAAGCATCACATATACGGGCGCATGGCTTTGCCACCCGACCGATAAAATGTCTCAACCGAGCACCAATTAACCAGCGACCAATTGCACATGAGGTGTTCGACTGGTGTCCTCAGCGAAAGACACCATGGCCTGCACTGCAACTATTGGCCGACGCCCATGGACCACGGGGCGCCCTTGTAACATCTCCCGAAGCAGGACGCTCAGTCATGGTACTGGTACGGCGCAGTGTTTGTTCTCGGAATAGTAGAAGAGTAGAGGGACGAGCAGCGTGAGTGGAAAGGCCTACCTCGCCGGAGGACGCGACGACGCCCGGGCGGGTGGAGGAGGCGACGCAGCAGGTGACGGCGCCCTTCTTGTGCCCCCGCAGCCTCCGAAGTTTCGGCTCCGCTGCAGCCGCCGGGTCCGGCGCCGCTGCCACTGCCGCCGATTCGGTCTCCGACATGGCGGCGCGCTACCGGTGAAGATAGACACGAAGCCCTTGACGAGGAAGACGTCAAAGGAGCGCAGACCTTGGAATTGAGCCCAGTTCCAGTTTCCAAGTGGGTTTAGCCGGGCCGGCCCAGTGCGGCTTTCGGCTTCCATTCGAATTCGATGGCCCAACATCGCTGACGAGTTTTTCTCAGCGGCCGCCGGCGACGAGCCTCCGCGGAAGCCAGCGGCCCTACCGGCGAGCGGTGAGGCGGTGAGTTCTTCTTCCTTCTCGACCGACGGGACAGCGCGTCTCCGCCGCCTCGCAACAGGCCTCTCCGGCGCCTCCGACTATCCCCTTCTCGAGCGCTATCGGAGCATGCGGCACCACCAAGCCTGCAGCCGCGCTCATCAGGTGGGAGCTCTGCTCCTCGTGGCCGCCACATTCCTCCTCACCCGGCTCTTCGACCGCCTCGTCCTCTACACATCTTCCTCCGGCCCCATAAACCCCGGCCGGCCCTCTTCTTCCGCTGACCTCCGCATCTACGTCTACGCTGAGGACGAGATCCAGGGCCTCCGCGCCCTGCTCCGGGGACGCGACGGCACCATCAGCGCCGCCACATGCCTCAAGGGCCAATGGGGCACCCAGGTAAACCTTAGACCCCACCACCTCTTTTCTCTTCAATTCCTCTCCCCCTTAGTCACAGAACACCGGCACTGATCTTATCTGAGGAGGCAGCGCACAAATAACTTGCTGCAAATTGGCTCTCTCTGAGTCGAATTAGGTTAGGGAGCACAACATGATCATACTTGTGTTGTCTAGGCCGCCCATCTCAATCAGTGTTTCAAGCAACATACTCTGTATCATGAAATTCGATAATTTCTTCATCTTGTCATAGTAGCATAGCAGGAGCCAGGAGCTACTCCCTCTACAAAACTAACGACATTGCTAGTATAATCCTTGCTGCTCTTCATTAGATTCTGGGTACCTGCACCCTACAGAAAACTGAAACAATAAATATCTACTTAGTGGTTTTCCATTTCATAGGTCAAGATCCACCAGTTTCTTCTAAAGTCAAGGTTCAGAACATTCAACAAGGATCAAGCAAATCTCTTCTTTGTTCCGAGCTATGTCAAGTGTGTTCGCATGACAGGAGCACTAAGTGACAAGGAAATCAATCAGACCTATGTCAAGGTAATTCCCCACATGATGTTCCTGGATCATGTGTTTGAAAACAAATTTATTACTGTTTCTCCTTCATTTGCTTTAGGTTCTGAGTCAGATGCCATATTTCCGAAGATCAGGTGGGCGTGACCACATTTTTGTCTTCCCAAGGTACATCTTGTAACTACTATTTGGTGAAGCAGTTTTCTTCATTTTTGCCAGAGCAATATATGTTTGGGGACCTTTTATTCACCTGAGAAACCTATGCCTTTTCTGTCATATGTAGCGGTGCAGGAGCTCATCTGTTTCGCTCATGGGCAACATTTATGAATCGATCTATTATCCTTACTCCAGAGGTATGTGCTGTTTGTGATACTATTGTTGGAATATAAGTGAATTGCCCACCTCTAACCATCAGCTTAAACTTTTGGGTTGAGTTGGTTGGTGCATGCAACTTAATATGGTATTAAAGCCAGAGGTCTCGAGTTCGAATCCTGGTTAGCGCAATTAAAGTAAAATAATTGTTGCTCGCTCCTATTCCACGTCTGAGGCTAGTCTGCCGTTGAGATCTCTCGCCGGAGCTTCGATGTGAGGGGGAGTGCTGGAATATAAGTGAACTGTCCACCTCTAACCATCAGCTTAAGCTTTTAGGTTGAGTTGGTTGGTGCATGCAACTTAATAGCTATTAACACGCCACATTTTCTTCCACAAAAGAAAGGAGTTATAGTGTTTAAATTAGCCAAGTCTTAGGCTGTGGCTCTAGCGCTGTTTTATTGTTGTCTATTTGTGAAGTCTATCTATAGCCCTATTTTTCATTTGTCAGGGTGATCGGACTGACAAACGTGGTACAAGTGCATTTAATACATGGAAAGATATTATTATACCTGGGAACGTGGATGATTCTATGGTGAAGTCTGATGTTCGTGCTGTCCAACCAATCCCGCTAACAAAAAGGAAGTACTTAGCCAACTTCCTTGGACGTGCCCAGGGGAAAGCAGGGCGCCTTCAACTGGTGGAGCTTGCAAAGCAGTATCCTGAGAAGGTTGGTTTCCATTTCATTTACAGAATAAGTCTAAATTGTATTTAAAATTTAAAAAATAAAAATTACTCCCTCCTGTACAAATTATAAAATGTTTTGGCTTTTCTAGATACATTACTTTAACTATGTAGACATAGTGTATATCTAAGTGCATAGTGAAAGGATATGTATCTAGAAAAGACAAAATGTATAATAGTTTGGAATGGAGGTAGTACAGAAGATTATTGTAAACTTTTTGATGATTTCATTCAATATTAATGGATGAAAAGTGATAATTCAAAGTTTGGCACCTTAATTCAATTATCTGGGTATTGTCACATTGCAATGCATGGAAGTTGGCATTAAACATCTTTGTTTAGTTTTCTACCTCAAATAAATCATGATTGCACCATATTCATTTTTCTAGGCTGCCCCTGTTGGACTGTGCTCTGAACACATCCTTTTTGTTTAAAATTCTGATCGCATGTAATGTAACTTTGGTTTTGTAGCTGGAATCTCCAGAACTCAAATTATCTGGCCCCAACAAATTGGG
>CM041634.1:3445728-3514425 GCA_023333625.1 Bothriochloa decipiens | reverse complement strand
TAGCTGGAATCTCCAGAACTCAAATTATCTGGCCCCAACAAATTGGGAAGGATCGAGTACTTCAAGCACCTGAGAAATGCAAAGTTCTGCTTGGCTCCACGTGGAGAGTCATCTTGGACACTTCGATTCTATGAATCCTTCTTTGTGGTTAGCTATCCTATTTCTCCTCATGCTAAGAGATGTTTTTTTTGTAGCATGTTGATGATCAACTTGTGAGAATCTTGATGATAGGAATGTGTGCCGGTGATTTTGTCAGATGAAGTTGAGCTTCCTTTCCAGAATGTGATAGACTACAGTGAAATCTCGATAAAGTGGCCATCGTCCAGGATTGGACCTGAACTCCTTGAGTACCTTGAATCTATATCAGGTATTGCATTATACTCGTCCAGCCTCTAAGTTATTTTAGCTTTTCTAGATATATTATACAGTTTTTATTATGCACTTTGGTATAAAATATGTCTAGATACACAGTAAAAACTACTCCCTCCAATAATCATTAAGTTTATAGTCATAAATATAAGGCACACATGCATATGAAGGTTCAAACTTTATGATCTTTAACCAATAATTGGGCCTACAATTTTTTACTATTATAATGTAGACTTAATACAGTTATATTTGTAATCAAATGTATTATCCAATAATCATTAGTCATAATGTATAATATATGATAAATGAATACTCAAGTATATCCTAGGAGATCATGCCATATCAAGCTGTGCATTGTAAACTGGACCGAAGATTATGTATCAAAACAACTTATAATTTGGAATGGAGGGAGTAGTTCTCAATTATAGTTAAGTATATGTTAAGGCTGCGGCGGATCAAAGGGAAGTTGACGTCTGTTGGTGTTGCAGATGAAAGGATCGAGGAAATGATGGGTCACGGGCGTCAGATCAGATGCTTGTGGGTGTATGCAGCTGATACTGAGCCGTGCTCTGCCATGAGCGGTATCCTCACAGAGCTGCAGAAGAAAGTTCGGCGGTTCCATCAATCGCCCGAGACGTTCTGGCTGCACAACAGATCGGTTGTGAATAGAGATCTGATTGAGTTCCACAGCTGGAGGACGCCTGTTCCGTTGCCATGAACCATGGATTCTTATTTCTATTGTCGGTATCTGTTCTGTACCATGTAGACATTTCCTAGTGAGGCTGTGTTTGTTGTTCTTTGCTAATCTTGGGAAGAAAGACATACGTCGTGTTAAGGATTGACAATAGTAAACTAGACTTTTGCTGTTTTTTTTTTCTGTATCGAGATATCTCCCACTCCAGTCAACAAATTAGATGTAATTAGTCTTTGGGTTATTGATTCCAAGATATAGTGATTTGGAAACGCTCGAGTCCTTTGCGTTTCTCGACTAAGAACCACCTTTTTTTTTTGAGACAAGAGAACCACCTTTTAAACACCGAGTCTTTGATCGCCATTCGCCTTCTCATCAAAAAGCGACGGGGCATATTCATCCTATGCATTGTGATATACAGTGTCTTAACCAGAATTTGAACTAGGGTGGTGCAATATAGTATTTTTTGAACAATATAAATATACCATGTTATCGCTCAAATATACTCCGTATAATTTAATGAAACATAGTGGGTTTCGCCGGGCCGGCCCAGTGCGGCTTCCGGCTTCCATTCGAATTGGACGGCCCAACATCGCTGACGAGTTTTTTTCAGCGGCCGCCGGCGACGAGCCTCCGCGGAAGCCAGCGACCCTACCGGCGAGGCGGCCAGTTCTTCTTTCTTCTCCACCGACGGTACAGCTCGTGGATCCGGTGACCTCTGGGCTCCGGCGAGTGGTGACTGCTGATCCGGTGACTTCTGTCTCAGCCCTTAGTTTATTTGACTCAATTTCTTCTTCTGAGAGCTGCTGTATTTTGAGTGCCTCCATTTCTCCCTCGCTCCCGATTCCCGGCGCCAGCCAGGTTCGTGTGTTCCGGCGGCGGCCATTCATGGCAGGGCAGTCCGACCCGCACCTCTCCATCTTCTCGCCCTCGGAGGTAACCAACTCGTTCCCTTTCTATCACGGCGTATGATTTCAACAGGCAGAGATTATCTTCGTCAAAGGGAAGTGAAGTGGGATGTGTGCTGCAGGTGGAGTTCGTGGCGGAGGATGAGATCGTCGAGATCGTCCCCAACATCTGCATGGACGCCCTCAACATGATATGCGTGTGTCTGCCATTCCCATCTCTTTCAACTCCCCATCCCCCACCGATTCTTACATCTCACGCTGCTGCTACTGCCGCCGCCGTGCAGGGGGATTTCGGGCCCTTCTTCCCACAGATTCCCACCAAGGTGCCGCTCTGGCTCGCCGTCGCGCTCAAGAAGCGTAGCAAGTGCACGATTCGCACCCCAGACTGGATGACTGTTGGTCAGTGCTTCCTTGCTGTTTGCTTTTATTCCTGCTCAAGCATACACAGCCATAAGCATCTGCTGCTTGCGTTTGTTCCTACTAGACCGCTTGACACAGGTATTGGAAGCTGAGAGAGAGTCCCCTCGAGAATTCCAGCCATTACCATTCCACTATATTGAAATTTCTAAGCTGTTATTTGATCAGTGAGCACCCATATCTACTGTATCACCTGTTTCTTCGATTTCAGCACATTTTTTCGCCTAAACCTTATCTGCTCTTGTTTGTTCCCTGCAGTGCTCGTGATGACATCTCAGACGCATACCTGGTGAGTGTTTAATTAATCTCGGTACTGATTTGTTAGTTGTGTCTAGTGAGTCCTAATTGTATTGGAAAAACAATATATGCTTAGTCCTAGTTTTGATTGTGATGCAGGTGAGATCTCTAATTGAGGACATCAGAGATGTCAGATTCCACAAGGTTGAGACTGGATTAGAGATGATATCTGGACGCACCCATGCCGTAAAGGTAACATTTCCCCCTTAAGAACTGCGGATGCTAAAACAACTGTCGTTCTATCAAAGCTATTATTGAATTGGATGCGACTACCACTTCACCTGTATTTATATGTGTTTCCTACACTAGCTTAACATGTTGCTTTATTGATAAGACAACAATGTTACCTTATCCATCTTATTTGTATTCTTGCAGCTCAAAAATCTCTCTGCAATGGAAGTGAACATTGTCCGTCCTTTCATGCTGAGAACTTTGCAGGCATTCTATAAGCACGATAGTCCACAGATGATTCAGCAAGAAGATAATATAGGGAGCAGAGCAACACCAGTTACAGACCGTGGCCCAAGAGTAAGCCTTCCCTTCTAGTCTAGATATGATTTCAACTTGCTTGTGGCTTCTAGGAGGTTATTGTCCCCATCAAATGTGCCCTAAGAATCTAAGATATTGCGCCCAAAGTAGTTGCATATCAGAAAGTTGGTACATATATAATTCTATTCTGTTTGGTTGGTGACCCGATACAATTCGTAATAGCTTAATACATTGCAGTATATGAACCAGAAAGAAGACTTGGTACTTCATTTTCTATTTCCATGCATTTATTTATTTTGTCAGAATGTCCCCTTTAAAATAAACACATCATCATCTTCAAGCAGCAATACATGATTTGTCAGGAAAAGCTCCATGTCTCCAACTTAAGTTTTTTTTTTCTTTTGTTTTCCTTTTGCAGAGAGATCTAAGACGCAGGTAGTGAGCATGACGGCCACTTGTATTGTCAAGTAATTCTGAGGACAGCAGTAAGTGTAAGTACTGGCATTGCTTTCTTGCAATAGTACCAGCTAAGTATGTCCTAAGGAGCCCTGAGATTTATCAGATAGTAAAGCAATGGTGCATCATAGTTTGTTTACTCTTTAGAGGGAACTAGGCACTGCTCTTCTCCATTTGGAATTGTACTGTAGCTTTGTTTTGCCCAAAGAATGACTTGACTTATTCTTATTATATTAAATGCAAGTGTGTTGCCTCATTGATCTCTCCAGCAGCCCGCATAACTCCCAGCCTCCCTCGGTTGTGGAGCAGCTAATGGAGTTTTTGGTTAGTTTGGTAGTAGATCACATCTCCTGTGTAGTAACACACAGGATACACACATTAGTACAAGGTCTTTGGTTGGCTTTGGAAATTGAGTCATACAGTACCGCAAGCACCAAGCAAACATTTAGTAGTAATAAGACTTATAACCAACGTTTGCCAGTCATCTATCATACTAGGATAAATAAATAGGACGAACTTTTGCAGCAACAAAGGTCAAACGACAAACAGACCTTTTTTTTTATCCTGCCAAACAGACACTTAAGAGTGCTACAAACCATAAAGATGACTCTTATAGCGTAACGTTTTCATGTCGTCTCTACCATACATATTAGGATAAAGGCAAGACCAACTTTTGCAAACACAAAGGTGAAGCCTACTAGCCTAGTTCTGCTTGTTGCTGCTACCATCTTCATCGTCCCAAAAGGCTTCCTTGAACACAAGGAAGATTGGTGTCCACGACCCAAGCACTATACACACAAAAAAAACCCTGCTCCTCACTTCCAAATCGGTAATTATTAGCCTCATGCCGTTTGCAATCCTGTTCTTAAAGTATGTAGCCCTGTTGAAAGGAGGGCATAACACTTGTTAGAATTAGTAAGCAAAACTGTACATGTTATACAACCAATAGAAACTTGTTATGACAAAAAGAAAAACAAGTTACGGCACAGTGATGATGAAATATATGATATAATATATGATTAGTTTCACATATATACAACCAATAAAAACTTGTTATGACAAAAAAAACAAGTTTGCCACAGTGATGATGTAATATGATCTGCTATATGATTAGTTTCACATAGACATAACAGGGATTACTACCCTGCAGTGATTCTACTTGAGATAATGATTAGTCTCACCTAGTTTAAAACTCCTATCAATAACAGATAAACAAGTGCCAGTGCACAGTACGTATCCTGCCCTTGAAATAAGCAAGCGCTATATCAACTTGTAAACTTTGAGAAATAAACAAATATATATAAAGAGAAGTCACACTTGTGTATCCTTTTCTGGAAGGGCCACCATTTATGTGCAAACACATAAGTATTAGTAGATATGGCTAAAACAATAGTTCCTCAGGAAATTTATACTCAAGTGCAGCGTTAAGAGTGACTCAATGTATCTCTACCAAACAATCAAATAGAAACAAAAGGTATGAATATGAAAATGAACTCAAGACTGAACTTGCAACTTCTGCATAAACAACCAACAATGCTGCATCAAATATTCAAATTCTTGTGCGCTCACCGATCCCACATGCTCATCTCAGCCTTAGATTGGTATTTTGGATCCTTAACCGCAGCTGAGAGATGCCGACAGCCCTACAACAAGCACTCTGATTAGTAGAAGTTGAAAAGACTATGCGAGCATGGCTAAACTTAATAGCTAAATCTCATTGTTTAGCTATTTTGTAAAATAGCAAACTTGTTAAAAGAGAAGAGGTCCACAACAGTCACGCTATTTTACAAAGTTAGGTATCAAATAACTATGGCTGGCTATATATGGCCATCGAGATTTCAGGGTCTTGTTTAGATGCCTTCAAAGTTCTAAGTTTTTTCACTCTCTCTTCATCATATCAATTTTTAGCAGCTTGCATGGAGCATTAAATATAGGTAAGAAAAATAATTAATTATACAATTTGATTGTAAATCACGAGACAAATCTTTTAAGCCTAGTTAGTCTATGATTAGACAATAATTGCCACAAACAAACAAAAATACTACAGGTGCACAGATTGCAAAAACTTGCAATCTAAACAAGGCTCAGGAATAGCATGTTTGCTATTTTACAAAACAATATAGCACATCTGTTGAAGTTCAATTTTTTCTCTAAACATGCATAAATAGCATACTCAATAAGGATAGCATATCTGTTGGAATGAAGCAGCTGGATAACAAACTAGAATATTTGAATCACCTCGAGTTTTATTTTGCAGCTTAGAAGGCAATGCAATACCTCATTAAAAACAAATGTATCACATGATTCGTGGTGATTTCTGCCGAATCAATCAAACGCCAGCGAGAGAAAATTTCAGCAAAAATAGCTGGTTAGCCTATGGGGGATGGTTTGCATGCATTGCGGTATATTAGGCTATTAGCAATCCGATTTGAAGGGAACGTAAATAGTTTGTGAGCACAGATCTGTGCAGCTCGCTATGCAAGAATTCTTTACGAAAACTGACAAAAGCACCTATATAGCGTGTGACTCCTCACCTTGAAGTTACGGGTGACCACAGGATGTAGCCGCGGCGCAACGGGGAGAGCCGGCGGCGCCGCGTGGCGAACAACTTGGTTGAGCTCCAGCCTCCAGCCCTCTTCCTCTTGCTCCCATGTACGCGGCTGCCCAAGATCCACATGACCCGCGGCTAAGCGTCGCCAACACGCCGCCCTCAACGCCGCCATCTCCCCGTCGTCCGGTTCTCTCTCTACGTACGAGAACAGAGAGCTTGGACCATGTTTTGTAGGTGAGTATATCTCCATCGAGTCGGGTCGGGACACGGACTCATGCAAAAAATGGAAATAGAACTTGGACCATGTTTTGTAGGTGTACGTGTATCTCTGATTCGATCTCATGGCCAACAATTAGGCAAAAACCACCGCGGCTAACGATCAGGCGGCAAAACCTACCGCGCCTGTGAGTGTCGTCACACCCGGTCGCCTCCCGCGCACGCAGCGCCGCCCCATCGTGAGTTCTTTGGTGCCCGCGCGGCGTCTGAATACATCGCTGCTCAGACAAACAGAAAGTGTATGAAACAGAAGCCTCCACAAATTGACTTCAATAATCAAGAAGCCCTATTGTAGCCGAACAGTCCCCTTATCTCTCAAAGTTTTTAACTCTCATAGTCCACTTTCAGGCTAGATAATCCATGACATCTTCCTTCAGTTTTCTCGTCAGTCTCCTCGTCACATGTGGAAAGTTTGTTTCGTGAGGGCGTCTCACGTGGAAAGTTAGCCGCAATATGCATCACATAGGATGCTCGTCTCAAACTCTGATTGATTAAAAAAGCAACTGATCCCAAGGCCAATAAAAAGCAAACAGCATAGACTTGTCGGAACAGAGTCTTCTCACTTGTCACAGCTGCTCTGCTCCATCCCCAAACCACACACACCACACCAATGGAGACCAACAAGGACCTGTGCACCGTCGAGAGGCGGGGCCGCGTGCACCTCATCACCATCACGGGCCCCGGCGAGCACCGGCTGAACCCGGCCCTCCTCGCGGCGCTCCGCTCCGCCGTGTCCGCCTCCGCGGGCGCGGGCGCGCTGGTGCTGGCCGCGGAGGGGAGGTTCTTCTCCAACGGGTTCGACCTGGCGTGGGCGCGCACGGCGCCTCCCCACCTCCACAGCACCATGGACGGCGGGCTCCGCGCGCTGGTGGCGGACCTCCTGGCGCTGCGGATCCCCACGGTGGCGGCGGTGACAGGGCACGCGGCGGCGGCCGGGTGCGCGCTGGCGCTGGCGCACGACGCCGTGCTCATGCGCGCGAGCCGGGGGTTCCTGTACATGAGCGAGGTCGACGTGGGCATCAAGTTCGTGGACTACGTCGCCGCGGTGTTCCGCGACAAGGTCCCCGACGCCGCGGCCAGGCGCGACCTGGTGATGCGCGGGGACCGGGTGGCCGCCGCCAAGGCCGTCCGCCGAGGCCTCGTGGACGCCGCCGTCGACGGCGGGCCCGAGGACGTGGTGGCCGCCGCTGTTGCTGAGGCCGAGAGGCTCGCCGCTAGGGGGTGGGATGGGGACGCTGTCGCTGAGATCAGGAAGGCCGCGTGGCCCCAGCTGTGGGGCCAGGTCAAGGACCACGGAGCCGGGCCAGCGCCGGCGGCGGCGCGGCTCTAGGCGCTGCGCTGCTTGCCCGGTAGGCTGGCCGGATTGCTCCAAGCTACAGCGACGTGCGAGTCACATCAAGAACGTAGTAGCCACAGGCTTGTACTCGTTCAATAAATCAACTTCTAGATGGCTGTATCCTATCCTACTTGCTGCTTGTACTATGTTGTGATGATCTGTGTTCATGCCACCAGGAGATTTTCTGAGATTTTGTTGTGTGTTCGTGCCACCCGTGCAAGCTTATGCCTAGCCCAAGTTGAAGCCGCCGGCATCCTGTACCATTGGACGACCTGATGGAGCACCTGGCCGGCACCGGCGGCCTCAGGGGAGTGCACCGGCTGCTCGGGCTGGCGCGGCAATGTGTGCCGGTCAGGGCCTACTGCAAGCACTGAGGATGTTCGACGAAATGCAGGGGCCGGGGTCGGCCCCGACGCCGCCAGTGCGCCACCTAGACGCTACTGGTGAAGGGCCTGTGGCCCCGCCGCTGCGGACATGAAGAAGGTGCTGGACATAGGCTGCCACTGAAGGCTCAGAACTCAAATACCAGGATGATGAGAGCTCCTTGTGGCCGCATTTCAATGGCTTGCTCATTCAGTGCAGCGCCACGAAGTGCAACTCAATTGAGCTGTGAACTAGTGTTTCGTGCTCCACTTGGAACGTGTAGCGAAATAGTGTTTCGTGCAGGTTTCCAGCCGTGTTTGGAGCAAATAGTGTTTTCAGCCGTGTTTGAAGCAAGTAGTATTTCGTGCTCCATTTGAAACCCATGAATTCAAGCTTCAAACACGTTTCACGTTTTTTTTTAAAAAAAAATAGTGTTTCGGTGTTGCTGACAGAACAGAGGACTAGAGGAGCTTGGTAGAGTCAGGGACATTTTGGTCTTTCTCAGCGGCAAGAGGAAAAAAACAATCAAGATTCGGATGAGAAACAGCGAGGAGCACCAAGCTCAGTTTAGTGATAGAAGGCATGGCTGAGCAGCTCGCTGGCAGAGGCTGGGACGGGGAGAACCCGGCCGATATCAGGAAGGCTACCTGGCCGGTGCTGTGGAGCAAGGTCAACGACTGCGGCGGCGAGGCGCCGCCGAGGCCGCGTCTATAAACCGCAGCTGTCTGCTTGCGAATTTTGATCGTTTCTGTGCGTAGAATAGAACCGAAATCAAACTACGATGTGGTCTACTGAAGCGATTGTTAAGAGTGTTGTTGCCACAAGATCTTCTGCTGTTGTTTCCGACCAATTCCATTGCAAGAGCTTCTGCTGTGGGTCTCAGCTCTCAAGCTCGTCATTTCCCGGCTGCCATTTGCGGATCAATCACATTTCAGTGACAACAGAAAGATGATTGGCACCTCAGCTTATTTGCTTCTTTTTTTTTTCGGGTAACCCATTTCCATTACGAATAACGAAAATACAATGTGACAGCATTACACAAGAAAGCGGCAAATGATATGGAAAGCAAAGGTGGAACCCAAATGTCGTTTCTTTGCATGGACTTTGTTACACAAGAAAATTTTGACCGCTAATAATCTAGCAAAGAGAAATTGGCCAAATGATCCTACCTGCAAACTTTGTAGCAGCCAACCCGAAACACCAACTCACCTTTGCATGGACTGCACATATGCAAAGCAAGTTTGGACTCAACTCATTAAATGGCTCCAATTGCCGAGCATCAATACTGTCAATATAACAGGAACAATCCACAACTATTGGCAAAGATGCCGAAGGAAAATTGATAGAAGACACAGGAGGAGAAGCATAGAAGAACCTTCCAAAACAAGAGTCTACAAACACATCAAGCGGTGCAACTGTGTAAGGATGACATTTCACGTTTGCAGGGTGCAACTGATTCGTCAAACAGCCAAGAGTAGCAAGCAGGGTATCCTCGCAGCGAGTTGGGTGGTTTTAGTTTGGTTTTCTCTTCTCTTTTCTCTTTTCTGGTTGTACCTAGAGTAGTAGTAGATCAACGTCCTCAGGTAGCCACAGTAGTTTTAGGGGTTCAGTTAGTTCTAGTAGTTTAAGTTCAGTAGCGTTTGCCTGTAATTATCCATTTTTTTCCTTTTTTCTATCGTCTAATAGAAATCGGCAAGTGTTCTTGCCGTCTAGAAAAAATGTGACAGCATTACAGATAGATCAGAAACAAGAAAAAGGAAATGTTCGTGCAAGCCAGACTACCAACTCAGTCGTTGCAACGAGATCACCTGATAAAACTAACAGCTGCTAACACTTAAGTTTCTGACCGAAAGGAATACCATGCTTATTTGCTTCTTGCTCAGATGAATCCGTCAATCCCTACTTCAATTTCCGCACGGCCGCACCTAATGCGGATGGCCATGAATTTGGGGTGAAAATGGTGAGCTCTTACCGGTCGACAGTACCAATCTCTGCACCGAACAACGCAGAGACACGGCTATTTGGTTGCTCGAAAAAACTTCAAGATATTCTACTAAATCTTTGTACAGCCTAGAAACCACTCGGGGAGTTGTTGATAGGCAAATGATAATGTGGAAATGTTTCCTTTAATAAAGGTTAAAAACTTTGTGTGGATGGCGGCTCATGATAGAATTCAATGTAGGGTTCAACTAAAAAACAAAAAAATGGTCGGGCCTGAGAAATGTTTCATATGCAATGCTCTAGAAACCTCGGACCATATTCTTTTTCAATGTCCCATTGCGATCTTTGTGTGGGCATACTTTCGAGATCGGTTGGGCTTGGAGTTTTCTCCAAGTTGTGAAATGATGTTTGTCGAGATATGTGAGAAAAAAAGTAAGAGACAAATGGTGATGATGTACTTATGTGTAGGTGCAACGTGGACAATATGGAAGACCCGGAACAATGCGGTTTTCAACAAGATGGTGGCATCTCCAGTGACAATCATCCACAAGACGGTGTCGCTTCTGAAGTCCTGTAACCCGTTGTTGAAGACAAAGATGAAGCCCCTGGCGGAAGAGATGATTCAGCTCTTAGCTGCAAATCTAGACATATAGAATGCCGTGTAGTAGGGTTCCTCTGATCGATTTCGTCGGCGAGCTGCTCCGGCAGGTCCCCGACGCCGTCGCCAGGAGGGACCTGGTCACGAAGGGGGAGAAGATGACAGCCGCAGAGGCCGTGCGTCCAGGCATTGTTGATGCGGCCGTGGACGGCAGCGCGCAGGACGTCGTGGGCTCGTGGCCGCGGCGGTCGCCATGGCTGAGCAGCTTGCGGGCAAAGGCTGGGACGGGGAGAACCTGGCCGACATCAGGAAGGCCACCTGGCCGGTGCTGTGGAGGTGGAGCAAGGTCAAGGACTACGGCAGCTAGGCGCCGGCGCCGTCGCGTCTATAAGCCGCAGTTGTCTGCTTGTAAATTCCGATAATCTCTATGTAAAACCAAAATCAAACTACGATTTTAAGGAATTGTTCATGTACACCACAATCCGGAAGTATTTGCGATTGAACCACTGACCAGACTAGTTCCAAGTTCCAACCAATAGAATGGCAGGTGCATTTCTATTGCCTGTATGTAGGAATGCAAAATTTCAATGCAACTTCGTCATTGTTTCATCAGCAGCAGCTCCATTTCGAGAGCCGGAAGTTCTTCCGACCAGAGCTCCATCACAGCAAGCATCAGGACTACGAAACGATCAGAGACAACAGGCATTGCAGTTGGGTGATGGTAATTTACATCATGGCGGGACGAACAAAACAGGAGCAGCTACACTACTGCTGGGAAGTACCGACGAACATTACAAAATGGTAATAACCAAAACAGCCCTACGCATTAACCAGTCTCCACCTCCTACATTCTTACCTTAAACTACTGGACCAACATGCGCCAGTTACTGGCTTAACACTGGCGATAATACTCCTTCACGGTCAGATAATTTACATATTTCTCTGATGCACTGCTGAGCCCCTCTCTCCCTCTCCAGATCAATCACCTCCGCTTGCATCAGCCCTGCACATGGGGAACCAAGACCAAAACTTGACCATCGCAGCGCCTGCCCTCCTAGCTTCCGAAGGTTGTGACACCGTTCTGCCGTCTAATGTGCTCCGGCACAAGCCTGTTGATGAGGTCCGGAGAGGCATTTGCTAGCTGCATAGCAGAAAAGGGGCAACTGATGAGCAAAACAGTGGAGCAAGAGCAAAGTGGATGTTTTCAGTCTTCAATGATTGAACTGAAGCATGTGGCTAAACTGACTAATTGAACTTTGCATCGTGTTTGATTTACTTACTTCATGTTTGAAGTTAAAGAGCGGAGGGAAAGGGCGTCCATTTGGTAGGCGTGCATTCAGCGCCCGCAGCTCGTCAAAGAAGGGATGAGCACATGCATCAAGCTGCATAGAACACATGAGACGCATAAGAACATTTCAACCAACAATCTGATACATTAAATATTACGTTGTGTGCCACCTACAACATGAGCACTAGGCTACCCTTCTTAGGTGGGGCACTAGCTAGTACACTTAACAAACACATGTGACTATAAAGTTGCTCCCACTCTTCATCATCTAACATCCATCAAAATTCTTGGTTCTAGCCTTCTGGACCACTGAGCAACATAATTATCATATCTATGCAGGACCATAAGCTAAGGTTTGAGAGGACATACTTCCACATGGACTTTTTTTTTTTGAGTAATACTTCCACATGGACTTAACCACTTTTAATTGGTCATGTTCTACAAGACTACCAATAATTGACAGCAATGCAACCTTTCTATGATCCAAATAAACAAAGTAAAAAATACTCACAGCAGAGCATCGAAGACTTGGTGAATACTGAAGGAGACGGGAAGCAAGGTCTATGGCTTCAGGAGGCATTCTCTTGTGGAAAATCTGGAAGATTAAACGGAAAGTAGAGGATCAGTTAGTAACTGATGCAAAATCAAATTCTCAATATGATTTACAAACATGTTCTTTAAGCGCCCTTCAAAAACATTTTAGGCTGTGTGGACTACAAGTATATAACTACAGTAGCTGCAGGTAAAATGGAATCATAGATGTGAACAGAAACATGATGATTTGACATATGAATACCTTGTGCCATGGATGAGCCTTTATCTGAGGAAACCTGAACTCAGTATAGTTGGGGTTCATGCACCGTATCTCCTCACGGGTTGGGGTACCAAGAACCTGTAGGCATATCACATAACGATAAGAAACAACACGGCAGAGCAAGAGAATGTCTACTTTTGAACGTTTTGCGGTACCTTGATAATCTCTACCAACTGATCAACAGCGCTCTCTCCCGGAAAGAGTGGCTGATACATACAAGATCAGGTTAGAATCACACCACACATGATTTGATAAAATTGAGGTACAAAATATTAGGTTAACCATTTTATGAAGGCAACCAACCTGACCAAGAAGCAACTCAGCTAGAACACAACCAGCTGACCATATGTCTATTGAACTTGTATACTCCGTCGCGCCAAATATGAGCTCAGGGGCACGATAATAACGAGAACATATGTAAGATATGTTCGGTTCACCAGGCACCTGACGAAGTAACACAAGGAACTGATTAATATGTGGTTCAAAAATTATAGTACACGAGTAAAGGATCCAATTATTATAACACATGAATCACAGCCAAGTTCAATATTGGAACTTCACGCAGAAGTAAAAGAACTAATGCTACTAAAGGTCAACAACTCCACAAAAAGGTCAACAACTCCACAAACAATTGAATAACTCATAGCTCAAATAGGATCAAGGTAATTTGGCAAACATTGAGAAATACATCAACACTACGCGATTGGACAGTTTTTATATCAACAGTTCACTGATAAATACATCCACAAGGCACACAACTATATTTAAGCTACCTTCAAGATATGTGTTGTTCCAGAGGACCAACCAACTACGATCACAATCAATCAAAACAAGCAAAAGCAGCATATTGATGATACATGTTACATAATGACACAAACCACTAATGCCATGTCAACAGTATAGCTAGCCTTTGATAAGAACATTTCAGAAAAGAAAGCACACATCCTCATGGAAGGAAAATCAACATACCAGGACTTTTGCACTACCAAAATCACAGAGCTTGACCTGGTGGGTGAGAGGATCAACCTGTATATAAAAGAGAGACGAGACCAACTCAGAACTAGTTACCAAATCAAAGAAAGAACAAAACCTTGTTCACGACACGTACCAAAACATTTTGGGGCTTTACATCCCTATGGCAGACTCCTGGTACATTATGAATATAAGCTAGGCCTCTAAAAAGCTGCAAACATCACAAAAAAAATACCATTAGCAAAGCAATGAAAACACGCATAGGCAGCCTCACAAGTGTTAAGATGCTGGTTCACAAACCTGATACATGTACAGCTTGACGTAGATGAGAGGCATCCTCTGGTTTGCATTGCTGTAGTGCTTCAGGACACGGTAAAGAGTCTCAGGGACAAATTCCATGACAAGGTTTAGAAACAATTCATCCCTGCTTGTTGTCGAGAAGAAGCAGTGCTTCAGGCAGATGACGTTGGGGTGCTCCATGGCACGCATAAGTTGCAGCTCCCGGTTCTTGTAACGCCGATCTTGCAGCACCTTCTTGATGGCGAAGGTCTCTCCGGTCTCCAAACACTTAGCCTACATCCCAAAATCAGTTCTGCACATGTCGCATCAACCAATGCTAGGCACCTACAAAGAAGAACCCCCATGACCTAGCACCATACCTGGAAGACGATCCCAAATGAGCCTGTACCCACGACACGCTCTGCCATGTAACTGATGGTCTGCAATTAAGGCCAGAATAAGAACAACACATGAGTAACTGAAGACAAGATGAGGCTACCAAAACTAGGCAAGCATCAGAGTAACTGAGCAGGCAGGAATTCAGATCCTCACACATGTAACTAAACTAATAGGTAGAGTATTCTATTCTGCGCACAACAGAAATAAGCACAAGACTGGTAGACTATGCTTCCTAAATGCAAATAATAGCCTCCAAAATTCCAGTACCGGAACCCAAAATGAAGCAGTCAGCCACATAATTCAGCTGCAAGCACTCAACCAAGGAAGAGCGATATTTTTCGCAAAAAAAAAGGAAGAGCGATATTATCTGCCCAGCCAGCCAGAATCCCCAAAGCAGAAGGAACAGCATACTTCGTCAACAAAGTCAGAACTAATCCACCAAATTCCACCAGCACGCTAGCTCTAGCTGTGTAGCAGCTAAGCAAGAGACCCCAGAACACGAACCCATGCGCAAGCCATCAGATCAAGCAGGATTCCGACCGCAAAAGCCGCCGCAAAACAAGCGGAACCACTCCAACCGCACTAACCACAGCAACATTCGCGCACACATCCGCACGACCGACCGACCGACAGACGGACGGACAGGCAGACAGCGAGAGAATCGCAAGCTTACCCGCTTTGGCTCGCCGTTCTTCCCGCCGATGGTGGTGGAGATGATGTGGCCCGTCACAGCGTCTCCCCCTTCCCCTTCCTTCTTCTGCAACAAACACGGAAACGAAAAAAAAAAAACAGAGCACCATTAGCAACATCCCCCGCAGAGGCAGCAGATCGGGCGGCGCCAGGCCGCCACCACCACCGCAGATCCGAGCCCAGCCCCAGATCTGGGCACAACCAGCTCAGCTCACCTTGTCGCTGCCGGCGGGGGCAACCGCCGCCGCGGCTTCGGCGGCGGCGGGAGGGGGCGCGTCGAGCTCCATAGGCTCCGGTCCCGGCGGCGCCTCCATGGCGGGTTGGTCGGTCAGCCGGTCGGTCACACGCCGCCGAGAGACCGAGGAGGAGGAGGCGGCTCCTGCCTGCTTGCTTGCTTGCGGCTGCGGGCGGGGTGGTTCGCTGGCTTTGGGGGTTGGGGAATGGGGAATGGCAAGGTGGGGTGGTGTGGAGCAGCAGTGCTTTTGACCGGTCGGCCTCGGACTTCCCTGCCCTGCCGCCGCGCTTCGCTTTCGACAGCTTGGGACACCCGCTGGCTGGCTGCTGCCTCGCTTGGCGATAAGTGTGTGCTGCCGCCGCTGACTGGTTTTATTAGTGGGCGGGGGTTGTTTTCTTTGGCAGTGACAGTGAGGCAGTGACTAGTGAGGCGTTTCCGGTTTAGGAATTAGGAGTGATTGAATTGAATTGAATTGTTACTAAAACTGAGGACACAACCGCGGTAGTAATTAATTACGCAAAAAAAAACCGCGGTAGTAATTAATTACGTGCTTATTAGCTCCTCTAGCAGCGCCATGGAAAATTGGCAAGCTTTTAATTCTCTTCTTTTTTTTTTCACACTCTTCTAGTCTTATTCTAGCATTTTGCTTTAAAAAATAAGTCTATTCAAACGCTGCTGATGCTTCGCAAAAAGGGCGTACCCAGTGCCGTAGGCTCCCGCGCTGTGCGAGGTCTGGGGAAGGGATTTCTGCGCCAAGCCATACCCGCACATAATGTGCGGAGGCCGGGGCTCGAACCCTGGACCTTCCGGTAACAGACGGTAAGACACTACCGCTGCACCAGGGCCGCCCTTCCTGCTGATGCTTCGCAAAGAAAAAAAAATCTTACTTAGGAGTGCTTTGACTGCACTACCAAGATAATAGTAGTAATTAATTGTGATATAAACGATTGCTAAACCAGCATAGAAAAATCTGGCAAGCTTTCAATTCTCTCCTTCTTGGACATTATTTTAGTTTTAGTGGCATTTGACCGGTGAATGATCTGTTCAAACGTTACAGTTCTAGATTTTTCATTCCATAGAAAATATCAAAAAGAATTCATTTGCTACCAAAAATGAGTGCAGTATTAATGGACCGTAATTACTAATTGCTTTTGTTTAGGAGTGCATTGTTTTGTTGCTAGAACAGAACACAGGAACGGTGGTAATTGTAATTTTCACTGATCTAGGAGCACCAACAAATTTTTGGAGCCTTTTAAATTTTCTCCCCGTTCACACACTCTCTTATGATCTTTGTAGCATCTGATAATTAATGAGAAAAATCCATTACTGCATTTCCGATCGTAGCATATTTTATAATCTTTATATATTTTTTTGACATGCTGCTATCAGCTTTATTCTAAATCGAACATTTATACCTTTGACCATTGCTGCCCAAAAAAATTGGCGTTTGATCAACGGTAGCAATCAATCACAATTATTAATGGCTCTAATGAAATAAGAAAGTTTAATTGTCAGCCTTTAATACGCTCTTGTAGTATTGGCATCACCTTATTGGCCGTTCAAACATTACTGTGTTACAGATGGTTTCAGAGCGCCTCGTCAGTGCCGCCAAAATTGAGTTCGTGTGAGTTTTGACACCATTGACTGCATTTCACTTCGCCAAAATTGAGTACATCGCGCTAGTTTGAGCCGTACTCCGTATGTCTAAAGAGAAATCCATACAGACATGTCCTACGAGTACGAGCATCAGCTACGCGCTTTGGCCGGCTCTGTTTCTAAAAACACTTTGGCCAGCGTTTTAGCTCTCCCTTGCTACACATACACATCCTTGCAATCCCACTCCATCAGCAGTGTAGTGTAACAACCATAGATACACACCGATGATACACCCAATGGACAGAGGAGAAACACACGGCTAGCGTAGCCGTAGGTCGTAGCGGCAGCTGGGATTATATCTCCACGCGCCACGTACGACAAAACGGCAAGAGAAGCGTGGGGAAAGAAAGCGAGACGAGAAACGGGCATGTATGCAGCGCGGCCGACCCGACCCGGTGAACCAACAACCAGCCAACCAGGCAGGCAGAGTCCGTCGTCGTGACTCGTGACACGGTGGCGGTCAAAGCGGAGCCGCGCCCCCGCGGGGCCCTCCTCCGGCGACCATGATGGTGCTGGTGCCCCGTCCCCGGCAGCGCGGCCCCACCGCCGGGTTTGTTTAGCCGGAGGGCCCCGCCCGATCCAGTTAGTACTATTGTTAATTAGCGCCTAATAATTGGCCCGCCTCACGTCACATGCGTCCTCGCTGTCCGTTGCGCCAGCGCCACCGACCGTTACGCCCCCGCCCCCCCCCCCCCCCCCTGCTGTTACTGACCGATGCAGCCAGCGGGCCACGGTCGTTGCGGTCGCCGTTGCCCGGCCGCCTGCCCTGCGCGCCGCCGTGGTTCGTGGCGCAGCCGTACGTAACGCATGGAGACAACGCTAGCTTTGACCCAAGCGACGACGACTGGACGAGGATATCGATCGTCGGGATCGGATGGTCCAGCGTCCAGCTAGGACCGACGGGACGGGACGGACGGGATGAGCACGAGTAGCGGCGGTACGTAGAGTGGTCTGGTTGGTCCAGACCACGCACTTGTCCATTGCATCGCATGTGCCGCCCGGCCCGATCCGGCGGGCTTTGTAGCGTTGCTCGCATTGGTTTTGTTACTGCCAGTGCCATCCACTGTACTTGGATGTTGGATCCGGAATTCTGGATGACTGGATCGTGTGGTCGGTCAAACTCGAGCCTGGGGCGCGGTTGTGGATTGGGTGCCGACGTTGGACGCTGGTACAGTATAATCTGTCTGTCTTGCGTGTCACTGCTCCTCGCTGGCAGTCAAATCCGCTCGCGGCGGCCCAATCATGCAGTCAAATCTGGTTTTGGGACATCTCTGCCTGCTCCAGCGTCTAGTTAATTGCCATTTGGTTCTCGTCGGGACACTAGCCGTAGCTGGAAAGCCTGCCTATAAAGAGAGCTCAAGGATGTTGCTATTCTAATTCTAACTAGAGTGCTTGTTGCTACGCGACTACGGCTCTACGAGAACGTGCAGGAGCTAGCGCTACGCTATTCAGAAATTACGAAGGCTGGCAGTACAGTGGTGCATCGATTGGGCAGCAAGGCAGTGGTAGTGGTTCGACCTAAAAAGAGCTCAAGGAGCGCAAGGGTGAGTTCTGAAATGATGCTAGTGATCACGCACAGTCCAATCTAATCCAATCCAAATATAGGACTGACTAATCCAAATACTAGAAGCATACTAGGAGCAGCTAGATAGCGCTCAGAATCAGAGAGACCACCAGATATTGGTCGGGTTTCTCGTCTCCTTTCCCACCTAGAGCCCCAGTTCATTTCCCACTTTCCAGTCCCAAGCTAACGAGCTAGCTACGCCCATGGTCATGGCCATTACACTTACACGCACCTTTCGATGAAAAGCGTCGCTAAACAAAACCGTCTCCCGTGCCGAAAACTCGGACCTCTCGGAAGACCCGGAGCCGCTGCCGCTGCCGCTGCCGCTGCCCGTTGCGTTGCCAACTTGCCATCGCATGCACACCGGTGACCGGTCACCGTCTCTCGGAGCCGCAGCCGCTGCACCAGTGTCCAGTACTCCAGTGGCCAGTGGTACAGCTCGGCCGGCCTACGCCATGACTGGACGGCGGATAGGTTTTGACCGCACTGCGTCCGCGTTCAAACATGCCAGTAGTAAAGCTTTAGATACCAAAATTCACTCCTAAATTTACTGCGTAAAATTCTTATTCTCTATCACATTAAAATACCGATACATGTATGAAGTACTAAATATACAAAATCAAAAACTAATTATACAGTTTTGTTGTACTTTACGAGACGAATATTTTAAACCTAATTTTTTAAAATTTAAATAATTTTTACCAAATATAAACAAAATACTATTTCATACGCGTACTGTGCATTTACCGAATCCGGCCGCAGTAAACAAAGCCTAAGTAGGCTGGCATGCATGGGCCTCCCTACTTCCGGTACAGTGCCGTGCAGTGCAGGTCTGCAGGAGCGGCATTCTTTTTCTCCTGCCGCCTCTGGTTTGGTCGCTGCAAGCCGCTGCGGGGGTACTTGCAAAGTCGCGAGCGTAGCGGCCGCCGGCCGGGCAGGCAAAGCTATTTATTCCGTGATGTGAATGCTCAGTGCAGCGACGTCGCGTGAGACTCGCAAGCGGCGGCTCGCGTGCCGACCTTGACTGCCATCTCATGTAGGGAGGGGTACTGTACTAGCAGCTCTACCTCGGCTCCAGCTGCTCAATGAGCCGTTACATACAAAAAAGAAATCTGCTCTACGAAATCATCGTAATAATTTTAATTGGCTTCGGCCTTGGATTCGGCGGATGCACAGTGCGTACGTCAAATCACGGTTACGTAGCATTTTGTTTGTATTTGGTAAAAATTATCTAAATTTTGACTAATTAGACTTAAAATGTTCGTCTCATAAAGTACAACAAAACTGTGCAATTAGTTTTTAATTTTATCTATATTTAATACTCTATGCATGTGTCGGCATTTTAATGTAACGGAGAATATAAATTTTGTATAGTAAATTCGATGACAAATTTATAGAACTAAACAAGCCTTTCGTCTGAAAATACCAGAGGAGTTTATGAGCTTGTGTTTGACAGGTTTACACATAAAGAGAGACAAACCCTACCCGAGAGAGCCTAGACCATCGTCAGTCTCACCACCGTTGGGACACCCTGGCCAATGGAACAAAAGCCCAATGATGCTCTCTGAGATATTGGTTTTCCCGGCTTCATCACCAACTGCTAACTCATTTTGTTCGAACATGGAAATGACCTCACCGTCACCTAGCGCAATACAGTACGGAGTAGTGAATAAACATTAGGGCTACCGGCTACATTGCTTTTGTCACAGAAGCTCAAGACTCTTTTGAGCTGTGCCAACTAGAGCCTAGATTTTTTTTCTGGTCAAAAACTGCCCAACAAGATATTCAAACCGGCAAGGATCTAGGCTGATTTTATACTCGCTGAGCAACGAAATTTCTTCGGTACGGAGTAGCTATTTGACTGTGATGTCCTTGACTTATCGTCGGAGCGCTACCACTGATTTGAGCACCTGCTTCCATCTCATTCCACATTTCCACCCATCAATTTCACCGGCTAAGGCCTTGTTTAGATTACGAAAAAATTTCAATCTGATAAATAGTAACTTTTTTATCTTATTTGATAAATATTGTCCAATCGTGGACCAGCTAGGTTTAAAAGATTTATCTCATAATTTTAAATTAAATTATATAATTAATTATTTTTTACCTATATTTAATGCTTCACGCATGAGTCTAAAAATTAATGTGATGGAAAGAGAGTGAAAAAATTTAACAATCTAAACAAGACCTGACTAAGAATATTCTCGAACCCGACGGATAAATTTCCCATCACGTTACTACATTCTCTAATTCTGCCGCCGCGGCAACGCCTTCTTTTCAGTTCCAACGAGCCTGAATGATTGCACTTATTATTCTTTCCTCATTCTCCATTCTCTAAATAGGATCGGGAACAGTATACAAGAGTAGGAGTAGTCCAGCGCTGGAACGCAGCCAGCGAGATGACGGCATGAGCTATTGCTGCGGGCCTGAGCTGTCGTGAAATTAGCTACTTAGTTAATACAACCTTACTTCTTCATAACTAGTTGGTGATTTGTGTTTAATGTTTTTTCAAGATGTGTATGGCTCCTCGTTGTGACCATCTTTAGAGCATGTAAAACTTTTAATTTTTATTTAATAAAGCACGTGCTAATGCTAAGGCATATCTTCGGAAAAAAAAAAAAGAGCACGAGTAGTCCGTAGTACTAGCTAGGGTTCATTGTCTAACAACATTGTCTAACAACAAGCTGGACGCCATAAATCAAGGGGAAAAAAGGGGGTGGTGGATCATGTGGCGGGGCCATCGATTGAGTGCCGTCGTCGTCCGGCGAGACGCAGTCGGCGGTGCAGGAGCAGGACAGATGGTGTCACATCCCGCATTGACCGGAACAGGTGCCTGACCCCTCGCCGATGTGTCGACCTCGATCGGCCTGATCGGGCTCGGCTCGGCGCCCCATTCCGTGCCCGTGACCCGGACGCGAATCGCCTGCTAGCACGCAATGGGGCAGCGCAGCGCGCGAGAAATTGGTTCAGCGGCAGTGCTGCCGTCCTGCCATCCCTGTTGGGGAATGGAGTGAGTGCAGGAGTGGATAGTGGTGGACAAAGATGGAAGCGATCGCTCAGAGGTGGAGGAAGGAGCATCGCGAATCCAGACATGTGGTGCCTGTATTAGGCATTCGGCGTCGCAACATACAGCATCTTTCCATTACGAGAATACGAGAACAGAGGATGGGGACATTTTTTAATGGATGGGTGGATTCTTGGATCTTGTCTTGCAAGTAGGGAGACTGGAGGGTTTTGGAAGCAAAATGTCTGTTTGGATGATGCTAGTAGTGTAGTGCGGTAGTGTAGTGCCTGTTTGGCCATGCAGGACAGACATGTCACCTGGGAGGCTGGGAGAGAAGATTGGCGTGGTTCGCTCGATTTTCATCTCAGATTTGCGTGTGTTTTGTGTCAGAAAAAGGAAAAAAGGAGAGGGAGAAATTGAGGACGGTGTCATAGGCTAACTCCGTTGTAGCCCAAGTTCACACCAACTCAACTATGGGCTGATTTTTATTAACTAGAGTTAGAGTTCGCACGAAGAGAGAAGACTGTGGGCCTCTGTTTCCCGGAGCAAATTTGGGCCGCATTGACTTCCTATTGGGCCAAAGTTTATGTCCACAACGGTGTCCTCGTGTGTTTCTGATTTGATAAAAAAATCAGAAATAGAATTGTGTACTTGACATCGAAATTGAATTCTCGATGCTACGTCCAAATATCTATCTATTCTATACTATAAAAGAGCAAAAAATTAAAAAATATATGTTACCTAAAAATTTATACCCACTCAATGTTTTAACCGTTGAGATCTTAATTTAACGAATATTAGACCTCTTTATCTCCTAATAAGTGGGCCATCTCGTAAGATATAAGATTTCTTTACGTTTTTGATATTCAATTCTCTGATCTATGATATTTTTTGTTCACGTAAAATTCTACCCGCTTCTAAGCGTACATCGTGGGCCGCAAATCCAGTTTGGCGTTCGTTTGCTCACACTGGATTCGAGCGAACGACGCCAACACGCGTACACTCCTCCCATTTGGTGATGTCAGCACTATGCATGCAGAAAAACAGATTTTTTTTTCAAAATGTTATAACTCCCAAACCATGTATCTATTTATAATTTCATTTACACCGGTGTGTTCTACATGACGAGACGAATAAAACTATATCTCACTTAGATATATGTTTCGAAGAATTTTTTTCTCTTTTTTATCCTATATACTGTTATTATTCTGTGTATAAGTTAAATTTCTAACTTTGTATATGTATTTTGGCGTGATAAGTTAGATGTATAAGTTAGATTTCTAATTTTACAACGTATTAGATCACATAAGTTAGACGTATAACTTAGATTTCTAACTTTGCAACGTGTTAAAACACGTAAATTATGCGTTCTAAATTAGATTTCTAGCTTTGCAACGTATTAGATCACGTAAGTTATGCGTTTTAAGTTAGATTTTTAACTTTATAATGTGTAAAGTCACATAAGTTATGTATTATAAGTTAAACATATAAATTAAAAAATATAAGTTATGCGTCTGAATTTATAACTTTATCTTTCCTTTGCTATAAATAAAAAACTTAAAAAAAAAGAAAATTTACGAAAAAAATATTTTTTCTAAAAAAGAAAGTCCGTATATGTCGGAATTCGTTAGCTGGAGCTGGCTTCTCGTGGTCGTTCGCGAATTAGTGGTCCCGCCTTATAGGTGGCCTTGGGTGTATCTCCTTGTCCCGTCGCAGCGGACTCCAAAGTCGGCACGTGCCCCGCCGGCGTCCCTAATCCCATGTCGCCGCCGCGTGGATGCGGCCATATTTTCTTCCACCCATACAACAACGGCGGCGGTAGCGAGCGTGTGCTCTGTTGCGCTGTGCGTGCCGTGCAGGAGCTCCGCCGGGACCTGCCTGCGCTGTGTACACCGGTGATACCGTCAACCCGGCGCTAGCGGTTACTAAGCTGCTTCATCGATGCAGGAAAGGGCAGGTTTGTCTGAATAGTTTCAAGCTGAGATGGTGAGGGGTGACGATGATGCAGGTTGTACACGACCAGACTTCAGAAGATATGCATGAGAGGAGAGGACGCAGCCGCAGAGCAGGTCATTAGCTAGCATTCAGTAGCAGACTTGCCACGTAAAGAAAATGATCCTGGTGTTCTTACTGTTTTCCAGTATTGACCCTTCAACAAACAATTGAGCTTCAAGTGTGTCGTGCCAGCAGGTATGGAGCTTTGCCTAGCGAAATAGGAGCTGGAGGATCGGACCGACGCTCATAGAGATAGAGAAGCAATGTTCTTCTGCAGTTTGGATACATATATATTATATATACACATACACGCATCTAGCAAACCCAACCGTATCTATGTGTGATTTATAAGATGGTGATATCTCATCTATTGCGAGGTGCAAGGTCAAGAAAAAAAAAGGACGATGACCGGAGACGCAATCCCGTCGGACGGCACTGGGAACGGCGACGCAGCCGTTGGCTTTCTTGGAGAGGACACCTGAGCGTCGGTTCAGCCAACGACAGCATCGTCGCTGGCAACCACGCAGACGATGATCTCGGAGACCATCACCTGAGAGGCTGAGACAAGGCCTCACGAGGAACAACCTCACTTCCGGCGCCGGGACCACACCATCCTCGAAGGCATCAATTGCGTCGTTGCCCCTGGCACTCTGAGAAGCTTCATCGATGCCTCGATTCCCCCACGCTGGTTTCTCTCTCTGTATGTACCCATGGTGATTTCTAGGATGACGCTGTCGTGGCGGCGCCGGCCGCCCGTGCACAGATTGCATAGTCATCTATTCCTATTGGGCATTTCAATTCTAGCTTCTACATCTTCAAATTAATTTTACATGCTCCGCTGTCAGATTAATTAGATGGCATGCGAAGCACTCACATCGCTTCTCATAGTAGATAGATTAGGCTTGCTAATTGTTTCAATTTCTAACATGTATTCTTAGATTAGATAGATCATGCTTTCTAATTTACTGCTTATTGATCTACATTGGCAAGCACGGGTATCCTTGCTGAGCCAGACATTCTACGGCGGTAGTTAGATTGTAGAATTTCTATTGGTGTGCTTTCTTTGGCCTTGTTTAGTTCGGCCGAATTGGCGCCGGCCGAATCACTGTAGCACACTATAGTTTTTTATTTTTATTTGGTAATAATTGTCTAAACATTGATTAATTAGGCTCAAAACGTTCGTTTCATAAAGCACAACCAAACTGTGCAATTAGTTTTTGATTTCATCCACATTTAGTACTCCATGCATGTGGTGATATTTTGATGTGATGAGAATCTTCTTTTTGCATAGGGCCAAATTCTGAATTCTAAAGGTAACTAAACAAGGCCTTTGTCTTGATTTAGGTCTTTCAAAAGCAATCAATTCTCTAGACTGAATCATAATTGTAGCTTTTGCTACGTAATACAATGTTTATTCATATTTTTTGAAGCCATTTTACCTCTGTATACCTATAATTGTCCTGTGCTTATCATGGATGGTGTTATTACCTAAGGTGGAGTGTTTGTGATATATTTGAAAAATCCCTATTATAATACCTCTGGTGTTATATTAACTAAAACCTGTCATGTCATCGTATGCACTACAAAGCATTCATGATTAGGTCAACCTTGATGTGCATTAACTAAAACAAGTTTACATTTCATAGGTTGATTGTGTTTCTGGAATGTGTTGTCACATAAAATAATAAAACCCTACTTTCGAATGTCATCTCAAATGCTTGATTTATATTCTATGTACTTGAGGTGTAAACTGTGTTTACACTAGTGTCAAGCATAGTGTATAAATCTAAATCTAACCCTAAAAATGGTTTCCACATTTGAAGTTAATTTGGATTTCAAAGCTTATTCCCAAGTCTTGCAATTTAAATTTAAATTCAAATTAGAATGCTATAAAAATGATTTTCAAAAGTCAACCTGGTCAACCAAGGGTACTATTAGGTCATTGACCTAAAAATGTCCTTGGATGATTTTTGTGATCACTAATAACCAACCAATTAAATTAGAAACCAAATCGAGTTTGAATTCGGTTTCAAAAACCCTTTATTTCAAAATCTAGATTTATCCCCTTTTCTATAATTCAAAATCTAAAAAGAATTTGGAGATACTCTAAAAATATAGTTCGTAGATCTTATCAAGAGCTACAAAGTTGGTATTCAAAGTTTTTTAAGTTTCTAAAAAGAATTTTAAATGAATTTAAAAATACAGTTTTCCAACATTTGTCCTCTTTTGATTTTAAAACCATAATTAAAAAATTATGCATAATTTGGGAAAACTTTGTATATTAAAAAGGTTTGGTTTGAAAAGTTAAACAGTATCATAGTTTTTAAGATTTTCAAATTTTATTGAGAAATCAAAAATAATTTCAAATGTTTGTTTCTAGGGTTTTATTCCCCTTTTGTATTTGAATTCATATTTCAAAATTCAGACAGAATTTGAGGATGCTAGTTAAATGAAAAGTGTAGCTATTGAAAAGTTATGCAAATGATATTTTTGGAGATTTTCAAGTTCTTATATAAATTTTAGAGTAATTTGTAATTTCAAACGAGTGGCATTTCTGTAATTTGCTTGAACAGCACCGAGACCTATCGTCGGCCGCCATCGCCGGCTTCTCAAGCCGCGCCGCCGTCCACCGCCGCACATGCCACGGCCATCAGCGTGCCCCTAGACGCGCGAAGCTTCATCGTCGTCGTGTCGCCCGTCCATACCTCGCCCCTGCCCTATAAATAGGTCGGTCGCCGCCTCTTTTCTTCTTCTTTTCCCCCTGCCGCCGCTGCCGACGACCTTGCTCCGCCGCTCCAATTCACCGCCGTCGCTCCACTGTTGCTCAATTACTCTTGCCAGAAGCTCCGCATCGTCCTTGCGCTCAGTTTGAGCTAGCCCGTGCTCGCCCTCCCCGCCCGAGTCGCCCGCGCGCCGTCGTCTTCCTCGCGACCGGCACTTGAGCCGCCGCAAGCTTTCTCACCGTCCACCACCGCCAAGGTGGAAAACATATTTCCTTTAACCCTCCTATCATGTCCTCCGTCTTCTCCTGCTCCTCATGCGCACCGTGGTTTGCTCTCTGGTACACAGGACACGCCGTGACGCCGTTCTTGTCGCCGGAGCACCGCTGCCGCCATTAGTGCCGCCGGCTACAGCTCGCCTCAGCCACTCCGAGACTTCATCAATGTGCGCACCATGCCCATGGTGAGCTCCTGCATCCCTCCATGCCCTCAATTTCACCTCTCTTGCGCCGTAGGGTCCGGCCGCCGTGGCTCGCCGCCGGCATGGTTCTGCCCGCGCCGCCACGCGCGTAGCCGTTTGAGCTAGAGGCCAGAAACGGTTTCATTTTCTGGCCTAACGTCTTCGCATCGATGTCCTGCACATGCTCATGCGCTCGCCGCTGCCGGTGAAGCTCCGGTGAGCTCTCCCGTTGGGCCGCCGGGCCGCCATGGCCGCCGGCCAGTGCGCCGCCGTCGTCCCGCCACTTCTTTGGCCAGCCCAAGTTGCTCGCCGTGCCGAGATGAGCCTGTAGGACCAAGCCCTGACGCCGGAGACCTCACCGCCGGCGAGATAGCCGCCGGTCAAGCGCCGTCGCCGTCGGGTCAACGCGGGGAGAGAAAAAGGATTTTCTTTTTCTTTTTTAGAAAATGATTTAAATGTTATTTTCTTTAGAAATTCATAATAATTCATGTATAGCTCCAAAAATTCTGAAAATGTTTGTGTGTGTTCTTTATGATGTCATCTACCTAGAAAAAATATGAAATACCAAATTTGAATATTTTTTCATAAGTTAAAATTAGCTCTTTTAATTGAAAAATGGACCTTCAATGATTTTTAATAAATAAAATAATTGGCTTTTAATTCTAAAATTTATTTTGCCATCTAATTAGACCAAGAGCTTTTCAAAATAAAAATTTGAGTTCAATTAGACAAATTTAATTTTTATGCCTTTATTTAAATGTTTTTAATTAATTAATTAACCTCTTTAATTAAGTTTAATCATTATAGGAATTGTTTGACTTTGAGATTGATTGATGACCTTAGGTCATTAATCCTAATAACCTTTGGCCCTTTAATTAATTGTTTGCGCGTACCTGGATCATGTCATTAGGGCTTAATTAACGTTATTTCATGTGTTTAATAACTTTCTTAAATAATGTAGTTAACCCTAATGAACTTAGTAAGTATGTTTTGGTTGGCTTGCAACTTTATCATGAAGAAAAGTTGTACTTAAGCCATTAATCTGATCATGTATCCATCGAGCATCATGTTTATCATTCCATCATGTTGAAGCATATCATTGTATCGTATAGTTTTCGTTAACGGAGAATTTAACGTTGTCACACCAGATCCCAAGAAAGAGCAGACTCAGGAGTTGAGAGTTGATCCGGAACTCAACCCTATTCTATTTTATAAAAGTTTTATTGCTTCAGTTATGATATGTTGCATTAAGTAATAGGAGTTGGGTGAAAACCCACCAACTGCATTACCTGTCTTACTTCCATATTTCTTGTTACCTGTTCTAGAAGATGCGTAGTAATGCTTAGCCCTGCTTAATTAATTAAGTGTTCAAAAGTAAAAGAATAAAAAAGATGAGTTTGGCTTTATCTGTTGAAATCATGATGATAGTTAATAAATCGAGTTCGGACGGGTAACTTGCATTGGGAATGGAGTCCCTCTGTAGTATTTTCGTCTGTTGATGCCCTAGGTCCCGTGTCGATGGTGAACTCATGTTTATCGAGAAATTAGAAAATCCACATGCATGAAATGGTATACGGTGGGCTAGAGTTCCCACGTATGTCATGGAGTGACTTATAGTGGGCCAGAGTCCCCACATATGTCATAGTGTGTTATACTGTGGATTTAAATTCCCATGTATATCGGTACACTGGGTCGAAGTGCTCACGTGTATCATGTGGTGATATATGGCTGCGGTTGTTATCCCGGTATATCGGTTCATCTGATATACTTAGGAGTTAGAGTCTCCTGTATATCAGTGACCTAGGTCCCAGCTGGTATATGAAAATAGATTCGAATCGCCGTTGCTTCTCAGAGAAGAAGACTCGATCGGTGTTCATCATCATAGTAACAACTTAAATAATGATTAAGGTTTAAGAAGAAAGTTGGTTGGTAATTTTGATCTTGAGCAAGACAGCTTTTCTTTCTTTCAAGCTTTTCTGCAAAATTTCTTATCTCCTGCAAGCCTTACCTTGTCCCTCTAGCCTGCATTTCCTGAGTCTTCACCCCTCTTTTTCGTTGGGTCAGTCTTGTTGAGTACTTTTGTACTCAGGGTTTGTTGAACCCTTGTTGCAGGTGAGCCTCATGGGCAGGAATGCTTCGCATCCTGCTGCATGACCGTCGTCGAGGAAAGTGACGACGAATAGGATATCTCGCTCTTGGGCAGAGCATATAATCAAGGTTGATGTACTAAGTTATATTGTTATTCCACTGCTACTATGGTTTGTAATAATTCAACTTATGATTTGTAAGTTGAAACTAAACGGTTTATAAATTTATGTTATTGTAATCCTTCCACTCTTTTACTCCGATGTATATTATTTATATAAAACTGTTGTAATACTGCAATGTCTCTTTGTAATGATTGATCCTACTCGAAGAATTATGGATGATTCGGGATTTACCTAATAGACCTTTTAAGTTTTATGGAACACATTCATGGTTATTTGGAGTCTGTTTAGACAATAATCTGCGTGTGGGCCATATGCTTTAGAAGGTTCTACCACACCTATACAAGAAAATAATAATTTATAAATTTTTGTCCTGATCTGAAGATAACAAGGAAGACTTCTCAATGGTCGCAGGATGGAACACATTCTTCTGTTTGGGCTGATCAACATTAGTCTAAAGAATGTGAACCCATATGAGTTGAGAAGATACCCACATGGAGAATATTGAGTTTGATTTACTCTTGTTTGAACCTATTCATTCTTATCTAGGCTATCATAACCATCTGTTTTGTGTCAAAGGACTATTCCATCTATCAATAGGTAAAAGATAGGGATCACTCTATCAATAACAAGAAGGTGACTGCGGTTCTCATGCTAACAAAATAATGGGAAGATCAATCCTCGACCTTCCTGAGGTACCATGACATTTGATGGCTGGTCAATACACGAACATGCTTGTAAAAAAATATCATCTTTCTTTCTTCACATAGAAATTAGATATTGTACTATGTATTGTCGATAAATTTGGATTATTGAATTTTTATTTATATCCTTTTGTCATTATGATGATCTAACATTTATGCACATAATTTTGAAAGTTTGGCACCTATATTTACTTCCTTGGAATGACATTGAAAAGGGTAATAACAACAAGATGACTATGATTCTCATGCTAACAAAATAATGGGAAGATCTCCTGGACCTTCCTGAGGTACCATGGCATTTGATGGTTGGTCAATACACGAACATGCTTGTAAAAAACCTATCATCTTTCTTGCTTCACATAGAAATTAGGTATTGTACTATGTACTATCGGTAAAGTTAAGGATTATTGAATTTCTGTTTATTGCCTTTTGTCATTACAATGATCTAACATTTATGCACATAACTCAAAGATTGGCACCTATATTTACTTCCTTGGAACATAATTGAAAAGGGTAAAAAAATAACATTATCATTGCTAGATTTAAAAACTAAAGTATCCTCAGAAAATAAATTGTTACTTAGGCTCAGAACCTTAATGCCTACCACATGTTGCTTGAGGAAAACAAAAAAACTATATAATGAAGTTCTCATGACTTTGAGGTTAAGTCATGCTTTTACAACTAAGTTGTATCGATACATGGTGAATGCATGAACATGACTTGGATTAACATGTTTTCAGTTTCCCCGTCGTTGATGGAGAATAAGGAGCTGAAAGATTTGGCTACAAAGGTACAGTAAAGTATAGCATTGCGTTCATTATTTGATTGAGTTGGTGAAAAAGAAAGAAAAAGGCTTATTTGGTGTGGCAGAGTGCTCATAGTATGATATATCGTATTTTTTTTGTAAGTAATATCACAGCACGCAGGTAGGCAATTTATTCTGTGGAAACATGTTTTAACATATTCACTAAATGGATTCTCTTCAAAGACTGCATGATGGGTTCTCAAGAATCTGCTTAGAATTTGCGTAAAAAGAAAGGATCTGCTTAGAAAACCTCATAGAACATTAGGGCACGATTACTAAATATTTACTATAAACAAATGTGGTTGTGGTGCTTTGTCCATTTGAAAGAGGCGGCACCATAACAATTGGAAGAGTTTTCCTATGTCTCAAAAAATCTATCTGGCCTGCTGTATGAATAGATGCGGAGGTGATTGTAGTTGGACTAGCTAGAACAAGGAAAATAAAAATGACAAATCTTTTATAGGTACGTGCATGTCGCACGTGTATTTTAACTAGTTATGAAGAACTAGTTGAGCTTCATCGGTCAATAAAATTAACTGAAAAACAGGAGCAGGACAAGAAACTTTCAGACCTTTTTCAAGTGAACATGTGTTTTTTTTCTTGAACAATCGATCGATGTATTATTGTCCGATACATTGAGATCCCACTTAACCCAATGATGACGAGGCATATGCTCTTTACACACACGTGCCTATGACACTATGTTATCTCGCTGCACGACTCCGGTCTGGACACATGCACCTTTGCCATTTGCCAAGAATGCTCGTTGCTGGGCCAGTGTGAGCCGACACAGTTCATGCAGTCGGTAGTAAGTAGGCCCAGTGCTACAACAATCGCCGAGATGCAGAGCACTGTGTAGTAGATCTTGAGATTATTTCAGACGTACTCCTACGCGAGCACGACATAACAATTATGGAGTTTGTTTCCAAACTTGGTGCGTAGGACAGTGTTAACTAGTCAGTCTCAGGCAAACAAACCACTCGATTGTGCATCATCACCTGCCGTAGACTTTTTTTTAGCACATCACCTGCCGTAGACTTAAAGCCATGCCAAAGGTACAGACATGTATGAACGTTTGGATTGATATCCGATGACCTTGCTCTGCCCATTAACGGCAACTTAGCATGAAGGAGCGGCACGTTCCTGCATTACATGCTGAAGGTAGAGCAGTTAGTGGCCCGCTGCGTGCCCATTGCCGCATTACGTCCATCGGTGATCGGTCCATGTTTATGCGACTATGCCCTGTTTAGATCACAGGGATACTAATGTTGCAAATAATCAGCTCCTTTCATATCCAAACGGTCCAGCTAGTAGTTTGTCTAATTGTTAGCTAATAACTAACTAACAGCCATATCATTATTTAGACCAAACCAGTTAATAATCTGCTATGAGCTATTAGCTAGCAAACTATTAACCAATGACGGATCCAAACAGGATATATGTATTTAGTGGATAGTGAATAGACAGAGTACTAGCAAACACAAGGATAATAAGGTGGTATAAGCAGATGACTACTCTAACTCTAAATTAGGTGTAAATCTATCACTAATAGGTGGCCACTAATGGGTCTGATTGCACTTAGTCCTACATGCGAATGACTCAATTGCACAGACTTAGTCGGAAGGAACTATTCCGTATAAGAGAGGTGCATGAGTTGTCATATCAGATTTGTATTGAGGCTGTATTTAGTTACCCAGAAATCATCCTAAAATTCACTAGGCAGAATTTCTATCACCCGTCATATCAAAATGCCGGCACATACATGGAGTACTAAATGTAGATAAAATTAAAAACTAATTGCACGGTTTTATTGTATTTTACGAAATGAATATTTTGAGTCTAGTTACTCAAAGTTTGGATAATTTTTACCAAATACAAACGAAATGCTACAGTACGCTGAGGTGACACGAGGTGACATTTTCTTTCAAAATTCGCGGGAACTAAACACAGCCTGAGATGGAGAAGAGACGAGGAAAAGGAGAAGATAAGCAAGCTAGCTTAGACACGGACCCCATGGTCCCTGAAGAAATATTTTTTTTAATCAAGTTTAGAATAGGGTATTGTTTAGATTGCGAAATTTTTTTCCAACTTTGCTACTGTAGCATTTTCGTTTGTATTTAACAAATATTGTCCAATCATGAACTAACTAGGCTCAAAAGATTCGTCTCATGATTTATTAACCAAACTGTGTAATTAGTTATTTTTTTATCTACATTTGATGCTTCATACATGCGTCCAAAGATTGATGTGATGGAGAAAGAGTGCAAAAACTTCACTAAATGAAGGTACTATGATCTTTTTTTAGTCATACTAACCTAGGCCTTGTTTAGATGCCACTAAAATTGTAAGTTTTTTCACTCTAGTTGGTGATTGTTCCAGTATCATACTACATCATTTAATACACATATCCAACTCTAGAGAGTCAACACTGGTTTGGGAGATGGGAAGTGATAGAGTAAATGCAAGAAGACTCTGAGAAAAATAAATGGGTTGGTAAACTATTCAATCTTCTAGAGATTAATCTATTTACAGACAAAATCTTGAGATACGAATCATTTATAGACAAAATCTTGACCTCAAGGACACAGAGATAGCCTCCAACCGCACCATCGTCCCAAAATGTCCATACGTGGACGGACCGAGGTGTCACAGTTGGTCGGAGATTTCTGAATTTAGCAGCTCACTGCACATCAACGACCCAACCGGCGACGTCGCACCGAAAATGTCGAGAAAAAGAGGCGACTGTGACCGTCACACACCGCGCAAGCTCCGATAGTCCGATCGATCAACCTACGCCGGCAGCGAAGCAGGCAGAAGCAGTTCTGGTGCGTGGACGACTGTGCGTGCCCGCAGGCCGCACATAGACATGGCACATGCCGCTTGGACTTGTTTCTGGATAGCACTGCTGCACGTACCACTAGCGTCATTGACCTGCACTGCACCGCTGCACGGCGTGCCAACTGCCTTGCGAGTTTGCGGCATCGGACTCGGACATGCCATTGGCCGTGGCGCGGTGCAGGGCTGCAGACGGAGTACTGGCCACGGCCACCTGTAGCCGGAACCGCACCGCGTCGACCGCCGGTGCGCGCTCGGTGCCCTCTGTCCGCTGACCTGGAGGTCGCTACCGTCCATGGCCACGCAGGCAGCCCCACGCCCACTCTAGCCAGTCGGTGGCTGTCTCGCGACGCAGACCCCGCCGGTCAGCAGGCCTGGACGCGACACACTGGCCGAACAAACCCGGTCGTCCGTTGTCCCTAGCGGCGGATAACGAGCGGCGCAGGCAGGCAGGCAGCAGATGGCAGCGGCAGCCAGCCGGGCTGCATGCAGGCGCCGTGACGCAATCGCATCCCGCCGCTCGCATTCCACTTGCACGCCATATCTGCAGACAGCTGCAGGGCCGCAGGCCAGACTCCAGCGCAGACAGGCCGGCGGCGTCGCGGCGTCCATATATACCGCCCCGTCCCCGTGCGAGTGAGCGCCCACCGCCCGCGGTTCACTTCCACTCCATGGGTCCGCGGACGGCGATGGGATGTTGGTCCTTGCCGTCTTCCCGTGCGCTGTGCTTCACCACGGCCGTCGTCGCGGCGCTCGCGGCCACGGCCGCGGCCGGCGCGAAGGCTCAGGCTCAGGCTCAGGCGCAGGCGCCGGCGCAGGGGCAGACGTCGCTGTCTCCGGGGTTCTACAACGCGACGTGCCCGGGGCTCCAGCCCATCGTGCGTCGCGGCGTGAAGCAGGCCGTCCAGGCGGAGCCCCGCATGGGGGCGTCCCTCCTCCGCCTCTTCTTCCACGACTGCTTCGTCAATGTAAGACACGCCTGTTGGTTAGTTGGTTGTGGTTGGTGTTGGTCCTGACGGCTGACGTACGTGTGTGCCCGTGCGTGTCGGGAATCGGGATCGCAGGGCTGCGACGCCTCTGTTTTGCTGGACGACGTGCCCGGTAGCTTCGTCGGGGAGAAGAACACGGGGCCCAACGCCAACTCGCTGCGCGGGTTCGAGGTCATCGACGCCATCAAGGCGCAGGTGGAGGCGTCCTGCAACGCCACCGTCTCCTGCGCCGACATCGTCGCCCTTGCCGCCCGCGACGCCGTCAATCTGGTCAGTGCCCGTGTCATGCTCCTTTCTAGCTTCCTTTTCAACCAAACAACCAAACAACTGAGCGTGACCGCCGTGGCGGCGAGTGCAGCTCGGCGGGCCGAGGTGGACGGTGCCGCTGGGTCGGCGGGACGCGCGGAACACGAGCGCGGACGCGGCGTACGCCAACCTCCCGCCGCCGGACGCGAGCCTCCCGACGCTGCTGTCCATGTTCGGCGCCAAGGGCCTGGACGCGCGGGACCTGACGGCGCTATCTGGCGCGCACACGGTGGGGCGCGCCCGCTGCGTGGTGTTCCGCTCCCACATCTACAACGACACCACCACCAATGCCACCTTCGCGGAGGAGCTCCGGAGCACCGTCTGCCCCTTCACGGGCGGCGACGCCAACCTGGCGCAGCTTAAGCCGTCGCAGGCGCCCGACGTCTTCGACAATGGGTACTTCCGGAACCTGATCGCCCGCCGCGTGCTGCTGCGGTCCGACCAGGCGCTGTACGATGGAGGCAACGGCACCACCGACGCGCTCGTGCGCGCCTACGCCGCCAACGGGACGTTGTTCGCGGCCGACTTCGCCGCTGCCATGGTCAGGATGGGGAACCTGGGACCGCCTGCCGGGAGCGCCGCCACCGAGGTCCGGCTCAACTGCCGGCGAGTGAACTGATTGCTGCATTGGTCGGTGGATTACTTCTTGATGTATACTTACTCCAATTCACAGAAGTACGTAGTATGATTGATAAGCATACATAAGAGGTTCGTTCTTGGTGTTCACGAGGGCAAAAGACGACGCGCGGATCGCAAAAACCGCCGTTCCTGCGCCGGATTTTCGATCCCTTCATGATTCCATCTCGATCGAAAGTGTGCGGGCCATATATGTTGGCTAATTTGCGATGCCAAGGCTCAAGGCGCAGGCTTTTTGGACCTTGGAGGGACTGACTGACTGATGCACGCATCATGCAGACAGACAGCAGAGCAGATACAGAGACAGCTTGGATGGCCGTGCCTGACATGGCGTCCACGCCAGCGGCTCGTGCCTTGCCGGCGAGACGGCGTTGTTCGCTAGCGCGACGCGCGCTGTAGCGTGGATCACGCCATACATACATGGGGCCATGGGGGTACATGTCACTTGCCGGTGCTGCAGTGCCCACGTCTTGACATCTACTAGTTCGACGAGCGCTTCGCATTATTGTCACACTGCCATTGTGCCATACTAGACACATAGTGCCAAGCATGCCAAATTGCCAAGGCACTGGATCTGAGATGAGAGGCGGCGCCGGCGTATGCGTATGCATCGCGACGCCTGGTGCTCATGGTTTGATCGCCTCTGGTTACTGCTACACTGAACATGTGCCCCGGTTTTGCAGGTGCCCACGGCCCCAGAGCAACAGTTTCAGTAACAGTTGTAACGAGAGCATTGTCCTTGAGGATAATGAAAGGCAGCGTTTCATTTGTCAATTGTCAGTCATGTGATGGTCTGAGTGTAAAGCCGAGTACTTTCCTGCATCTCTCTGAGCCTCTGAGTCTGAGCCAGGGCGGCAGCCGGCAAGCAGGCACTCCATTATTGAGAGCAGACACGATAACACTATTTTGCAGACATGAATGATTGAAGAAAGGGAATATTGTTCGATTGGGCCGGATAAAGCTTGTATAGATGCAAAAAGTCTGTTCAGGGCAACGGTGGGCTACAGCCCAAATAGAAGTCACGATGGAATCGGCATTATAATGCTGCCGGCCTAGTCCATCCATCTATATCTATACTTTCTATCAACCCCTTTTTTCTAAATAAAATCATATCTATATCTATAACCATATACTTCATCTGTTCTAAAATAGAAGTCACTATAGGATATGCATTGGTCAACATTTCTAACTTTGACTAGATGTATAGAAAATCTTAAAAACATTTATATTGAGGAACAACTTTGACATACAAACATTCTTTCTAAACTTTAGAGACAAACATTTCATTACAAACATTTGAGATGCTAACATGTACAGCGAAGATAACATAGACACTTCGCTGTAACTGTTTTCAACTTCGCTTGTGTATTTTCATATGTTTCAGGTTGGCTGGCGAAGATGACTTCGCCGTATTTTAGGCGCTCAGCGAAGATGACGTGGCGGCTTCGCGTAAGAATCAACAAGGCGACCTGTGAAGTCATAAATTTGGTTAGAAGCCTGAAGTTGTTTGGAAAGTCAAGAAGACAGTAGTGATGTGAGTTGTGCTACTTCGCTGATATATGTAGCTGGTTGAATAAGTGGTGTTGTGATCTATATGATAAAGTTTCAGTGGATAGCGAAGTCAGGGGGTCTATAAATACCCCCTGGGGTGTAAAATATTGGGACAGATTAAAATTCAATTGCAATTTCGTATATTGTTTTCATCTCATACTTCACTTGTGTGATTCTATCACCCAACACATTATTTTCATCTCATACTTCACTTGTGTGATTCTATCACCCAACATCTAGCGTCATCCTTTTATGTGATCGAAGACACTCACGACCACCAAAATGGGAAGACCCAATAAAAGGACAGTTCCGGCTGACAACAACGCCGTACAAGACCCAATTATAGAAGATGCAACAGAAACTGAAATCAGAAGTGTTCAAGAAGAAGAAGAAACTCAGAATGAAGAAAGAAGACTCAAGGAATTCGAAGATCAACTCACCGTCAAGAAAAAACAACTAGAAGAAGTAAGAGCGAAGACAAGGAAAAAGTCCCTGAAGCAAAGAATCGCAGAAGCAGAAGCCGAAATAAGAAAGCTCAACGAAGAGATAGAAAATGAAAGCGAAGTCACTATCCAAGACCCAAACTCAGTAAGCAAAAATAACAACAGCAAAGAGAACCAAAGTCAAATAGCAACAATTGACACAGAGTCGCCTCTGTCAATCGACATTCAGCTAGCGAAGTGGCCAGCAGGATTCAAATTCAACATCATCTCAACTTACAATGGCATGTCTGACCCAAGACAATTTCTCATGAGCTTTAAAGCAGCAGTTATATCAAAGCGGGGGAGATGCAAACACTCTAGCGAAGTCGCTCATCATGGCAGTAAGAGGACCAGCACAGCATTGGTACTCTTCACTAAAGCCAAGGTCAATTAAATCTTGGGAACAACTTCGCACAACTCTGCTCTTAGATTTTCAAGGCTTACAAAGAATTGAGCTCACAAGCGATGATCTTTTCAACATCAAACAACAACCAAAAGAACCACTGAGCCAGTATTATAAAAGATTTATACAAACAAAAGCTCAAATTCCAAACATACCAGATGAAGTTGTCATCATTGCAGCAATCAAAGGACTGCGGGTAGGCCAATTTTCTTTCCACTTCAAAAGAGAAAGACCAACCACAGTGAAAAATTTATATAAAGAAATAAGAAAATACTGTGAGTCCGACGAAGACTACAGAAAAAGAATAGAAGAAGAGAATGGAGAAAGAAACATGTCAAGATCAAATAACAATTCCCAACACTCAAGAACAAATGCTAAGCGAAGACCATTTCAGAGGATAAATCACATCAACAACACGAGCAAAGCTGCCAGTCAAGGTCCAAGATCAAACAATCAAAGAAATTCTCAAAACAACAGAAGTTATAAGGAAAACTTTTAGCAAAGGGCAAACTACAACAATCAAGGCAGAAATTTTGAAAGGAAGATATTGAGGCCTGAGAAAATGTATTGCATCATACATGGCAAAGGGGCTGGCAACACGTCCAAAATATGTCCAAGAGTAAAGAAAAGCATTGAAGAAATGCAAGACGAAAACAGGGCAACTTCGCAGTTAAAAGTTGTCAATCACCTAACTCCCCAAGGGACAAACTACATGTCAATAACTTATCCTCAGCATATGTTGCCACCACCTCCGTCAATCTACAATTGTCAGCCACTAGCAGTGTGCTCGTAAAATCAATAGGGCCCAAGTCAGCAGCAAAGTTTTCACCCTGAAAGTTCACTGGCAAATAGCAACCATCAAATTCAACACAACAACAACATGCTCAAAGCGTCAACAAACAATGGGACTGCAATCATCCCAAGCAAAGGCAGAATTATGACAATCTTCGGAGGAAACAACATGAAGCTCGATACAAGAAATGAAAGAGGAAATTATTTCAAAAGAGTAAACTCCATAACAGTCGAAGGTCCATTCAAGAAAATAAGATGGTTCCACATGCCAATCACATTCTCAAAACAAGATCTCAAGCTCAAAGATTACCCTCATATGGACGCAATGGTCATAGAAGAAAACATTGAAGGTTGGGCAGTATCAAAAATTCTAATAGATGGTGGCAACTCAGCAGATATTATATTCACAAAAACTCTAGATGCAATAAAAATTGATAGAAAAATCTTGGGAAGAGCCGAGCACCCATTAGTTGACTTTGGCGGAAAGAAAATAAACTCTGTCGGCAGAATTGTCTTGCCAGTCTCATTCAGAATAGTGAACAATGCGAGAATAGAGCAAATAGCATTTGATGTTATTGAAATACACAGCCAATACAACACAATCTTTGGAAGAGGAAGTTTAAATGCTTTTGAAGCCATAGTAAGCTACCCATACTTTATGTATGAAGATGCCAGCAGTCAATGGCATCATAACTATCATCGGCGATCAAACAGAGGCAAGAAACATAGAGAGAGATGCAAGCCCAACTTTTAAAAATATCCACGTGATACAAGAAGAAGATGATGATGAGCTTAAAACTAAAAACGCGAAGACACAAGAAAAAGCGAAGCCTTGTAAAGACACAAAGAAAGTACCACTCGACCCAATGGTGCTAGAAATACAAGTTATCATCGGCACAAATTTATCAAAAGAAGAAAAAGAAAAGATAATACAAGTCTTGCGAAGTAATAAGGATATCTTCGCCTGGTCTGCACAAGACTTAGGAGGAGTAAGCAGGGATGTCATAGAACACAAGTTAAATATCGACCCAAAATTCGGGCCAAAAAAGCAAAAACTCAAAAATTGTCCGAAAACAGAACACAAGCTGTGAAAGCTGAAGTCCAGATATTGCTAGATACAAAAGTCATAAGAGAAGTATAATTTAAAACTTGGCTCGCAAACATAGTCATGGTGCAGAAGAAAAAAAAGTGAAGAATGTGTATAGACTTCACAGATCTCAACAAGGCATGTCTAAAAGACAACTTCCCTCTACCAAGAATAGATACTCTAGTAGACCAAGCAGCAGGAAGTGAAATGCTCAGTTTCCTCGATTGCTATTCAGGCTACCATCAAATTTGGATGAAAAAAGAAGATGAAGAATAAAAAAGTTTCATTACACCATTTAGAACTTACTGTTTCTAAAGAATGGCCGAGGGGCTTCACAATGCAGGAACAACTTTCATCAGAATGATATCCATAGTCCTCAAAAATCAAATACTAAGAAACTTGCTTGCGTATGTTGATGACTTGATAGTCAAAAGCAAGAAAAGAGAAGACCATGTCGAAGACTTACAAGAAACCTTCTCAAACCTCAGAAAAGCAAATCTAAAGTTGAACCCAGAAAAATGCACATTTGGAGTTCAAACAGGCAAAATTTTAGGGTGCATCGTATCCGTAAAAGGAATTGATCCGAATCCAGAGAAGGTGAAGGCAATACTGAATATGTAAGTGCCAAGAAACATCAAGGACATCCAAAAGATGACAGAAAGATTAGCTTCACTGAACAGATTTATATCCAAATCAGCTGAGCGAAGCCTCCCAATATTTCAAGCACTAAAAGGACAAAAGGAAAAATTCAACTGGGGTCAAGCACAACAAGAAGCTTTCGAAGAAATAAAGAAACATCTATCTAACCCCATAACTTTAGGAACACCTGACCTAACGACAGATTTGCTACTATATATATCAGCAAACGAAAGTACAGTTAGTGCAGTACTGATACAAGAAGAAGAAAATGAGCACTCAACAAGACAAGTTCCAGTATACTTCGCATCCAAAGCATTGTCTATATCAAAAATTTTCTGTTCAGAAATCGAGAAAATTACATATGCAGTACTTATGGCATCCAGAAAGTTAAAACACTACTTCCAAGTACACAAAATAAGAGTGCCAACAAATCAACCCCTCAAAGAAATGCAGGCTATAAATCCTCAGGGAGATTGGAAAAATAGGCTGCAGAATTGTCTCAATACTTCATCAAATTTGAGAAAAGAACAACAATCAAATCTCAAGTATTGGCTGACTTCATAATAGATTGGACACCTTTAAAGTATAATCAAGAAAGAATGGAGCAACCAGAATGGATAATCTACTATGATGGCGCTTGGGGCTTCGCCGACGCAGGAGCAACTGCAATCATAACCTCACCTTCTGGAATCAAACTCAAATACGCAGCAAGACTAGACTTTTAATGCACCAATAATATTGCAGAATATGAGGCTGTATTGTTGGGACTTCACAAAGCAAGAGCAATGAGAATTCAAAAGCTAATAATCAAGACAATTTCTCAAGTTGTGGCTAGGCATATAGAGAAAAATTACAAAGCAGGAGATCCAGAGCTAGCAAAGTATCTCCAACTATTGAGGGATCAAAAAAACACTTCGCTATATTCACAGTGAAAAGTATCTCAAGAAATGATAACACAGATGCAGACAAAATTGTAAAAGCCACCGCCCAAAAGTTAGAGCTACCACCAGAAGTATTCTTCCAAACTAACACCGAAGTCTCAATAAAAACAAAAGTTGAACAACCGAAGAAGTACACATCATAGAAAGCGAAGACTGGGGAGCTCCAATTATGGCTTTCCTCAAAGGATTTTACGAGCCAGAAAATGAAGTTGATGAAATAAGAATGAAACAAAAGACCAGAAGTTACAAAATCATCAACGAAGAACTGTACAAAGAAGGAGTTTGCCAACCACTACTAAAGTGCATCTCAAGAGAAGATGAAAAAAACTTGTTGAAAGAAATACATGAGGGAATCTGTGGATGTGACGCTGGGGCTAGATCAATAGTTGGGAAAGCCTTCAGACAAGGGTTTTTCTGGTCAACCGCTCAAAGTGACAGCAAAGAAATAATTCGAACCTGTCACAATTGCCAAATGGCAAGGAGCAAAGTCAATGCACCAGGAACAAACTTACAACCAATTGAACCAACTTGGCCACTCGCAAGATTGGGCATCGACATAATCAGAAAATTATCCCCAGCTCAAGGCAACTACCAATATGCAATAGTAGTAGTTGAAAATTTCACCAAGTGGATTGAGGCAAAATCAATCACAAACATGTCTTCTTACACAATGAAAAAATTCCTATGGCAAAACATCATATGCAGATTCGTGTTCCAAGACACATCACTGTAGATAATGAAACCCAATTTGATAGCGAAGACTTCAGAGAATACTGTCACTCATTGGGAATCAAACTCTGTTTCGCATCTCTAAGACACCCACAGTCCAACAAAGCAGTAGAGAGAGCAAACGGGATAATTTGCACAGGAATATCAAAGTGTTTAACAGATCTAAAAAAGGAAAAATGGGTAGATGAATTACCAAGAGTTATCTGGTCTCACAACACATCAAAGCCAAGGCCAACAGATTTTTCTCCATTCAAGTTACTATACGAAGATGAAGCAATGACCCTCGAAGAAATAAAGTATGAGGGACCAAGAACAAATATTCAAATGATCACAAAAGAGGATCAAGCAACAATTAAAGATCTACTCGAAGAAGAAAGAAATGAAGCACTTGAGAATATCAAGAAGTAGTATCTCTAAACACAGAAGTGGTACAACAAAAAAAGTCAAGCTAAGAGACTTAGCACAAGGAGATTTTGTCCTCAAAAGAAAAAGAGACGAAGACACAGTGGGAAAATTCTAACAAAAGTGGGAAGGACCTTTAATCATCACAAGAACAAGCAAAGAAGGTGCATATCATCTAGCAAATCTAAAAGGTAAAGAACTCAGTCACACTTAGAATATAGAAGCACTTCACAAATACTACCCATAGCTAAGGAAAATTTTTTGACTTCATTTCACTAAGGTGAAAATGTTTTTAGGTTCTAAGGAAGCGTACGCGTCCACTTCGAACGAAAAAGAAGGGACGGGGTTTCAAAATTTGCTAAGGCAAATTTTTTGACTTTATTTCACTAAGTTGAAAATGTTTTCAGCTTCTAAGAAAGCGTACGCGTCCACTTCGCACGAAAAAGAAGGGACGGCGTTTTAAAATTTGCTAAGGCAAATTTTTCGACTTCATTTCACTAAGGTGAAAATATTTTTAGCTTCTAAGGAAGCGTACGCGTCCACTTCGCATGAAAAAGAAGGGACGGCGTTTCAAAATTTGCTAAGGCAAATTTTTTGACTTTATTTCACTAAGTTGAAAATATTTTCAGCTTTTAAGGAAGCGTACGCGTTCACTTTGCACAAAAAGGAAGGGATGGTGTTTCAAAATTTTCTAAGGCAAATTTTTTTGACCTTTTTTTATTAAGGTGAAAGTGTTTCAAGCTTCTAAGCGAAGCGCACGCATCCAGCTCGCACGAAAAAAAAAAGGATGGCGTTTCAAAATTCGCTAAGGCAAATTTTTTGAACTTATTCCATTAAGAAGAAAACATGTTCAGTCTCTAAGCGAAGTATACGCGTCTACTTCGAACGAAAAGAAGGAACGATGTTTTAAAATTTATTAAATTCTTCAAATCGGTCTCGTCAGAGCAAAAACATTACCAGTCCTTAAGCGAAGCACAGACAATCACCTCAAACAAAAAGCAGGATCTTCAAAAAAGAAAGACGATAAAATTTTAATCGATTATACAATACTCATTTACAAGCAAAGGTAAACTCACACACTTCGTAGTACAACAAGATGTCTTGCGATACAACTTACTCAATTATAAAAATGTGTTTACAAAATTAGTCATCTTGAGAACTAACTATTTCGGCAGCATCACCAAGTATGTCGCTCACAACTTCATTAATAATATCGTCCGCTTTACGGCGTAAATAGTCTTCACAAACATTTACCGGCGAAGTACTTGACCCAGATGACTACAAGAAAAAGAGGTTAGAAAACAAAAGTCCAACCGCAGATGAAAAATAAACTTTACATAACAAAATTCCCAGATTCGATTGCAATTGTCGAAGAAAGACTTGTCTTGCTCCTGCAACTTTTTCTCAATACATCGCATACCTTCTTTCAACTTTTCATTCTCTGCGATAATTTTCTTCATCTCATCCTCTTTTCTCTCAACATCAGCAAGAGCACTAATCAACCTAGTCTCCAAATTGTTATAAGCATCCACGGCATCAGCTCTCTCCTTTTCTTTCCCTACAAGTCACTCCTTCAGATTTTGGATCTCAACTTGATAATCACGCTCGTGAAGGACAAAGTTCTTCTCTTTTTCTTCTAGGCCCGTCCACAAACCTCTCATCAAGAGAGAACCTTTGTACATCATAGATAAGCCAGCATCAGCAACTTCAAGCAAAGGCTTCTTCGATATTTCAAGCTCCGCATCCGGGACAGTGAAAGCCTCATCTATGCACTTTGATAGCTGAACCTCAGAAGTGTGAGGCATCATCCGAAGTTTATCAGCCCCAATACTTATAAACTTGAAACAATCAAGACCTAAACTTTTCTCTTGGCAAAACTCTGATCTCCGCTTTAGAGCATCAGAAATTTCTCCTTCACCACCAGCAGGGACAACAGGAGTCAAAGGATCTTGTTGAACATTTTTCATCTTACTAAAATCAACACTCTTCTGAGGAGAACACGGTGCATGAGGAAAAATAGTTTCTACAAAGAGACAAAAATTAAGGATTAAGCAAAATAAGACAACGCAAGCCAAACAAGTCAGACATAAAAACACATTACTTACCAGTAGAAATGCGTTCTCCCAAGCTACAGTCAATCTTTTTGCCAGATTCAACATGAATAGTGGAGCTCGACAAGCCATCAACCGTTCATCATTAGTCTCCTCATCAAAAACTTTGTCATCACTCTCTTCAAGAATAAGAGAATAAACTCTAGAGCCACCAACTTTTCTCGCCATATTCGGGATACCAACTTCGCCAACCCCAACTGTTACAGGGTCTTCAAGCGAAGTAGTCTTCTCAGCATCAACATTCTCATTATGAGACCCAACGACAGGAGCCTCAACATCAAGTCTTGGCGAAATAGGATCGGCAGCTCTTTGAGAACCCTCAACAAAAGTTTCCTTTCCAGAAGTTTCTTTTTCAGAAACCAAACTTTTAACATTAGCAACTATAGCAGAATCCTTGGCAGAGAAATTTTGACCCCGCATATTCTGCAATACATCACTCAGCGGAGTAAGCAACAACGGAGTAAAACTACTAGAAGAAAAAACCATAGTAATTTTTCTCACATCTTCTTCAACATGTTGAGACTCAGAAACACCAACATCACCAACAACTTTGGAAGTAACAACATCTTCTTCTCCAGAACCACCCAAACCAACAACCAAATTTCCCTCCATATCCAAGCTTCGCTCCAGCACAGCGTCAAGCTCTTCAGCATCAAGCAAGACAGAAGGACTTTGATTCTTCTTCAATTTATTGGCAACAGCCTTGCTAGGACCAGCCTTTCACTTAGTTCCTTTAGCCTAAGTAGTAGATTCCTTCTCCTTCTTTTTACCTTGTTTCTTTTTACGACGATAAGCAGGAGGAGGCCGTTCACCATATTCAACCAGTGCAACCTCAAAAACCCTATTCAAACATTTATAGTCACCCTTAAGGATCTTATCAATGTTATTCTTTTCACTCAACACATATTTTTCAAGTAAATCTTCAGCCCGACTCTTAACAGATTTCACAAAATCTTTATCAGTAGCAAAAGTCCACGAACGATGAAAATCATTATCTGGATACTTGTAGTTTATACCTCAAACTTTTTTAGGATAAAAAGGTTAAAAGGACCATCCTTTTTTCAATGGCCAAATCCTAGCAGCAGCATACTCTTCTATAAGATCTCTAGCACACTGTAACGAAGCTGTGCACTTGTATGCCTTAATAGCAGTCTCTGATATCATGGAAGTAGGAAAAGACGGAGATAGCTTAAACTTTTTAACCTCCATCCTAGCAGCCATCGCATATTTCTTCACCATCCTCTTCGTAACAGCTTCCCACTCTTCAACCATGGGCACTTTATGATAAAACCAATATCTTGACCAATCTCCAGTACCCCACTTATTCCTAGTTGCCGGAGAAACTTGAACAGCATTACGAGCCGTTTTAAAATTGGAACAAGCAAAATACTTAGTGATCACCCGACCATCAAGCATAAACTCCTTGAACTGAGTATGCATTTTAAAAAGTTCACAGAAAGCAGCAATATCAGCATTGCATTCCAGAGATCTCACAGCCCAGACAAACTGCGCTAGCCTAGCTACACCATTTGGTGTCAAATGATGCATCTGAATATTGAAAGCCTTAAGCACATCTTCGATAAAGTTTTGACAATAAAAACGAAGACCAGCAGTAAACAGTTCTCGATAGACAATGCACTCATCAGGATAAGGCTTCAGATTAGACTCCTCAGGATCAGGAACTCTTACTTGATCACGTTCAACAATCTTCAAGCGAACCATTTCATCAAGATGACTCTTCTCAAATAAAGTTTTACCAAAAGTCAAGATAAAACCCTCTTCATCCTTGATCAAATCTTCGACAGATGCATCAACATCATCAAGATTTTCTTCGTCAGAATCCACAGGTAAACTATCATCATCAACTTTTGAGCTCTCTTGAGATTGAACTTGATCTTGTAAGTCTCGCGAAGACATCTATAAAATAAAAAAAATTAAAACAACCCAGACAAGATCACAAAGCATAAAAGTTAAACGAAACAAACCTCGCCAAAGTTCTCAAACACACTTCGCCTGAGAGCTCAAGAAAAAAGAACAAAAGCAACAGATGCCAAGAAAAACTATCTCAAACTTTCTAGCTCAAGAAAATTTTTGGCAGAGCTTCCCCTCCTCTAAAAACGATGGCTCCAGGGGGAAGGCATCGCTATTTATAGACGGGTCTAGTCAAACAGTCAAAGCTAGTCGTTGGGTTCAAAATTCAAATAGGCCAACTTCAAAGTTTGGACGACATTTGTTAGGCAAAGTTTCATATAAACTTCACAGGATTCAGACTTTTGGAGTAGGCCTTCGCCCGCGAGGGGCTGCTGTTGGGGAACAACTTTGACATACAAACATCCTTTCTAAACTTTAGAGACAAACATTTCATTATAAACATTTGAGATGCTAACATGTACAACGAAGATAACATAGACACTTCGTTGTAACTGTTTTTAACTTCACTTGTGTATTTTCGCATGTTTCAGGTTGGCTGGTGAAGATGACTTCGCCGCACTTTAGGCGCTCAGCGAAGATGACGTGGCGGCTTCGCGTACGAATCAACAAGGCGACCTGCGAAGTCATAAATTTGGTCAGAAGCCCGAAGTTGTTTGGGAAGTCGAAGACAGTAGCGAAGTGAGCTGTGCTACTTCGCTGATATATGTAGCTGCTTGAATAAGTGCTGTTGTGATCTGTTTGGTTAAGTTTCAGTGGATAGCGAAGCCAGGGGGTCTATAAATACCCCCTAGGGTGTAAAATATCGGGACAGATTGAAATTCAATTGCAATTCGCATATTATTTTCATCTCATACTTTACTTGTGTGATTCTATCACCCAATAATTTATATCTCCAAATAAATTAATTATAAAAATATATTTAGTGATTTATCTTATGATATCAATTATGCATCATAAATGTTAATATTTTCTTCAATATATTTGGTCAAAATTTAAAATATTTGATTTCTTTAAAAATAAGGATGACTTCTATTTTAGGACAAAGGGAGTATATCTATATCCATATATACATCCATATCTATATCAGATTTTCATTAAAATAAAGAGCCAGAAATTCTCCAACCTATTTTTTCGTCCACCTCCTCCTAACTATCCGGTCAGTGGAGAGTTCCAACAACTGTAGAGAGAGTTCTGCTGCAACATATGGTACCTTTACAAAGTATCTATATGTATTAGGATATTTTGATTCTCTACGATTATTTCAATGACTTATAACTTAGAACGGATGGAGTATATATAAAACTAAAGCACCATGGACGAATGAGTTCTCATATTCCTCTCATCTTTTAGGCTTGCGTCAACGAAAGCCATCCAGAAAAATATGCTACCATGGTCCATAACCATAATGCAAGTTCCGTGGCGGCTGGCACTTTTGTCAATTTCATAAAGTTTGATTCTATATGAATGGAAAATATTAATATTTATAGTACACATTTCGTATCATTATATAGATCTTTAAATTTATTTTTATAATAATTTTATTTAGAGATAAAGTATTACTTATATTTTTTACAAATCTAGTCAAATGTTACTAATATTTACCTTAGCGACACTTATTTTAAGACGTAGGGAATACTGTGTTAGGATTGCTCCACATGTCATGGTATTGCAAAATATTGCAATCCATGTATTCCCCATGATATGTTTCTGTCATACTGATCTAATTTGTTTACGCAGTTGACTTGGATATTTTTGAACTAGATCCAGAAGTTTGAGAAGAAGGCATGACTTTGAGATCTGGATGGTTGGTAATGCTCTGTCAGTCTCACTTCCTAAGACATAATAACTAGTACATTAATCCAACTTCTTTATAAGCCAACAATTGGTTCTTATAGGCAAAATTCAAAGTTCTGATTTCTTGAAGTTTATATGCTACATGGTGTGGTTTGATCCTTTGACACCAAAATAGTCATGGCATTTGTTGTGCTCTGGAGAATTACCGACCGGGTAACTTTTTTTTACGATGAAAGAAGAATTATATTATATGATAGGTAGGTACATCAAGAATTATATTATATATAGGTAGGCATTCCGAATTACAATAAAGTACACCCATGCTGTGAAAAGCACAACTCAATACCTAACCGGTTAGATGCTTTGTAGTATGGATGACCGCACACGCAAACACTCGGCAATGAACGACAGTCTGAGAACGGATGCCCAACGAACGACAACCAACATTCATGTAGGCGGAATTGAGGATCTTCTTCTTTTTCGTGTCTTCCTTTTTCTTCTTTCTGCCACCGAAGATTGAGGGAGACTGATCTGAAAATTGTTCTCCCTAGTCTTTCATTGTGGCCAGATCTAACCACAACAAAATGGAGAAGAGACCAGAGAAAATTATTCCATGGCGGCGACATCATCTCTACCTTGATGCCGCCGTTTGAAAATAAAAGTTTCCATGCCGTCACATCGATGAAGATGCTGACGCCGAAGTTATCGTCCTCATCTTCAACGGAGGCGTCATGGAGAAGACGATTCTAACCTTCCCCTTCACCGTCACCGGAGAGGAGAAGGAGAAGATAAATCACCATTATCAAACAATTTAACATGAAAAAACACTAACCTTAAGACTCGATCTAATAAAAAAACTTACTAAAAATAATAAATTACCACTCCCTTCAGCCTCCGACGTGATGTCAGAGGAGAAGGGAGAGGGACCAACGGTGGGGAACAGGAGAGGCCGCCAGCGGCGGCGGCTCAGGTTAATAAAAAGGATAAGTGCCCGATCGGGTAACTTTTGTTGCTGACGCGTAATGCTGTTGTTGGTAAGCGCACGACGATGACAATACCTTGGAAGTGGATTTAATTTGTGTAACTGAATGGAGGCAAAGTTCATACAGAGATTCTCCATCTGTTTGATCATATTCCTGCATGCTTGTGCTTTCTTTTCGTCATGCACTTATGTTATAGTAGAATAATACGTCGCACGTTGCTGGGGCGATTTCATATAATCTAAAAATAAATTAGATTATTTATATTTATATTTATATTTATATGAATAAAATTATCATAAAATAATTTGAGTGAACAGTTTGACAAATTGATGAACCATTAAATTCATGTTATACGAAGAGATATCTATCATAATGTGCTAGTTAGCTATAAATGCAGTTTCCTAGCGGATTATGATGTAGATAGTTTGCATGTTTAGAGAAATTCCTAGTTGAGTTTATCTATATAAGAGATATAGATTAGGTTGTTGCATATTGCGATAGCTGAAGTTTGTGTTGATGCATATGAACCAGCATATGTGCATCGACGTTTTGCCTTTCTCAGTTTGTCAGGTTGATGAAGACCGTACCGTATCATATGGCCTGAAGATTTTCACAATCACATATAACCCTTGTTTAGATCGTTAAATTGGCGCTGGAATTCCTGTAGCGGAATTTCTGTAGCATTTCGTTTAATTTGGTAAAAATTATCCAAACTTTGACTAATTAGACTCAAAATGTTCGTCTCACAAAGTACAATAAAGCTGTGCAATTAGTTTTTGATTTTATTTATATTTAGTACTCCATGCATGTGCCGATATTTTGATGTAACGAAGAATAAGAATTCTGCATAATGAATTTGGTGACCAAATTTGATGAACTAAACAAGGCCATATATGTAAACGATCTGTTTTCCTAATACTGAGTATGCAATTCTTATATTATCCATGTACACTAGGCAAATTGTTAAGTAACTTCTGCTCTGTTGCATCTGTAATTCTGCATGATTTTTTTCCATGCATCGATGGATGCCGTGAGTGAAGACTCTAATTATGTTTATCAGTGTGCATCATCATATGGCGTCATACACTCTGATGAATCTATGGTGATGTATTATGTATAAGGTCCATAGATACGTTTGACGTATCAGTTGACCTGTATAAGTACGCAGTATCAGCTTGTTTTAAAAATCATGGTTGTTAACATTATACAAGCATATGCAAATACATTATATAAATATTTCACTAAATAATCTGCTCTGCCGAAACCTAATTCTTATTTGTAACTTGCGTTTGACAAAAAAAAAAGACTTTTTTTACGAATACGCACGAGTGTGCATATCTTTGTATTAGAAGAAGAGAGTTTTAAATACAAGAAGCCGAAGCCGGCAAATCAGAAAACAATAAATGTTACGTGATGAACAATGATCATTCTAACCGGAAGAAACAAGCAAGACGCTAAGTCACTTGTCTTCTACGCAACCCATGTGCTCCAGCTTGATCAGATGGAGCGTGTCCGCGATAGGTGACGCCGCATTCCGGAAGCACCTGACATTCCTTCCTTTCAGAGTTGCCACGACACTAGAGCGAAGAGCGTGTGGAGCCCTTTTTTGCGATCAGTTGTGGCTGACGTCGCTCAGATCCGTCGCCACCACTGAAGGGTGGTGATCACAGCTTGCGGCAGTTGAACGTTCAACACCTGGAGCACGAAGAACCAAACTTCTCTAGAATCAAGCTGCGATGATATGATCAATCGATTCTGGCTCTTGATCGCATAGATCGCGTTTGACAAAAAAAAGCTAAAATATGAAGGAAAAATTCTTTTGCTCCCACTATACAGTTTCCGATCCCGGCGTTGGATCCAACGTGTAACACTGAATCCCAGGAATCACATTCGTCCCTAGCTCCCTCATCCTTACTATACAGAATATTTTAAAAGTTCTTACCAAATTATTGAAAGGTTTCCTGGGTATTCTTTTTTCCAATACTTAGTCATCACAGCAACCAAAATTATTTTCTATTTTTTTCTGTCATGATCATTTCGTCGTGCAATGCATGGATCTTTGAACAAATTAAATAAATGGAGACAATTGCACTATGGAAAAGTACTTAAAATGTCTCTATGAAGCATAGAGGGCTACAGTTCTTCGGGCAAAATGGAGGCAGATGGATTAAACATTTGTGGACTTTGGACGCAAAATAAGTGCCCCATCGTGATGTGGAAGGTTGTGTTGATTCCAGATTCTAGAACGTACATTCATCTTGTTTGTTTTGTGGAGACCAATAACCTTGGGACAACGAAGAAGGCGCTTCTTGTTCAACTCTGGAAAAAAAGAAAAAAAAATTGTACTGCTTCGACACACTGTCCCTTCTGTTTCATCATCAGGAGCTATATGTGAGAAACACACAAACAAAGAAAAATAACATTTTGTTTTCATCAGGAGTTTGTAATTTCTATTCACCTTTTTTAAATATCAAGAGTCAATTGACATTTCCTGCCCACCTATATTTTTTTATGATAAAATGGCAGTCCTTGAAAAGAAGTTGATGGCCATGAGGACATACAGGTGGCAGAAGCATCTCAATCTGCACCAGAACATTTTTGGAGTAGAATATATAAAGCGAATAAACTTAACTTGTTTCCCACCAACCTTTTCCTGCGTGCGTGGAGGATAGCAACAAATCACCTGTGAAACGCTTAACTGTCACCGTGCACCGACCCTTTTTTCCGTACCATTTCCAACTGAGCATATAGAAAAGGGCACAGAAATGTCAAACAAAATTAGATGAAAAATCATCTTCCAACCAATCCATCCGTGTCATGACAGGAGAAAATGCAAATGTGCAGAAAAGAGGAGACCCCTTCACCAGATCACTGACCAAGCAGGACAACAGTAGCTAGCTTGCCTTACCCAGAACCAACAGCCCAGATAGCACCACGATCCATATCGAACGGCAGGGGAGAGATCCGAGTCAGCAATGACTGAACTACTAGTGCTATCCCACCACATGACACCTGTACCAAAAGAATGCTTAAATTTTCTCGAGAAAATTCAAATTATGAAAAGAAAGTACACGATAGAAGATCGCCAAAGTCAAACTTTTCTAAGGGCACACTCTATATATGGCCACCTCAACTTCATTGATCATATTCTCTCTTCCTCCCTCCGTTTCTCTCTGCTACTTTGGTACACGTACACGTCATCGATCTATCTCCGGCGACCCCTTGCCGCGCGCAGCTAGCCAAGCTAGTGAGCTCTTGCTGTTGGGCCAACCGTCAATGGTGAGGACCATGGCAGGCAAGGGAGGAAGCAATGGCAGCGGCGGCGGTGGCCGGGAGTCCAAGAAGCCGGCGCTCCTGCTGGGGCGGTACGAGGTGGGGAAGCTGCTGGGGCAGGGCAACTTCGCCAAGGTGTACCACGCGCGCAACGTGCACACGGGCGAGGAGGTGGCCATCAAGGTGATGGAAAAGGAGAAGATCTTCAAGTCGGGTCTGATGGCGCACATCAAGCGCGAGATCGCCGTGCTCCGGCGGGTGCGCCACCCGCACATCGTGCAGCTCTACGAGGTGATGGCCACCAAGCTGCGCATCTACTTCGTGATGGAGTACGTGCGCGGCGGCGAGCTGTTCGCGCGCGTCGCGCGGGGCCGGCTCCGGGAGGCCGACGCCCGGCGCTACTTCCAGCAGCTGGTGTCCTCCGTCGCCTTCTGCCACGCGCGCGGGGTGTACCACCGGGACATCAAGCCCGAGAACCTCCTCCTCGACGACGCCGGCGACCTCAAGGTCACCGACTTCGGCCTGTCCGCGGTGGCCGACCAGATGCGCCACGACGGGCTGTTCCACACCTTCTGCGGCACCCCGGCCTACGTCGCGCCGGAGGTGCTCTCCCGCCGCGGCTACGACGCCGTCAAGGCCGACCTCTGGTCCTGCGGCGTCGTGCTCTTCGTGCTCGCCGCCGGCTACCTCCCGTTCCAGGACCGCAACCTCGTGGCCATGTACCGCAAGATCCACAGGGGCGAGTTCCGCTGCCCCAAGTGGTTCTCGCCGGAGCTCACCCGTCTCCTGCGCCGCGTCCTCGACACCAACCCGCAGCGACGCTCCACCGCCGACGAGATCATGAACGACGAGTGGTTCAAGGTCGGCTTCCGCCGCTTCTCCTTCCGCATCGAGGACGACCGCTCCTTCACCTGCTTCGACCTGGACGACGACGACGGCGTCGACGCGTTCGCCTCGCCGCCCGATCCCGACACGCCACGGGCAGACGCCGCTCCCAAGAAGCCGAGAAAGGGTGCCGCTGGGCTGACGTCGTGTGCGTCGGCGCCGTCGCTGCTGCAGCTGGAATCGCGCAGCGGGCTCGGCGGGAGCAGCCGGCGGCGGTCGAGCCTGAACGCGTTCGACATCATCTCGTTCTCGAGGGGGTTCGACCTGTCGGGCCTGTTCGAGGACGGCGAAGGGGGTGGTGTCCCGGAGCAGCCGCCCCAACCGGCGGCGGCGCGGTTCGTGTCGGCGGCTCCTGTGGAGCAGATCCTGGCCACGCTGGAAGGGGCCGCGTCGGCGGCCGGCATGGTGGTGTGCGAGAGGGACGACGGGTCGATCAGCATGGAGGGGACGCGGGAGGGCGAGCACGGTGCGCTGGCCGTGGCCGCGGAGATCTACGAGCTCACGCCGGAGCTGCTGGTGGTGGAGGTTCGCCGCAAGTCCGGCGGCGCCGCTGAGTACGAGGAGTTTTTCCACACGCAGCTGAAGCCCAGCCTGCGCGACCTCGTCTGCGACGAACCGACACTGCTCCGATCCGACGAGCGCTCTCGGAGCCTATAAGCTGCGTGGTGATCGTGGGCGGCGCATCAAAGCGTGCGCGTGCGCATGCGCATGCGCATGCACGCACGTTCGTTGTCGTCCATTTCTGCCGCGTATAGCGTATACACCTGATTATTATACGCCTATATGTACACACACAAATACAAATACAAGTTCATGCAGAAGGGAATTGTACGTACGTATAAGCGTGGAAGGAGTTGCTTTATACGTAAAGTATATATACTGTGATACACCAGGGCACATTTTGTTTTTGCAGTGTGGTCTTGTCATCTTGTGGATTTTATTTGGGAGCATCTCCATACATGACAGCGCTGTAAATTTTGTGTGCTGCTAATATCTAATACAAATAGGGATTATGTAATAGGTTGGAGACTTGTTGCGTTGCAACTGTTTTGTACCGAGAGGAACCCACTACCATTTGGTGATTTAATGCTGGACCAAAAGTCTAAAACTACAATGTTATTTAATTCAGTTTTCTTAAGTGGCCAACAGAAAATATGTCGAGCTTATATTGATATATTAGAGGGGTTAACAAGCACCATAAAAAGGTGAACTCAAGTAAAAAACCATCAAAAGCTCAAAGCTATGCCTTCGGTTGACGAAGATGGTATCACTAAGTTTTTCTTTTTGCTCCTACCGCACACTAGAGTCTTGTTTCTTCCTTTATCTTACCAATAAATGCTTCACGCGGTGGCATCCTGATGATCGAAAATTCTTGTACACGTGTCATTTGCCGACAACCCTAATGTTATGCCCATTGTTTGTCACCATTGATTAGGATGGAGGTTACCCCATTGAGGGGTGGATAGGAGGTTGCCACCTGTTTGATAGACACGACATGGCAAATATGTTCACAAGTTGTAGCCATGGTGTGCAAGTAAGTGAACGAAGAATGATGGATTCATCCGCATTATAGAGGGGTTTCTCCTATTGATTAGGCCAACCTTGAGTCTAGAGAGCAGTAAGGAAGCAACTCATGAGAGGGATTGGAGTTATGAGTTTGAATCTTAGTGGCCACAAGGTTTCCTCTAAGGCTTAAGACTTATTTTGATCATTTTCTTGACGGTTTTCGAATTCTCAAGAATATTCCTTTTCGATGTGGTGATAGATCCCATCCAAGCGCATGGAGTGCCAAAACATAGCCTTTGCTCTATTTCCAAACGTAATTTTAGTTGCTCCTATCAGTACAGTGTTGTTGCAAGGTTCAGAGCTTCGTGATTGTCATTTAGCAAACGGAATCTCAAGGCCAGTGAAAATTTACAAATACATATCTAGCACTCCTAAAATCACCAAATTTTGTTGGCCCAGTATCAGTCACTTTGCATTTCCCTTGAGCGTGTGCCGTCCATGATTGTTTGACGTCGGGTTCCTCAAGGATGTCCCTGCTCGCTTGAACTTGGCTTTTCAGTGAAACGAATCGTGCTAGATCGGCTGCGACTTCAAAACTAACTGGCCGGGACAGGCGTGGCAAAATCCCCTGATTTTCTACTCATGTTTTGCGTCAATGCCAGCTATGAACATGACACTCTGATGAGAGATTTTCATCCACAGAAATGAGACACTTGGTCGTTGAACAGTTGTGGCAAACCAACCACGGCCTTATTATTACTGCGCGCCATGTCCTTTCAAATTATCCACAAAACAATTCGTCAAGAGTGTGACGCTAGCAATAATAAGCTATATTGTTATCATCGAAATAAAAAATCTGACAGAGTTTGCCTCAGTTCTTTCACCATTTTCTTTATCTTTATTTGACGCAGGAACTCGATGGCATTCGCCCACGTCGTCGCAGGAGGAGAACTGGGTCACGATTCGTGTGATACCGAGATCCTAGACAGAACAGGTGTGCAAGCTAAGGTACCTGAATCGCCTTTGTTTATATGAAAAAAAATGCGTGTCATTAGGCTCCAAATTATAGGTCAGACATTTGATCTGTAAAAGACTCGCAAGTCGTTTAAGTATAATAATAATACGGTGATCTACCAAGAGGGCAAGAGTACGCGTGTGCCTGTGGGACCTGTACCGTAATACGGGAATGTACTGGCTACTTCTGGAACGACTGATGACTGGTGTCATGCTGGATATTATAGTATAAAGATTTGCATGAGCTAATCAGTAACTACTCTGTATCTGTTATAGTTTGGCTGTTACAGTAGTTTTAGCGAGGAACCATCAGCTGTGTTTAAAGACAGATCAAGCGCAACTTTTTTCATATTGGTCTATGAATTTCTGTCAGTTGAACTTATCAGCCATGGTATAATGTTTTTGTCTCATAACAAACCAGGTTTGAAAATGTAAATTCACTAATTCAAGTCCATGATTAGATATGAACTAAAAATAAACCTTTCTAAAGTTGGATTCATATGATCACTTTAAGTGCTCAGACCTAGATGAGAGTGATAGAAAAATTTAAGATCCACGGTACATTTCAGTCTTAGGCCCCGTTTGATTTCCATGACTAAAACTAAAATAGACTAAACTTTAATCACTTTAGGTACTGAAGTGTCAAACAAAATGATAAAAAATAACTAAAACAATCTAGTTGTACTAGTTACTTAAGATGGAGTAAAAGATGACTAAAATATTTTAGTTCACTTTAGTTTAGTAATAAGAACCAAACATGCCCTTTATAGACATAGCTCAAGGACTTATGGAGTTGCTCAACAAGATGAAGGTTGGTGTGTTCCAGAGAAAAATGATGAAGGTTGGTGTCTCACACATTTTTCGTTTTCCGTTTTTAGTATATGATCAGAGTTCGATCTACACGTGATGAATGGTACTGAGGCATATGTTAGTGACAAATCACTGTTTTATACCTGCTCATGACAGCGAAGGCATATTTTCTCCCCTTTTTTTTGTGACTGGCATATTTTCTCTCCTTTTCTACGTATAGTTCCCAACTTCCCATAGTTCTTTTTTTGTTTGAGCAGATCCCATAGTTCTTTTAAGGCCCATAAAGGCCGCTTTCGCTTGACTTCACAGCCCGCCTCGGCCCATACTGAGTCCAAAGCCCACATGTACCAGAGCATGTCCATCCCCTCGCCCACGCAGCCCAGAGAAACAGAGCCGGTGAACGCTGCATTGAGCCCCCAGCAGCCGGCACTTATCCCCGATCTCCAACTCCGGCGATCCGCCAACGCCATGGCCGCCGCCGGCGAGGCCTCCAGCAAGCTCCTCCGCTTCCTCTACTTCGTCGGCGCCGGAGGTACCTTCACCCCTACAGCTCGTGCACGCGCGCCCGCTCGTCTCGTGTGCTTCGCCTCCTGACACCTCTCATTTCTCCTCCCCAGTCATCTGCACCAAGGCCATCAACACCTATCGCGACTACGAGCACAAGAAGGAGGCCTCCGCGGCCGTTGCCGCCGCCGAATCGGCGTTGGCTGCTGCCGCGGCAGCCGAGCCCGAACCTGAAGCCGCCGCCGCAGCTGCCGCGAAGCCTTGATTGCGGAGGAGGGCCTGTCTTCGCCGGTTAGGGTTCTCAGGATGCTGTTTTCCAGAGGAGAAATAGATATTGATCTTTTGTTTCTGATGTTTTTTTCACATGTATCGTGTTGTCTTGACATGAATTATCAATAATAATACTTCATTTTCCTGTCTCGTGATCATGGTGCTACTGGCTTGAATATTGTTACTACTAGTAGTACTTAATTTCCCTATGGTGCTTACCGCACTTCTGTTAGCTGAGTATGCATGACCACGGTGCTTTGCCCTTTGCTAATTCTGCAAATTGAGAACCATAGTGTTGTTTTGTTTGCAATTGTGATCTTATTTGGGTTGCTATGTCAATTGGGGAGAATCAGTAAGGAAGTAGTTTAGTGCTTATAATTGAGGTGTGAATTATGTTTCTGTAGTCTGTATAAGATGATAGATTGCTAGATGCTATCATGCTATAGAACCAGGTAGTGTACAAGTAAGAATTGAGATAATGTGTTGATTGAATTGGTGTTTCAAATAAGGTTTAGTACTTACTTCTTAGAAGCTGCTGCCATCTGTTTTTTTCCCCAAATGTCCAATTAAACGCAGATTTTTTTGATAGAAATGGGAAAAAAATAAAGCTCAGGCCGTGTGGTTCCACAGATGCTCAAAGGCTAACCACAAGAAGACAATTAGAACTCTATTGCTCAAAAAAAATGCACACCACACTAGAAAAAAGGGGTGGGAGAAGCAAACAGGCTGTTTCTGAATAAAATTACGCCTCCTTTGCTTGATGTCTTCTTTAGCACGTGCTGCAATATCATCTGATGAAAGGCTTTCACTTTGGAAGATCCGGTGGTTTCTTTCTTTCCAAACATTCCACATGATGTCACTGGTGCAGATTTATGCAGTATATATATTACCCTGAAGGTCCTTTTACCTATGCTTTTACCCTGAAGGTCCTTTTACCTATGCTTTGCTTATCTTTAACAAATTTTGTGATAGTGAAAGCGACATTTTTCAGTTTTCACTATCAGTAACTTTGTCAAGTAAACAGGAAATCGTGAATTATAGATTCATTGAGTTGATCTTATTTTTGGCAAGAGGTATCCATATGTGATGGTGCGGCTGTGTACAGTTGTGAGATCGAGAGAGGGTGTTTATAGTTTGTCCAGGTAGCTTGATATGAAAGTATATATGAAACTAATTGCACTATTCTTTTGGGTCAAAAAAAATTGCACTATTCTTGATATGTTTTTTGTTTTATAAATTTGATATAATATATAATCGATAATTTCAAGCACACAAAATTTGTCCGAAAATCCTTCCATTGAGATTACTTTCTTCATGCAGAATGTATCCACATTTTAATTTTAACATCATAGTGAGTAGGGCATGCCTTGCCGACAATATTGCACCCAGAAATATGTTATTCCGAGGAATCAGCTATGCAATTTTCTGCACAGAAGATCTGTTTATTTTTCTTATGAAATCTGTTAATTTCTCTTGTTTTTGGCACCTGTCACATTTCATTCACGTTATCAATTTATATTTGTCTTTCTTACCCTTTAAGTTGTATAATATACTAACATTTCATTCATGTTATCTATTTATTATTTGTTTTCTTACCCTTTAAGTTCCGTACTTTCCTCAAAGATATTTTTCTAAAAGCAATCGCAGTTATGTCCAAAAGCAAAGCAACAGGAAAATTTATGACAGTGCTGATCATCGTGCTTCTATTGGTGAAAGAAACAGGAGTTCCATGCTGAACAACTGCTACTGCAAGAAGAAAACTAGTAAAAAGGATCACAAAGAAAACTGATGCTCAATCGAGCAAGGTCCTAGTTCTTTGAGAAAGGGAAAAAAGGAGAGAGCGTGGATTGTAATCGCATCTCCGAAGAGATTGCACTAAAATTACGATCAACTAAGAGGATGGTTTAAGTGGTGATGACTGAACCACTGAAGGAGTCAGCTTCTCCTCTGATTGGCTGCTCCAACAGATGTCATTGAGTGAAAGTCTTAGGCCCTTGTTGCAGGACCTCTCGTACTCCAACGTGTCACCTGCTGACTTCTTCACCTCGTCGGCTTCAAGGAGCTGCTCGCTGGTTCATTGCCGGTGGTGCTGAAGGCAACGTGATCCTTGAAGCTATTGGAGCCATGTGGCTGTGCCAACATGGCAGCCGGCTTGTACGAACCATGGGTGCTCGACCAGCTTCTCGATGGTGAACCTGGTGTTTGGGTTCGGATCAAGGAGCTTGGACATGAACCGCCGCAGATCAGAGGAGAACCACCGGGGGTACTTGACGTCACCCCTTCTGATCATGCAGCACATCTCCATCAGGTTGGTGTCATGCAACGGGAGGTAGCCGGCAAGGAGGACGAAGAGGATGACGCCGCAGGACCAGATGTCGGCCTTGGTTCCGTTGTAGCCCTTCTTATTGATGATCTCTGGCGCCACGTACACAGGCGTGCTGCAGGTGGTGCGCAGCAGCCCGTCCTGCTTCTGGCACTCCCTGAGGGCGCTGAGGCCGAAGCCGGAGACCTTGAGATTGCCGTGCTCATCGATGAGGATGTTCTCCGGCTTGAGGTCCCGGTGGTAGATGTCGCGGCTGTGGCAGAAGTCGACGGCGTCGATCAGCTGGTGGAAGTACCTCCTGGCGACATCCTCCTTGAGCCGTCCGCGGGCGAGGCGGGCGAAGAGCTCGCCACCCCGGACATACTCCATGATGTAGCATATCTTGCTCTTGCTAGCCATCACCTCGTGCAGCTGCACAATGTTCGGGTGGCGGATGAGGCGCATCACGGAGATCTCCCGCTTCATCTGGTCGATCATGCTGACGTGCAGCACCTTCTCTTTGTCGATGACCTTGATGGCCACACTCTGGCTGGATGTGAGGTTCCGGCCATAGTACACCTTGGCGAAGGTGCCCTGCCTGAGCATGCGCCCAAACTCGTACCTGTTCATGAGGATGGTCGGCTTCTTTTCCATCCTCGTGAATTTGTTAACGAGACGAGGAAGGAGAGGTGAAGTGCGATAGAGCAGGTGTTGTGATAGAAGGAAGCTAACACACACCACTGACGTGAGTGCTCTAGATCCTCCTCCAACGGTGAGAGGAAAAGGAGGCAGGAATTAGTCTCTTGTGGTCGTTAGAGCTTTTCATGTGACGTGAGTCCTTCCTCTCAGATGGATCAACTCACTAGTAGCTGACTAATAATAGATGTCTTGATATTTGTGTTGAATGGCGCTGGTTTTGAATACTATTTCTAGGATCTCGATCCCTTCTAGGTACTAGCTGACTGACTAACTATGACTGTCGAGTGCTAGCAATATCATGTGCTGCAACATCATCTGATCCTTGGTGCTACAACAAGCTAATGGTTTTTGACTCCTTGGTGCTATACACCTTATATTTTATAGTCTAATTACTTATAAGGCTATGAGCTTATCATCAATGGTTTCTCCTTTGAATTTAATCTGAATTGTCTAGCAAGAGGTATCCATATGTGGTGGTGCGGAGTTATGAGATCGAGAGATGGTGTTTATAGTTTCTCCAGGTAACTTGATATCAAGGTATATATATAATTGATTGCACTATTCTTGATATGTTTTTTTGTTTTATAAATCTGATATAATATATAACCGATAATTTCAAGCACACAGAATTTGTCCAAAGTCCTTCCTTTGAGATTAATTTCTTCATGTAGAATGTATCCACACTTTAATTTGAACATCATAGTGATAGTGAGTAGGGCATGCCTTGCTGACCTACAAATATGTTATTGTGAGGAATCAGTTATGCAATTTTCTGCACAACAGATCTGTTTATTTTCTTATGAATTTTGCTTAATTGCCCTTGTTTTTGGCACCTGTCACATTTCAATTGTGTTGTCAATTTATATTTGTTTCCTTACCCATATTTGTTTCCGCAGCCTTGGTTTCGCCGTGAGCTGAGAAGCATAGATGACTTGGGCACCACCCCTGTGGGCTGTCGATAGCATAACATGAAGAATGACACAGACCACAGAGCAAATTCCATGCATGTTCTCCTCAGCCAGTGCACCCTCCTCACGAACGGTTTAACAAACCGAGGGCAATTGATTCACGGACTGCATTCATCATTGCCGCATCCTCTCTTGACGGCGCCGGAATACTGTACAGTACTAATAACTACTGAAAGACTTGATTGATACTGATTGAAGAAGAATGTATTGTGAGACATCAAAATACTGAAAAAAACTCAAAGTTGAATCACTGCTTTGAAAGTCAAGCTCTGACACTCATGAATTAGCATATAAAACTGAAAAGGCAGCCAAGAGAGAATCTGAAATTCCATGATATTTTCATGTGTGTTTTTATCATGTAAATCTACATGCTATTTACCTGCTGCTTCAAAATTTGTCGACCACAAGCAGAGCTACAGAAGTAAACCTACATGCTATTTACCTGCTGCTTCAAAATTTGTCGGAGGCAAGATGAGGCCGGAGCTCCGTCCGTGGCTGCTCGAGCCCGGATAGGCATACGACAAAGTATTCAAGATGCTGTTGGATGAATTGGGCTGGGACAGGAAGTCTCTGGTGCTTTCGACGTTGCCGTAGGGGTGGCCGTCGACGTCACCGTGGATGTAGCCGTCGCTGTCGAACCCGTCCATAAAGGCTGCAAGCATCACGGCCGCGCCGCGAGAGGCAGACTGCACCACGCAGGTGCAGTGTGTTCTCTTGAAGAAGTTGGAAATGGAGGCTCCAAGGACCAATGACTACATGAGCATGATGGAAGTGGATAGTAAATAACCTTGCATATCAAACGAAACACCACGATGCTAATGCTCATGTAAAAGCCCCTATCGATAGTCTTCAACTATCTAGGCATGCATATCAAATGAAACAACATGATAATAACAGTCATGTATAAGCTACAGCCCCATTAGTAGCAATATATATCTTCACCTATCTAGGCATGTGTATCAAACGAAACAATGATAATAACGGCTCATGTGTAAGCTATTTGAGAGGAGCTATTCCACCCTAATCTAAAGCTAAAACTCAATCTGACTTCGGACAAAGTCAATCAGACAAATCATGCGCGCAAACCTATTTACGACCATAGAACCAGCCTCATCAGTTACTATCATCATATAAACAAACCGCTTAGAAGCCAGTCATCTACGAGCAGAAACTAATCTAGATGAGAAGCATCTACTCACGAAAACTCGCTCACCAATCTAGATGGTATGGGGATGGATCCATGGAACGACTGAGCAGGACCACGTACCGGTGAGCGGAGGACGGGCCCGCTCCGGCAAGGCTGATGGAGGGGCGGCGGGGCGAGCACCGGTGAGTGGCGAGCGACGAGCAGAGGACGGGGCGGCGGGCGTCGGGGCGAGCACCGGTGAGCGGCGAGCAGAGGACGGGGCGGCGTGCGTCGGGGCCCGGCGAGGACGGGGCGGCGAGCGGAGGACGGGGCCGCGTGCGTCGAGGCCCGGGCGAGGACTGGCGGCGAGCGGAGGACGGGGCGAGCGAAGGACCGTAGGATAGCGTCGCGTCGGGGTGGGTGAACTTGGGCGCTCAGGTGTCTTGACACCGAAATCCAGAACGGGGAATGGGCTGGTTTTTGCCAAAAAATTTGGGAGGTGTTTAGTTCAATTCTGCAGAATGGTGGGCCAAAATCCAGAATATTTGGGCTGAAATAGGAAACTAAACACCCTCTCAGTGTCTATGCCAAATCTAGAAATCACTACACTACATAGTTTCATCTATACCGTTTGTCCGTCACTCTAACTACTACATCCTGATTTAACTTTTTGAGTCACGTCTTCATAGGTAACCAACTAGGGAGTCTTCGTTAGGTAACCACTAAAAGAAAATGTAGCATATCGTAATGTCATGGATCAACAAGTATTGCCTAATTCTCAAAGACATGTCGATAACTGACGGTTTGTCTTGTATTATGTACTTCCATCATTTCAAACTCTAACACGTTTTGGCTTTTCTAAATACATAGTGTTAGGGGCATACGAGGAAGTAGGCACTCTCACATTCTGAAGCTACACGGCCGGTTTAAGACCCATTCGGGATAAGTTTGCCATGAACATCATTTCGTCAAGTCGACCTTCGTCAGCGGGCTTTCAGCGGCGGCCTTCATCAGCGGACCTTAGCCTTCAGCCTTCTCCAACCTTCGACCTCCGTTGGTTGGCCTTCGTCATCGACATTTGTTATCGAACCTTGGCCTTTGGCTTTCGACCATCGTCATCGGACCTTAGCCTTCGGCTTTTGACCTTCGTTGTCGACATTCATCGTCGGACCTTGGCCTTCGTCGTTGGACATTGGCCTTCGGCTTTCGACCTTCGTCATTGACATTCGTCGTCGGACCTTGGCCTTCGGCTTTCGACCTTTGTCGTCGACATTCGTCGTTGGACCTTGGCCTTTGGCTTTCGAGTCATTTCTTCCAGACGAATATGTGTTCGTTTGGGAGGAGGCTAACTGATAAGATGAACATCATTTCTCCTTGCCTAATTGTTCTTCGTCTATCACATGTTTCGTCCGGCAATAAACATCATTTCACCCTGGCAAAGTGGGCTTCGTATTAACTAACGGTCTCATCTGCAAGACAGGTTTTCTCCCGACATGCAGATGCCGAAATGGAGGAAAGGACGTGTCGACAGTAGCCATGTGGCAGGACCGACCTGATTGATTGGTACAGAGACCAGAAGCATCAAGGGCTCAAAGATGGCAATGCCCTCGTTGTCAGGAGAATACTTTATAATAAACAGTAGTTGGAAGGGTATAGTGGTCATGTAAAATCCCATGGGCATGTATAAATATTGCCCCTAAGGGCATAGTAAGAAGATGATCCTAGATTTTGAGGAGATTGTTGTAACACACTTTGTATTTGCCCATTACATCTTTGTGCTCCATCATTTTTTGTATTCGATTGTTTGAGTTTTGGTATGAGGTTTACCAAGTTAATGCCTAGAAAAACACATAGCTCTTTCTATGCATTTATAAATACACATGTTTGGATACATAGAAAAAACAATGTATTATAAATAGGAAAAGCATCTTATAATTTGAAATGAAGAGCGTAAATTAGTGACATACATTTTTTAATTACTCAATGCTATAGAATATTCTATATGATTATTGTTCTATTTTTTTAGACCATTAGGGCCTATGTTAGAGTTTAGAACAGGGCATTAATTTTTGTCGGCACGGCCCTGCTCCATCCTCGTGAATTTGTTGATGAGGCGAGGAAGGACAGGTGAATGGCGATAGAGCAGGTGCTGTGATAGGAGGAAGCTAACACACACGACTGATCTGAGTGCTTTAGATCCTCCTCCAACGGGGAGAGGAAAAGGAGGCAGGAATTAGTTTCTTGTGGTCGTTAGAGCTTTTCATGTGACGTGAGTCCTGAATTTGCTCTTCCTCTCAGATGGATCAACTCACTAGTAGCTGACTAATAATAGGTGTCTTGATATTTGTGTTGAATGACTCTAGTTTTGAATGCTATTTTTAGGATCTCGATCCCTCCTAGGTACTAGCTGACTGACTAAATGTGACTGTCGAGTGCAGCAGCTAGCAATATCATGTGCTGCAACATCATATGATCCTTGGTGCTACAACAAGCCAATGATTTCTGACTCCTTGGTGCTATACACCTTATATTTTATAGTTTGATCACTTATAAGGCTATGAGCTTATCATCAATGGTTTCTCCTTTGAATTTGATCTGAATTGTCTAGCAAGAGGTATCCATATGTGGTGGTGCGGAGTTGTGAGATCGAGAGATGGTGTTTATAGTTTCTCCAGGTAGCTTGATATCAAGGTATATATAAAACTGATTGCACTATTCTTGATATGCTTTTTTTATAAATCTGATATAACTAGAAATATTCGCGGCATTGCTGCTTATGGCCAATGTTGGCAGTTAAGAGCCTATTGCCAGTGTGGGCTGTTGAGAGCGTTGGTTGATCCTTTTTTCGTACGAGTTGTTTTGTCAGATGTAATAGATGGAGATAAGTATTCTTTTCTAGTAGTTCATGTTTGTTCCAAGTAATTAAACTTATTGGAGCAAACTATACCCAAGTGAGTATATATTGAAGATGAATGATCATGTTGCCTCTATCTCTTATCTATCTAGCAAGGGTAACAGGTCATGCAATGAGTACCAGCAGGAATGATAGCCATTGTTGCTTTATTGGTTATCGAGGTGCCAATGCTCAGATACACCTTGTCAAAAAAAAAAATGCTCAGATACACAAACAAGTATCATCAAAGATAGCCATTTCAAAAACTAATATAGCACGTCTTAGCAGAGGCAGTGAACATAATCTTTCTTCTCACATCGTCTATGTTGTTCCATGTTGCCTAATTTTTTTTGGGTTGTCGAAAGTGTGTTTTCGACCAAAATTTACATAGTAAGAGCGTTAGATAACAAAAGTCATATTGCACTACTGTAGCAAAAGCAGTAGTCCATCGTTGTACACCAAAATATCCTTCTCTTTTGTTTCCTTACGTGGCGCTGTCATAGAGAGGAAAAATAAGGAAGCATATATAATAAATTCATTAAAAATAGACAATATTTTGTTTTGTATTGAGCATCTGATGTTATATGTGTGTGTCTATGTTAATTAATTTTAAATTAGGTCATAACTCCAAATAAATCAGTGGGATCCAGGTGTAGGGACAAACCTGACATCTGTAGAATATTAGCAGAGATGGAAGTTTAATCTAAATTAACATGAATATACGATCTTGAATTATTAGGGGTGCAGTTAAACTTGAAGTAGAATTTGAGAAATCAAGTCAAGAAGAAAAAAAAAAAGGAAAATGAAAAAGAAAGAGACTTGCACGCAGTGGATGTAATTGGTTGCTGCACTCACAAAGTGCAGTTTGCTAATGGTCAGATATAACAACTGCATCATGAAAAGGTTTCAGATGTTCTATCCTTATATCATCAAAACATTTGTTCTAATTTGATATTAGCCTCTAAACATTGACTTACATGATAATTGTTTCAGTGAACCTCATTTCATTGAATGAATGAAGATCAGAAACTACATTGAAAGTTAATTTTTTCAGTCAACCTGATATCATTGATTGAATCAAAGCAGCAGCTTTTAGGGGAAAAAATGGCTGCTACAACTGTGATAATGTGCAACTGCTCAGCTGTAAAAGAAACTTCAACTGTGATATTTGACAGTCACATTGCAATGGCCATACCATTTCAGCAAGATAGGAGTACAAAGTACATTTTGAAAAAAAAAAAAGAAGAAATAGTGCATATCCAAAATTGTGGAAACTAAATATTTGCCTAATGGTATGGAAAATACATATATATTTCTGCCGGATTAAGTGTTGGGTTGCCATCTTCCATTGCTCAACTCGAAAGGCAGTGAGCACACCTCTAAGATGAGCAAATACAATTGGCCTCTAAATTTTGAAATTGACTATCCAGATATAAAAAAGTGAAGGCAAAGAGAAGTGATAGTTGAAACATGAGTATCCATTGTTGAGTGATGAATTGTGGAAGCGCAAACAGAGGCAGATCAATTGAAAGATAAATATGTAAACTATCACCATCCTGAAAACATGTCAAGCTTTGTTGATAGAGCAAGCTTTATTGATTCAGTTTGTTTATTAAATAGAGTGTGAGGCTAAGAATTCGTATATTCCATCAAGGCATTTTCTCGAGTAATTAGTGTACACGAAACATTTGCACAAAGTAATCATATGATACCATTTATGTGTTCTCAGATCTCAAGGATACCCGTTGTAGCAAACTAATTTCTATTGTACCAGCAGGAAGAGTTAACTGCAAACAAATGACAGTGGAGAAGGGAGTATGAGAGTTTTGTTCTCCCCTGTACCTTATGCGGTTATCCTGCTCTTTATGGCTGCCTGGGAAGCATCGTTGATTTCTCTACTTTCAACCCTTTCATTCAGTAGCAGGAGATGCAAGTGCACGTGGTCACCGACGAACTTTGGCTCTGGCTCTGTGGCAGTTGGCACGCACGCCAAGCCCAGAGGGTGGCGGCGCTGCAGGAGTGCAGGGGGAGGAGGGACATCGCGAGGAGAATGGGACGAGCCGTTGGACGAGTGGGCTGTATGGTGGCGACATGACGCCAGAGAGGCGGCCCCTGCCTGCGCCGGGTCACTGCTTTCTTCGGCTTTGGTGATGGCGGCGATAGGGATGGAAGGAATAGCAGCTGAGGAAAGAGAGAAGGGCCGGGTAAAAGGTCTTCGGGCCGTGACTTCTCGAGTTCTCACGAAGGCATTAGAAACGGCTGCAGCAGGTGCCACGTTCAAGTGCCTGATACCGTTGGTTTGAGATCTAATGGATGAGAATAAAGCAAGCGACGTGACCCAAAAGAAAGCCCGAGAATGGTGCACGTTTCGTAGCTAGAAGATATATAACCGATAATTTCAAGCACACAGAATTTGTCCAAAGTCCTTGCTTTGAGATTACTTTCTTCATGTAGAATGTATCCACACTTTAGGCCCCCTTTGGATTGAGGATGAAATGGAGAAAAATTGAAGGATTCTAGATCCTATAGGATTTGGTACTGTTCATTCCTTTGGATGGCACAAAACGATTACAGGAAAAATGGAGGAAACATTCCTATGGTAGCTATTCTAGAGGAAAAACGGAGGATTTGTACCATCCACTCCGACCTCTTGTCTGTACGAAGACCCAGGCATCCTTGGCTGTTTGCGTCATTTCTTTCCATGTTTCAATGTACGACAAGAGCGCAGGTGGTTGTCCAGACTATCCACTTCTCTACTATGCATGCATACAGTAGCTACCACTTCGCAGTACATAGACAAGCACACACATGGCGCATGCATTTCCTTTGCTTCTGCCAAAGGCCTTCCTATGGTTTTCCTGAACTGTTGAATCCTATAGGAAAGTATATGAATTCCTACACTTTTCCTATCCCTATTCTTTTCCTATCATACTTTCACCTTCCATCCAAAAGGGGCCTTAATTGGAACATCATAGTGATGTGAGTAGGGCATGCCTTGCTGACAATATTGCACCTAAAAATATGTTATTGTGAGGAATCAGTTATGCAATTTTCTGCACAGCAGATTTGTTTATTTTCTTATGAAATTTGCTCAATTTCCCTTGTTTTTGGCACCTGTCACATTTCAATTGCGTTGTCAATTTATATTTGTTTCCTTACCCTTTAAGTTGTAACATTTCATTAGTGTTATCCATTTATTATTATTTTCTTTACCCTTTAAGTTTCATACTTTCCTCATTATATTTTTCTAAAGAGAATTAGTAGTTCTGCCCCAAAGCAAAGCAACAGGAGAAATGGTTGACAGTGCTGATCATTGTGCTTCTATTGGTGAAAGGAACAGGAGTTCCATGC
>CM041634.1:3376047-3425728 GCA_023333625.1 Bothriochloa decipiens | reverse complement strand
CTGACCAATTTGATCAAACTGAAATTTTCTGAATGCATCAAGCCGAAACATCACTGAAAATTTCTGAATGCATAGGGAAGTCCATACAAACGATTTGGCATTAAGGTATATTGTATGTATTATGGACAACACAATTTCTATACTTGTTGTTCGGTACAAAGGTATGGTTATCTTAATTTTGGTCTGTCCCAAGAGAAAATGATCAAGAGTGGGTGAGAGGAAGATAGGCAAGAGTAGACACCCTCTGAGAAGTCCAGTTGAGTCATCAGTTGTATTCATGGCTTCCCAAAGAAGTTGCAATGGAACCCAATGTGGAGGATATTTGAAACGGGCGACATCCAAGATGAGCACCATATCCTGTCCGGCATGGTAGCCACCGATTGGGGAGAAATGCCCAGTTCCAGTCTGCATCATCACAAAAGGCGTGCATCAGTCTACACACAAATAGTACTACGTAGTTATCAAGTTATGTACAGCAATGGAGGATGATGAACTCATCAATTCAATCTAACCAAATGGGTACATGAAGCTAGTAGTATATGCAATAGAGGATGACGAACTAACCAATCCAGTCTAACCAAATGCGTACATGAAGATTAATTGGTGATAGTGATGTAGTGCAAGTAATCAGGAGCACAGGTGGAGCGTAGTTATGGCTAAACTGGGCGCCGGCCCCCCTTCCTCTACGGTAGCTTCACTGTAAGCATCATGTACTCCGACCAAATTTTTAGATGTCTCCTATTTTGGCCTGAGTTTAGAAGGTCCTGCATGCCTTCTATTTTGGGCTGGGTTTAGAAGGTCCATGCATGCAGGCCTTTGACCCCTCACATACAGTAACTCCGTTACTCAGCATCATGTACTCCGACCAAATTTTTAGATGTCTCCTATTTTGATCTGAGTTTAGAAGGTCCTGCATGTCTTCTATTTTGGTCTGGGTTTAGAAGGTCCATACATGGAGGCCTTTGACCCCTCACATACAGTAACTCCGTTACTCCCGTAGGCCTAGACGCCCAATTGATTTGCATGCGAGGATGTTCCGTGCACAACAATTTAACAGAGCTGTATTGAACCAAGCAAGCTAAGGCCAACTAGGCACGGACGCACGGTGGTGCTAGGCGCAAGCATGGCAATGGCTTGCAGCGTCACCAACTCGCCTGGACTCAACGCTAATAAATTGGCCCCCCCTGGTTTTGTGTCACGCTCCGCCACTGATCAAGAGAGCATTAATACGGGAATGTGATATTTGGGGCCGTAACCTGTTTGAAAGCCTTCCTGTTGTATGAAGCAATAAGATGGCAGTCCTGGGAGGAGACGCATCGGATGAGATGCCGCCGTAGATCGTCGATGGTGACCTGGTTGGCGCGGAAGGACTGGACGTCGGCGCCGGAGCAGTGCGCGATGCAGGCGACCTTGCCGAAGGTGATGCCCTGGGCCTTGACCTTGTCGAGGGGCTCGCAGCAGTCGAGCATGGACTCGTCGAACCAGCGCCAGGGCCCCTTCCAGGGGCGGCCCGGGTCGATGGCGAGCGCGTTGAGGACGACGGCGAGGGAGGCGAGGCCGCAGAAGGCCGGCTCCGACTGCGTCTGGAAGACGGAGACCAGTGGGAAGAAGCCCTCCATGGTGCCCGCCGCCAACGCCTCCGCGAATAGGCGCTTGCCCTCCGGCGAAGCGAAGTCCACCGCCGGCGGCGACGGGAGGACCCGCCTGTACAGAGACGCCACGGCCGCCGCCATCCTGGTCCCTTGGAATTCTCGCTGCCTCACTGTCGTTTCCAATCTTGGCTTCCCTCTGCGATGCTCTCACTGTCGTTTCCAATCTCTACAGACAACGACGGCCACGAACATCCTTCTCGAAAAATGACGACGGCGGCCACGACCCACAACCACAATGGACGAAGCCTAAAGTCCACTGCTGAATTTTTTTTTCAAATTTAGCACTTTTTTTAAACTATTTACATATCTGCCACGGTGAAAAAAACTATTTCCAAATCTAACACGTTTGGATGCACCACTACGTAAGACGTGGCCAAACCGAACTCACGCACCATGCATGGTGGCGCGTTGGAGCCGACGACATGGCACCTTTTTACTCCGCGGGGCCCGGCTTAGACGCGCCACCATGCATGGCGCGTACAAACCGGCCTACAGGCCCAGCCGAGGCCCATTCTCCCTCATTCTCCCTCCGCACGGTTTCGAAAACAGATCGGCGACGCCGCCTCATCGCTCCTCCTCTGCCGCCGCGTCGTCGTGCTTCTTCTCCGGCTGCTCCCCTGCGTCTCCCCGGCTCCTCCTCTGCCTCCCTTTCCCGTGTGGCGCCCCTCCCCTGCCTCCCTCCCTCCCCACGCCGGAGATAGCGGCGGTGAGGTGGGGGAGGCCTCCTACGGCGGCCATGGAGTGAGTCTGGGGCCGCCGTCTGCCCGCCCACTTCATTTGGCCTCACCCCCTACTCCCTGTTGGCGCCGTAGTCTCCTGCTTCCCTTCTCCCCCGCCAGCTGTCAAGGTGACAAGGTAATTAGTTTTTTAGTTAGTCAATGAGTTAGTTTGTTGTTTAGTTAGTCAGTCAGGCAGGCAGTTAATTACTTAGTTAGTTAGACTGTGCAACGATAAATTTATGAGGTCTGTTTGTAAATTAGTTATTCCCTCCCTTATGCATAGTTAGGTTTTACAGTTTTATGCATTGTTTGTTGTTAGATGCATTCCTTGTGGCGGACGGAGTTATGGAAAAAATAAGGTCGGCCTAGAGAATTGTACCCCGACGTGTCTAGCAAGGATGCCTATGTTCCTCCTGCACTCCCTGTCCCAAATTGAGATTGTGGAGAACCGGCTGATATTGGCCAATCTCGCCATGAGGACACAGCTGGCCGTTGCTACTACACATGCGGTAGATTCAATGTAAGGGCTTGGTTTGCTTTCATTGTGTATTTATTTATTGTAATAGTTCACTAACAATGTCTCTAACAATCTTGTTTTGTAAAACTATGAGAGGCGCTTTTTCTTTCAGTGGATTGACGGTCCGGACAAGTTCGACCCAAGGTACCTCCAGTTTGACGAGTGGTGGAAAGGGTCGCATAGTCCACCCGATCAATTCGAGCGGTGGGTGCCACCTCCCCCTGATCCCCCGCCAATGACAGCAGAGGAGAAGGAAGTAGCCCAATTGAGACGGCTTGAATCACCGCCTCGGTGCAAATGCAGAGATTATTCTGTGATACGTGCAGACAGGCCTAATGAGTTTGAATGTCCTAACCTCACTGAAGTAAGTTCAAATTATACCTCTTCATCTCTTTCTTAGTCTTTTTGCAAGTACTAATCTTTCATGTTTTAGGGTGGGTACTCGTTTCTGCGGAAGTGTAACTTTAGGGAGTGGCTCTGGGGTCCTAAGAACAAATGGCCGGAGCCGAAGGTGGACAAGAAGAGAAAATTGGTTACCCCTACTCCTCTTGTGATGTGCAAATGTGGTGTCGAAGCGCAGTATGTCCTACTTCTTTCGGAGCTTGGAATAGGCTATTGGTGCGGCCATATGGTTGATTACGATGAGGTTCGTTCATTCCACTTCTTGCTTACTTGATATCCAAACTTTGTTGTATTTGCTGACTTGTGTTAAATTCTTCCGTTTGAGCACAGAGCCTCAGGAAATGCAAGTGGGAGGTTTTTGACCATGTTGAAGACCAGAGAGAATACATGGGTAGACTCAAGCAAAAGCAACTCATGGACCAGAAGTTCAGGTCTGGTACTCAGCTTATGGACAACTACATTAAGATGCGAAAGCGAGCGCAGCTTGACTATGCCAGATGATTGGGTGTCCAAACCCCAAGTGCTGCTCAGTAGAAGAAAGACTGTGAAGCAGTGAAAAACAAGAGAGCATAGGAGGCAGCAGTGCATGCGAAAATTAAGGCGGAAAGAAGAGAGTATGAGGCCATCAAAGGCCTTGAAGCTCGCCTGTGTCTCAGTGAGTGTCTATCAAAGCTCATAAACATGTTTGTGGTTTGTCTTTCTAACTGTTTGTTTTGATTACTACAAAGATTGGATGCATAGGGCATTGGGATGTTGAGGTTGCTCGTTCAGCTTATCTGGAGCAGACGTGTAACACCTCTGGTGTTATATTAACTAAAACCTGCCATGTCATCATATGCACTGCAAAGCATTCATGACTAGGTCAACCTTGATGTACATTAACTAAAACAAGTTTACATTTCATAGGTTGATTGTGTTTCTAGAATGTGTTGTTACATGAAATAATAAAACCCTACTTTCGAATGTCATCTTAAATGCTTGATTTATATTCTATGTACTTGAGGTGTAAACCGTGTTTACACTAGTGTCAAGCATAGTGTATAAATTTAAGTCCAACCCTAAAAATGATTTCCATATTTGAAGTTGAATTTGGATTTCAAAGCTTATTCCCAAGCCTTGTAATTCAAATTTAAATTCAAATTGGAACGCTATAAAAATAATTTTCAAAAGTCAACTTGGTCAACTAAGGGTACTATTAGGTCATTGACCTAAAAATGTCCTTGGATGAAGTATGTGATCACTAATAACCAACCAATTAAATTAGAAACCAAATCGAGTTTGAATTCAGTTTCAAAAACCCTTATTTCAAAACCTAGTTTTATCCCCTTTTCTGTAATTCAAAATATATAAGGAATTTGGGGATACTCTAAAAAGATAGTTTGTATATCTTGACAAGAGATACAAAGTTGGTATATAAAGTTTTTCAAGTTTCCACAAAGAATTTTAAATAAATTTGAAAATATAGTTTTTCACCATTTGTCCCTTTTTGATTTTAAAACCATAATTTAAAAATTATGCATAATTTGGGAAAACTTTGTATATGAAAAAGGTTTAGTTTAAAATTTTAAACATTTCATAGTTTTGAAGATTTTCAGGTTTTATTGAAAAATCAAAAGTAATTTTAAATGTTAGTTTCTAGGGTTTTATTCCCCTTTTGAATTTAAATTCATATTTCAAAATCCAGACATAATTTGAGGATGCCAGTTAAATGAAAAGTGTAGTTCTTAAAAATTTAAGCAAATTCTATTTTTGGAGATTTTTAAGTTCTTATATAAATTTTGGAGTAATTTGTAATTTCAAATGAGTGGCAATTCTGTAATTTTCTTGAACAGCACCGAGACCTATCGACGGCCGCCATCGCCGGCTTCTCAAGCCGCGCCGCCGTCCATTGCCGCACATGCCACCACTGCTAGCGCGCTCCTGGACACGCGAAGCTTCGTCGTCGTCGTGTCATCCATCCACACCTCGCCTCTGGCCTATAAATAGCAAGCCAGCCGCCACTTCCCTTCTTCTTTCTCCCTGCCGCCGCCGCCGACGACCTTGCTCCGCCACCCAAATTCACCACCGTCGCTCCATCTCTGCCCGCTTCATCTTGCCTGAATCTTCGCCTTGACCTTGCGCTTCTTCTGAGCCAGTTTGTGCCCGCTCTCCCCGCCCGAGCCGCCCGCACGACGTCGTCTTCCTCGCGACCGGTCGCCGAGCAGCCGCGAGCTTCCTCGCCGTCCACCGCCGCCAAGGTGGAAAACATATTACCTTTAACCCTCTCATCATTTTCTCCATGCTTCGTTGCCCCTTATGCACATCTTGGTCGGCCTGGTGGTGCACAGGAAGCGCCGGAACGCCGTCCTTGCCACCGGAGCGCCGCCGCCGCCATCAGCGCCGCCGTCCACAGCTCAACTCAGCCACTCCGAACCTTCATCAACGTGTGCACCGTGCCCGTGTTGAGCTCCTGCATCTGTTGGTGCCTTCAATTTCTTCTATACCGCACCGTAGACGCCGGTCACCGTGGCTCGCCGTCGGCGTGACCTTGCCGCTCCGCCGTGCGCATAGCCGTCTGACCTAGAAGCCAGGGATAGCTCCATCTTCTGGCCCAATGCGTTCGAGTTGATGTCCTGCACCTGCCCGTGCCCTCGCCGTCGCCGAAAATCGCTCCGGTGAGCGTTACTGCCGCGCCCGAGCTCCGCCGCACCGCCATGGCCGCCGGCGTGGGTGCCGCCGTCGTCCCGCCGCTCCATTAGCTAGCCCAGAAGCTTTGTCTTGTTGTGGTGAGCCTGTAGGACCAAACCTCATCACCGGAGACCTCGCCGTCGGCAAGCAATCGCCATTCAAAACTCGGCCGCCGCCGGTCAACGTCGGGAGGATTTTCCTTTTTCCTTTTTCTTTTCCAGAAAATGTTTTAAATGCTATTTTCTTTAGAAAATCATAGTAATTCATGTATAGCTCTAAAAATTCTAAAAATTTTTGTGTGTGTTCTTTATGATGTAATCTACCTAGGAAAAATATGAAAATGCCAAATTTGAGTACCTTTTGTATATGTTAACATTAGCTCTTTTAATTAAAAAATGAACCTTCAATGATTTTTAATAAATAAAATAATTGGCTTTTAATTCTAAAATTTGTTTTGCCATCTAATTAGACCAAGAGATTTTCAAAATAAAATTTTAAGCTTAATTAGACAACTTTAATTTTTATGCCTTTATTTTATGCTTTTAAATAATTAATTAACCCCTTTAATTAAGTTTAATCATTATAGGAATTGCTTGACTTTTGGGTTGATTGATGACCTTAGGTCATTAACCCTAATGACCTTTGGCGCTTTAATTAATTGTTTGCGCTTGCCTAGATCATGTCATTAGGGCTTAATTAACGTTATTTCATGTGTTTAATAATTTTCGTGAATAATGTAGTTAACCCTAATGAACTTAGTAAGTATGTTTTGGGTGACTTGCAACTTTATCGTGAAGAAAAGTTGTACTCAAGCCTTTAATCTGGTTGTGCATCCATCGAGCATCATGTTTACTATTCAATCCTGTTGAAGCATATCATTGTATCGTATAGTTTCCGTTAACGGAGAGTTTAACGTTGTCACACCAGATTCCAAGGAAGAGCAGACTCAGGAGTTGAGAGTTGATCCAGAACTCGAGACCATCTACCCCGAATATCAAGACAAGCCCCGGATGCATTCAAACTCTATTCTATTTTATAAAAGTTTTATCGCTTCAATTATGATGTGTTGCATTAAGTAATAGGAGTTGAGTGAAAACCCACCAACTGCATTACCTGTCTTATTTTCATATTCCTTGTTACCTGTTCTAGAAGATGCGTAGTAATGCTTAGCCCTACTTAATTAATTAAGTGTCCAAAGGTAAAAGAATGAAAAAGATGAGTTTGGCTTTATCTGTTGAAACCATGATGATAGTTAATAAATCGAGTCCGGACGGCTAACTTGCATTGGAAATGGAGTCCCTCTGTAGTGTTTTCGTCTGTTGATGCCCTAGGTCCCGTGTCGATGGTGAACTGGTGATATCGAAAAACTAGAAAATCCACATGCATGAAGTGGTATACAGTGGGCCAGAGTCCCCACGTATGTCATGGAGTGACTTATAGTGGGCCAGAGTTCCCAATGCTCGCCCTTGTTGAGGCAGACGAGGCTAAGAAGGCTGGGAATAGCCGCATTGACCAAGTTGTGGGTGAGAGAGTGGCGGAGGAGGAGGATGACACTTCTAGATTGGACGAGCTCATCGCCCTTTTGAGGCAAATGAGGCTAAGAAGGCTAAGAATAGCAGCATTATACCAGGTTGTGTGTGAGGGAGTGGCGGAGGAGGAAGAGTATGATGAATTGTTCACCCAGGTCCTTGATGAAATTGAGGCCGCTTCTACAAGAAAAAGGCATAACAGAGCAACGCAGATGAGCCTTGCCCTACTAATGAGGTTGTGGTAGAGGACAGTGGTTCGGACAATGAAGACTTGTTTCCTGGTTATGTTTCAGATTTTTAGGGTCGTATGTTACTCTAGCTTCCTGGTAGTTGACTTTAAGTATTGGATCTCAAATTATGAGGACTTCTGCTTTGTTTTAGTGACCATTTTGTATTGGATCTCAAATTGTGCTTGTTTGGTAATGCAATGCATGTAATCTAAGTACCATTATGTGCTCCTTCAGGTTGTGGAAAATGATGACAAATTTAATGTATTCTCCGCTCGCAACATCTATATCTAGCATGTCAAGTTTAGAGTACTTGGAAAAATTCCAGCAACTCAAGCTGACGCGCCATCACTAGCGGCACATGAACACTGCACTGATGCGCCATACCTGGAGGCGCGGCCAAACCGAACTGAAATGACGTGCCACATCGAAGTTGCGAGCGTGACGCGCCACCAGGCATGGCGCGTCAGTGAGGCTTTGACATGCCTCCAGCCATGGCGCATCGAAGACGCGCTTCCAACAAAGGTGCATCTGTGAAGTCCTAACGTGCCTCCAGCCATGGCGCGTCAGTGTCGAGCACCTTCATAATTTTCTCGCGCTGCCTGACGCAAAGGAGCAGGAAAGCTCGCACACTTCATAATTTTCAGTCCGGCTTGTGAGAACCAAACCCAAATAGAACACTTCAAAGTTCGTAACCCAAATAGAGCATAACATGTGAGAACACTTCAAAGTTTCTAGCATTTCAAAGTTTGGGAGCGATGAGTTTACTAATACATTCAAGTTCACTAATACATCAAAGTGAGTTATAGGTACATAAGCAAAATGCCGCACAAGTTGTAGTTCATGTTCACGCGTTTCATGACCTTAAGACCCATACAACAAAGAACACCCCTAAGTCCCTGGATTGAACAGCTGCCGTGGACGCCTCCGCCTCTTCCTATTAGTAGAGATGACATTTCCAGTGAACGCAACATCGGTGTGGTCATGCTGTGGCGGTGCCCTTCTATGCTCCTCCTGTGTGCCGCTGGGGCCCTGCAACAGTTGCGTGTAAAGAATTTCAAACATAAGGACACAATTTAGATTCATCAATTTTAGTACATTACTTTGCAAACTAACCTGACCATCTCCCTGTGTTCCAAGCGGTGCACCGCCTAGGTGAGACAGTGACAGCACGTCCGCATCCCTTTGGTCCGAGTGGTGGACGTGAATGTTATATCTTGTAGCTTTGTCATCGCTTGAGTCGGTGTAAGCTGCAACGCCTTCATTGTACCCATAGTCATCTTCATCATCCGCAGGTCCCTTCCCCATGCTGTAATGGGGAGGTGTAGGCGTCCTTCTTGGTGGGACGGGTGGAACAACTTGAGGATCCCTACAGCTAAGCTTATGAGCGAGCTTCTTGCAGGTCCTCCAGGTTTTCTGCATTATCATGTGACACTGATATGGCCGCAATGAATTAGTGTTTACGTTGAACCTCTCCACAAAAGCTTCTAGAACAGAAGGACCATGCTCAGCTGCCTCCTCAAGACAAAACAATGCTTCATTCGACAAGTTCATCAATTGGTCTGACTGCAATTAAAGTTGAGTACGACAAGTTCATCAATTAAGTTTCCACCTTTCATAGCAATTGTAATCATGAAGTATGGACAACTATCAAAATTGATCTAACTCACCAAATATGCATGTAGAGGTCCTCTCTGCAGCTGTTTCTCACCCCTGGTGGCAACGTCGTACGCATCCTCAGCGATATCTTCACTAGAGTCAGCCCCAAGGTCTCGGTCAGTGTATGTAGAACTCAAGTGCGTCCTTGAAGTAGTGGCCAGCCACGTGAGGTACTCGTTGAAGATGTCTTGGTCGTGGGGCAGATCCTCATGACCCGCAACCTCCCCCGCGTGCCTGTTCTCCCACAACTACATGTACTCACAGTGCTTTTCGCGCCAATCCTTGTCGGTGTACCTCTTCTTACGGTCGATGTTGCAAAACATATATTGGAAGATATGGTAAGGACGAGAAACTGTATTTTTTGTAGTGCAACAAGTAGGCAAGTAATGTACCCATGCAATCTTTGGCTCGTCGAGTACTGTATCGGTGGGTATCCTGAAAGCTTTTCGAACTGACGACACACCCTGTTGGGCAGGTGCATCTCCACCACATGAAAGAAAATGAGTGGGGCATTCAAACACCACTCATTTGACTCCTCCCTAGTTTTAGGACTAGGTATGCTTCGAGTTGTGCGCGCTCCCACGGACACCAATTCACCTGCAGCACATGTTACCTTGATTACTTTATATTTAAGTTAAGTACAAACAAAAATAAATCTATCAAACCTATTCGAGCTATACCTGGTGATTTGTCAAGATGTCCATCAAGTCTGAATAGTCCCTGTACCACCGGGGTGCATGCCCCGTAACTACCCCAGCATCGAGCCACAGGTGAAGTGCTGTCGGCCGCACATCCTGGTGGTTCCATGCCTTCATTGGAGGTGGAAATTTTTAATATTAGTCAATCACAAAGAAAATGTGGCTTTATTATAAAAATAAAGACATTTGTGAACTTACCGGCAAACCATCTATCTTTGGCTTCCCCACAAGCCATTGTTCCCAGCACCACACCTGGAGAAGGTAAGCACAACCACCAAGGTTGCTGCTCTTACTGGTTCAATGGCACGCCGCACAAAGCTGTTGATACATCCAGGCAAGAACAGCACTGCCCTAGCTATACTCGGCTATGTTCTCCCACTGCTGCCTCAGTATATTGATGAAGACCTAGCTGATGGTGTTTCCCAACGAGTCTGGGAACAAGAAAGCACACAGGAAGTGCCACAGCCACACTCGGGCCCTCCTCTCAATCAGTGCCTCTGGAGCGTGGTTGCCCAACAGCCCAAAGTTCTCTTGGAGCCAGAACGAAGTAACACCTGAAGTCCTCTTGCTTATCATATAGTCCAATTAATCATACACAATTTTATACTTCACAGTATAAAAAAAGCAGACGATTTAATTTCATACTAGTTTCTTCTAGCTTCCTCGTCATCAGGTGGAGCTATGCCACAAAACTCAGTAACCGCGTCCTTCCAGCTATCGGGATCAATGATCCCAATCAAAGGTTGCCCCCAAACGCAGGCAAAGAATGTACTTCACGTCCTGCATGGTCATCGTCATCTCCCCAAAAGGGGCGTGTAACGTGTGGGTCTTAGGCTGCCACCTACAGGTTTACATGAAATCTCGAAAACGTTAGTTTGGACCATGATATTCTAATGTTTAGGTATACACCAAAGAAAAATACAAGCATCACCTATCCACAGCTGTAGTCAGAAGGGCCGGGTCAAGGTTCGGAAGACCGGCATTCACAACATGAACCAACTCAAGGAAGACCGCACATTGAATGTACGACGCGTACCGCTCGTCCCATGGGGGGCCCTTCTGATGCGAGCGTAGCCTCAGAACAGGCAAACTCACGTGGTCCTCCGCTATCTTGCGACCACGGTGCTCCTCGTCATAGTGCAACTCAAGAAGGTGGTACTCCGGATATTGAGCCATCCTGCAACAACATGAAAATAAAGAGGGTTTGGAAACAAACTTAAGTAATATAAATTGATAATTGTAATACAATTGAAATGCAATGCAATAGAATTGAAATGTAAGTACTAGAACTACAACAATTGAGCAACAAAAAATAAAAGTAATAGACCTGTTGGCCTTGTTTCCTATGCCTCGAAGCCTTATGACCAAGTTCGCTGCAAACGGAACAATGATTTTGACCACGCGGCTCATCAAAGTCCCCTCCCTCGTACATGTCATGGTCATACCCTCTCATGGCGTCCATGTCCCCCCTCAATCTCTTCTTCTTCCTCCGACCTTTTCCAAGCTTTAGAAGATCAGGATCAGGCATGTATTTCTTGCCATTATAAGGCGGCCACTGAGTCGGGTCCATGTATGGCTCAAAGGGCTGCTGCCATATACTGATGCAATTAGCACGGAGATACAATGGAGACATATATGGTGGTTCTTTGTGGTCATATCCAATCATCCTGCATGTTGTGATCATGTGATGGCAGGGGGCATGCATGATTTGTGGAACATTGCAATGCAAGTGCACTCCACTTTCTCAAGATCAACCCTGTAGGTACGACCACCATATTGTTCACCACCTAAAGGTGGTCCCACCCTCAGCTCGTACTAGGTATACCTGCCTGTCCGTAGCTTACATCATTTTGATTATTTGCCCAAATCTCTGCCTCTCTTAAGTAATCTTCTACAACAGCTCTGAAAGGACCTGCATTGGCAACTAGCCTATTGTGCGCCTTTTCCCACCTAGTCAAAAAATACTCGTTGCACTTGTGAAAGGAGTACTCAACTATACCGGACACTGGCAATGCTCGAACACCCTTGAAGACACGGTTGAAAGACTCCGACGCATTGGTGGTCATGATGCCATACCTAAAACCACCTTCATCATATGCAAGGGCCCACTTACCCTTCTCTTCCATTTGCTGGTTCAACCATGTCGTCGCCTCTGGCTTCATCATCTTCTCTAGTTCTTCATTTATTTCTTTGAACTCATGAACTATACGAGCACAACACAAAGCCTTAACCTTGTCACAAACCTCCTTCTTCCTCTGATGCCGCCAGAAATTTGTGGCAAAATGGTGCATGCACCATCTATGCACTAGAGGAAGATAGCCATCAATCTGTTCTTTGGCAGCATTAAGGAGACATGCGTGCCGATCAGAAATCATACATATCTTGCAGGAGTTGCCAAGCATGTGGACCCATAGATGCCGCATGAACCATGACCAGGAATCATTGTTCTCTCCCTCGGCCAATGCAAAAGCCATTGGAACTATTTGATTTTTAGGATCTGAGGCAGCAGCCATCATCAACACACCCCTGTACTTACCTGTCAAGAAAGTGGCATCCACAACCACGACTAGACAACAGTACTGGAATGCATCTTTCGTCTACTTGAAGAACCAGAAAACACGTTTTAGGACATGTATTTGAGTGGTCGTCTGCCCTACGGTCCTCAAACTGTACTTTCCTCCAGTATCTATCCACCACTGCATTCTAGGGTTATAAAATGCCATTGCAGACAAAATTCTAGGTATCCTGTTGTATGCCTCCTTCCAGCTACCCCAACAAATCTGCAGGGCAATCTGCTTAGCACGTCAAACCTTTCCATACTTGGCCTTATACTTTGTGAATCCTTTCAAGGAAATAATCAAGGAGGAAACATAAATCCTTTTAAGGAAATAATCAAGGAGGACACAGAAATGTCATTGTTGTCATCAACGAGGCCCAATATTCGATGGGCACAGTACCGAGCCATGAGCTGAGGATGGCTTTCATGTCCCTCGTTTGAGGCACAAGTGTGGGCTGCACAACCTTCGTTATGTGCTCTTTTCTACATTTGGTTTCTTTCGAGCATTTACCCTCCACGCACAACCTTTCTTGCATTTCACATAGTACAACACTTCTTGGTTCGAATAAGAGACATAGTATGGCCTGTGGTGGTGGACAACATAATTCTCAAGGAAAAGCTTCAAGTCCATCAACTATTTGAATACCATACCCTTCAAAAGTATTACATTATCATGGTTAAAGGCAGAGAAAGAGTCCCTACACATTTGCAGGCCAGTGTCACAAATAGCCATATCTGCATGCTTATGTCCCTGTAGTTGGGGACTCCAATGAAAGGTAAGTTAACCGACCTCAGCTGCATCAGCTCTCTCTCGGTGTATGGATCGGGTGGAACATATGACTGTGCTGCACTGAATGGAGCCCATGTATCATGGGTGGAATGATCATATGGGTCACCTGTAGCTAGTCTGCCTTGGACCGGCACTACATGAAGTTCTTGGATAGGCACCGGCATTGGCATTGCATGTTCCGCTGCTGGCATAGAATCAACCGGTGCTGCCATACCATCCCTCCCGCCATCCTCATTCGATGAGTCATCTGAATTAGAATCAAGTAAGTCATGGATCCCCTCCTCCTCCTGCTGCTCATACTCTTCCCGCTCAAATTCATTCACATCAAAGTCATCATTCATATGGCCTGGTGACCTAGTCAAGCAGTCATGTGGATCCATCTCAGGATGGTCCTGCATCAACTGACCATCCAAGTCCATATCCACCCCAACGTCACCACCACCATGGTCCTTGGAGGAAGGCACGTCATTGTCATCTATCAATTTCTCCACCACAACCTCAGCCATTTTACCATTGCAACCTTGAAGGACACGGGTGTACCGGACCAATGAGTCGCGTCTGACAAAGGCATCATAACATAGCGCGACCTAGTCGTCCCAACATCAAACCTCCCCTGCAGGGTGATATCACCGCCAAAGCTTGACTTCATTCACTGCATAAGCTCGCTAAAACTAGGAGGTTGATCAAACATCTCCAACTCTTCCTCCATACTAACAAACAAGCAATCCTCTTTTGTTACACTGCCGCCACAGAATACACGGACAAAACAGTCCATCTACAAAAGGAGGGTATGACGAATATTTAGAAGGGCTGCGAATTGTGAGAACACACCCAAAGAGAATACCTAACTACACTGTATACACTAAACAAACCACAAACAATGAACTAAACCCTAAGCACTGTATAAACCTAATCAAAGCATAGAACTAAACCTAAACCCTAAACCCTGAACCTCTAACTACCTAGCTAACTAACCATCCAATCATCCATAATAAATAAGTCTAATACATGAAATGCAAAATTCACAGATCAGCAAGATAGAGGCGCATACCCTCCCTGCTCGTCGATGACGGCGTCAAGCAGGCAGAGAGCCGGGTAAGCACACAGGGGAGCAGCGAAAATGGTTCCTCCTCGAACCTTGACGGCCGACGGCCAGGCAGCGGGGCCTGACCCCGGCATGGGCGCTCCTCTGCCTCCCCCGCTCACGACATGGGCTCCGACGGGAGTTCTCCGGGGGCGGGAGCCTCACGCGGCGGGGGAGGCGGCCTCAGGCGGTGGCGAAGGCGCGTCGTCGATCAGAGAAGCACAGTGGTGGGGATGGAGACGGGCTCAGGCGGCGGGGATGGAGTGAGGAAGCGCCGGCAGAGGCGGATTCGGCGGCGGCAGGCTACTGCGGCGGCGGCGGCGGTCGCGGGCAGGCTGAGGCGGTGGCGGCGGGCGCGGGTTCGCGATGGGGATGAGATGGGAGTTAGGGCAAGAGTGGGTGTGGGGGAAGATGGGCCTCGGCCTGGGCCTGGGTGGTTTGGACGCGCCATGCATGGTGGCGCGTCTGAGCCGAGCCCGCGGGGTAAAAAGGTGCCACGTCGTCGGCTCCGACGCGCCACCATGCATGGCGTGTGAGTTCGGTTTGGCCGCGCCTTACGTGGTGGCGCGTCCAAATGTGTTAGATTTAGAAATAGTTTTTTCACCGTGCCAGATCTGTAAATAGTTTAAAGAAGTGTTAAATTTGAAAAAAAAAGGCCGGAGTCAAACAGATGTTGAACCCCAGTTTTTTTAAACTATTTTCAAACAATGCTGACCTTTGACAGATACTAAATAGACAATCCATCTTTTTTGCATATTTTTTCAAAAAAAAAGGTCTACATGAATTTTATCAAAACTGAAACGAAGATTTGTAATTCTGTATTACTATTGACCATGATCTTGGAGTGGATCTGAATTTTGACAGCATTGAATCAGACACTTTTTTTTACCACTTCTCCTATATTTCAGATCCCTGATTTTTATTGTTGTTTAGATAACATGTAATGTTATCATAGTTTAAAAAATAATAATAAATTGTTTCCATTAGTCTTTTTATTGTACAAAATCTACTAACCGGTGATACACCCATGGATGCTCAGAAATTGAAGGCTTTGCACACTGACGATAGGTGAGTGGCAACTGGAAACGCCAGCTATTTGTTTTATTTCTATACAGTCACACGAGTTTGAAATTACAAGTATTTATAGAAGTCGCTGTATTTCCCCTCTTTGGCAAAGATCGGCATGTACATGAGTTACATCGATCACGTTTGCATAACATTCCCTGGCAGGACAAGTGTTGATAGCATCAACAGCAGGAGCTTCCTATACAATATGTGATCTTGCCAGAGGGGCATTGGAACATGTTGGTACAGTATCAGTATATACAGCGTTCTCCACTAAGTTGACTTCACCGACAGCAACTCCAGCTCCGCCCACCAGAGCGGCGACAGCCGCGGCGCTGCTGCCTCCGGCGAGATGCCGAGAGCTGGTTGCAGTTTGCCCACGACGTCTCTCATTGATAGCCGCCGCATCGGGTCGGGGTCAATGCACTCTTGGATCACCTCGCAGACAGCCTCCAGCTCGTTATCCTTGTGCTCCTTCAGCGACGCGTCCACCAGCTTGCTGTAGTTCTTGTCTTTCAGATACTCAGAAGCCTGTGGTGATGAGAAAGAACTTTAGAAGTGCAACCCTGCATAATTTGAAGAGCTGAGATTGGAAAATACATACCCAGCTGCATATGGGTTTATGATCATCTGGATCAGGAACCCTCCCGGATATGATCTCGATCATAAGCGTGCCCAAGCAGTAGACATTGTTTGGGAGATCTGGAGGAGCTTCAGAATGGCTGCTACCGTCCTCCTTTCCAGCCTTTGCTTTGGCAGCAAGTCCGTTCCATACACTAACATCTGCAACCTGCACCAGCAGAACACATTACACTATATTAGCTCAAAAAAATAGCCACCCACAAGTTAATTGAGCAAAATATCCGTGCCAGTTCCTTCACTGGAATTTATATTTGTTACTGAAAGTAGCATAGCTAGCTGAAGCTTGTACCTTGGCAGCATAATCATCTGAAATGAAGGTTGAGTCAGACCGCACATCGTGTATCGCAACAGGTGGACTGAGCTCATGGTGCATGTATTGAAGGCAGTATGCGATGCCCATGATGACTCTCATCCTTGCAGCCCAGTCCAGATGCTCAAATTCTTTGACTGCAAAAAAACAGTGCATTCAAGTTGAAGGGAACACATATGTGTATTAATTAGGAGGTTATGTGAAAGTAAAATCACTTACCATGAAGATGCTGTGAGAGATTGCCATGTGGAGCGAACTCAAACACCATCATTCTTGTGAAAGGCTCATTTTCTAGGCAATAGCCAAGGAGATTGATATAGTTCTTGTGGTTGACCCTTGACAGTGTATCTATCTACATGGAGGGGAGGATTATCAACAAAGAATTAGTATTGAAAGATCTTCTATTCTCAGGTAGTTTATGTAGAGAACAAGATGTTGCTAGTCATAAACCTTTTTCTTGAAGCATGTTTCCGCACTCCTGGACCAGTCTTTGCTCGATGATATGACAGTGGAGACAACACCAATCTCAACTCCGCTTGATAATATGCCCTTGAATACAGTACAGGTAGGATACGTATTGATGATGTTGCTAAAATTCTCACAAGCAGCTTCAAGCTCAAGTCTGTTCAGTTTTTGGGCACCTGAATACGAGAAAAAGAAATGCATTCAAGCACCTGGATACCCACCAAGAAAATCTAGAGTCTCAACGACCAAAGCCTCACAAAAGTTGCACAGGCTAGTGATCTTTGTATAATTGCCAATGCAGAATGTCATTCTTTTCAAACTTCGCATGCATTCACTTCCCAATTGTAAAATTAAATAGAACAATAACAATGTTTGACCTGTTACGAGGGCCTTCTGAATAGGGCCACTTAGCCCTGTTTTCCAAGGGACTACTGATGCATGCCCTCGCTTCCGCAAAACCAAAATTATCATAACTATCAGACCAATGAGCAATATTACAGCTGGAATTGTGATAATATATGCCCACTTGCTAAACTTTGTACCAGACATCTCTGTGTCAGTGGACTGCTGGGCCACTTCTGTAGACAACTGCTGAACTGCGGTAGCATCAATATCTTCGGGAAGCAAAGGTGCCAGAGCGTCACCATATACGCCCGGAAATGCAGGGAATGAGCCACTTCCTAGAGAAATCACATCAACAGGTCTCTGAATTTCTATTGGATTTTCTAAATCATTTCCCAAAAGAGCAGGCAGGTTGTCAGTTTCGCTAAGAAGCCTGCGGCGCATGGCACTTGCAAATGACTGCAAATTCTCCATGACATGTACCTCACTGAAATCTGAAAGATGTACAAGGATACAAATGTTAAATGCAGTGTAAATAACATAAAAGCACAAGGGCTGATTTTGCAGCATGAAAAATGCAAAATTACTTGGTACATTGGTGTTATATTTCTCTCGGAGACCACTGAGAGATATCCAATCCTTCAAGTCCGACTTGTACAGCAAAGACCTTTAAAGAGGTGAAGTATTTAGAAGCAAAGACTAGAAATGTTGGAAGCTAATATGGAGCACAGACAGAAGTGGCACCAAGTATATTCCCTTACCAGCACCCTACTTTTCTGCTCAAGCATCCTGCCTGAACATCAGCTACCACTTGGACGCCTTCTTGGAACTGATTATCATGAAGGGATCTGAAACATAAGAGTCCTTCATTATACCAAGGAATGAAGAACAGAGAACAGAGGACAGAAAAAGCCTTACAGTTGTTTGAGCAGTGGCATAGCCCCTAGTTCTTCTGGAATTGTTCCATCCAACTTGTTGCTGCTCAAATCTAGCACTTCTAGAGCAGACAAGCCTCCAAATTCTCTGGGGATTCTCCCGCAGAAGTTGTTCTTTGGAAGTAAACTAGATAAAATAAGGAGTGAGAAAATATCATCCACCACAAGGATTTGCGGTACATAATACAATGCACTAGAGCTAAGAAGTGACTAGATTGTGGAGATGAGTGTAGAAACCAACTCACAGGAATTTCAGACCTTGAAGGCTCCCGATCTCAGGTGCGAGAGTTCCAGCCAATTCTTGGCCTGTTAAGTTCCTGTATGACAAAGAAAATAAGAATCCAATGTACATGGTTTGTGTAAAAGTAACGACACAAATAAAACAATAGCATCAAATCAAATCGGCACAGCAGTTTGTGAAAAAATCATGCTAATTACAAGAAAGAAACAATATAAATTAGTTGTTTCCTAAATCTGATGTCCTCCTAATTGACAGTTGTAGCAAACTGTTAAAAATGGAACTTCAAAAATTATCAATAGGTTGTAGCAAACTATCAAAATGGAACTTCAAGAATCATCAAGAAGTTGTTCATGGCATCAATTTGTGTATGGAAATAAAGGAAAACCACACTTACAGAATCTCTACTTTACCGTCAAAGCATCGCACGCCGGACCAGCTACATGGGCTGCTGTCCGTGGGATCCCAATCCTGGAAGACACCATGGGGATCAGCCTCCACCCTCACCTTCAGTTCCAGCAACGCCAGTCCTAAGGCACAAACAGGACTCAACAGTCACAAATCACCAAACCGAATTCAACGAACCCCATCGCCAGCAATGTCATGTCCCAGACCAAAATTGCCTCTGGAAAATAAGTAACTGTTACCTTCGCCATTGATCGAACCCGCGCCGTGGCTAGCCTGTGGCTGGAGCAGCACCACGAGGAAGAAAAACAGCAGCTGGAGCCCAGAGCCGTGGCGAAGCCACCGCCGCGCACCCATGGCAACGGGAGCGCCTCCTCCCGGAGAATAGCAACGGGCAACCAGGCGCCAGTGCGATACCCACCACCGCCGGCCAAACCTCTCAGGTTCCAATAAAGGTTCCCGATACGGAGAACGAAAGAACAAAGACGAGGCCACCGAAGCGTTCAACGGCCAGGCACGGAAATGTTGGCTCAGCTTGGGAGTCGGTTACCTATCTATCCCGTGCTGCATCGCCATCACGCCGGGGTGCTGCATCGCCATCACGCCGGGGGAGAACAGACGCCTTGCCGCCTCGGTTGTTCCGGCGAGCTCGAGGTGCTCGAGCTATTCGCCGGAGCCCATTGGTCCCGCCGCACCGGAATGTGGTCCTGGCCTTCCCTGCCCCGGCGTTTCTCGCGCCGAGAAAATTGGGTTCCTGGCGGAGCAGCCGGATAGAGCCCTTGTCGCCGGGATGGGTGGTGGTGGTCGGCGGCGGCGGCGCGAAGGGGAGGGGGAGTTTTCGCGCGCGAAGGTGGCGGGCGGCGGTTAGATTCGGTCCAGGGGGGCGAGGGACAGGAAGCGAGGGAGCGTCCCCGTCGCCGCCGCGCGCGCCAAGCCACTGCCTCGGTGGGCCCTCGTGAGGAAAGCCAAGCCACCCCATCATGTATACTCATCACAGCCGTCCATTCCTCTACTCGACATCCATCCATCCCTTAATTTTATCTTTACTACCCCAGCATTCTTTCCACTATATGAATTTCGAGGGTAGAATTATTGAAATGGCTCAATTCGTGTGAAGAAAAGAATTCAGACACTTGGTGGAAAACCATGCATGTGATGGTGATAACTAACGAATTATAGAGTTGGTTCTGTGATGGTCAGGTAAATGGTTAAAAAAGAAGCTTAAAAATTATAAAGATGAGACAAACAGGGGCACAATGTAGCACACCATCTCACACAATACAAGGTGTGCCTCTTCTAATCTCTTTGCCATGACGAGGTCCCAAACTTCACTCATGGCGTGAAGTCGTTATTTGCGACTCTTATTAGGGAAATCAGTGATTTTCATGTGCGAAAAAAGCATTGTTCACGAAACATGGAAATGAGGTCAATGTTTAAAAAAACATGGAAATGAGGTCCAAGTATGCCTTTAAATATAAGTACCAGCATGCATATCAAAGAGCTTTTCGGGGGGGGGGGGGGGGGGTGGGGGGTGTTTGAAAGGCTTTTCAGAAATTACATATCTGCAAAAGAGAACAGAGAAGAGAAGCAAGAATCTCCTAATGCCTTGATGGAGATCAGAAATTACAAATCCAATCAATGTGTAGTAAGCAATGCTGGCATAAACTAATAGTGTGATTGTGTCAGAATCTTGATTAGTACTAGTACTAGTATTGACTGCCAGTGTAATGATTTAAATCATCCTTCACCCTGTCGTGCATCACTAACATCCTATGCAGCTAAATGGTAGACATGATGATGATGCAACTGATACTTACTGATGACAATAGCATGCCACTGGATCTGAATTGGCGTGTTTATAAAGGCACATCCAAGTTTCTTACCCACTTTCTGAAGCATGAGCTATCTAAGCAATCTTTATTGAAGAAGCAAAGTAAAGAAACTGAAACGTGGAAGAATTTAGATCTTTTCAGTGTTTTACAATCTGTTTGCCAGCAGCTTTCTTCTTGCTGGCTGATCATTCAACTTCGTGCTGGCACCGCTGTATGCTCCTTTTGAACAAGAATCATCAGAGCGGTCGAAAAGTATAGTGTAGTTCCTGCTGCTCACATCCCTGAAGTAGCATCCATCAGTTCCCACATACTTGTACACCTGATGGGTCTTCCCAAATCCGCCGACCACCAAATTCTTCTTCACCTTCATAGTGCCTTGTGCCGATTGTACATTCCGTAGGGAGCTGTACAAGAAGCCCAGCTTCCCACCAGAGGTCTTCTTCTCATTGATACCAAATTTGACAATTGAATCCAATGAGTACTCATCACCCACTTTATCTGAGGTTCCAGTATAAAGATACAGCGGGAAAACCTCATGGAATTCCTCAGAGAGCAGCACAGCAGAAGCATCCTTGGCAAAAATTCCAGACTTGGCATCGATTGTTTGGTTCACAATTTGCACAGTGCCATTCTTTCGAAACACATTGCTATTCTCAAAGCTGAATCTCTGGTAGAAGGTTGTGGTGACCTGCCCGTATGATGATTTCACCCATCCGGTGGCAGAGACGTGCCGACTTGCGCTTGTCACAAACTGCCCATCTAACCCAGTGAATTCTGAGTTCACACTAAGGTCCAATCCAGATGCACCATAACTGAGCAACCTCCCGGTTGTCTTCTCACTCTTGTGATCCAACCACAGATGCAAATTGGCATCAATGTACCACACATCAAGAGCATTTGTGACGCCAAACCCGAAATCATGCTCCTTGCCATCCAGGAGCCTGCCCAAGAATGGCGTAATGTCAATGTCATATGTCGGGAGGTTGAATGAGCCGACTCCGGTGATTGGCCTCCACAGCAGCGGGTTGACACCACCGGTGTAAATCACGGTGAATGGCCACATGGCGCCGACGACTTCACCATCCACCCTAGCTACGACTTCCCTGAATGCACCATTGCCGGGGACACCGGACAAGTTGTTGGTCTGAATGTAATCGTTGGGTGGATTGGTATACCAGAACTCGTCGTCGGAGTGGTAGGAAACGAAGACCTCAAGGACCGCCCTGTAGGTGTTGGACGGAATGGCGAGCTTCTTTGACTGCACATCGGTAGCGTTCTGGATGGCGAACCACTGCCCGTCGTTCAAGGGTAAGCTCCTTGAGATGGGCACAATCAGATCGGCCTGCTGCTGCTGCTGCTGCTGTGGCTGCGGCTGCGGCGGCTTGGCGTGGAAGTAGAGGTGGAGCGTGAGGTTGGCGTGGTAGACGCCGGTGTACGTCTTGTCGACGAGGTTGCCGAGGTACACCGCGACCTCACCGGGCTCCGCGAGGAGGGCGGCGTACCTGGTGACGTCGCGGGACACGGACCAGAGGATGCCGTTGGGGCGCGGCTCGGCGGTGCAGCTGCGGAGGAGCTCGGCGCCGGAGAGCCAGACGCCGAAGATGCGGTCGAACTGGCGGCCGCGGCAGTCGGCGCTCCACTCGAGCACGGCGAGCGCGAGGGCGCCGGCGCCGCTGCCCGCGGCGCCGGCGAGGCAGGACGGCGGCGCGTAGGCGGCGGTGACGGGGGGCCGGCCGTAGGTGGCGCCGAAGGTGCCCGAGAGGAGCAGCGTGGAGCAGGGCCCCGCGCTGCCGCGCGGCGCGCGGATCGGGCGGTCCACCTCGAAGTAGGTGGTCGGCGGTTCCGAGGCGTTCGGGGAGGCGGCGACCTGCAAGGACGCGCCGAGGCGGTGCCTGCTCCGCGGCGCCGCCGCGGCCGGGGAGAGGAGAAGGAGGGCGAGGGCGAGGAGCACGAGGAGGGTGCTCGAGGCGGCGGCGGCGGCGGATGGCGCCATGGTCGGAGCGGTGAGCACGAGGGGGGGAGCGGTGGACTGGCGGAAGTGGACAAGTTAACTACCGAGGAGTTTAAACGGGAACGATGTAATCAAGGTGGTTGTGATTTGTTTTTGGTGCGCAAGTTTCTCGCGGCTGGTGATTGACAGGTGGGCCTGGCTATAGGTTTAGTGATGATTTTAGGATTCTAGCGGAGCGTCGTTAGTCACAATATTCCTTGCGTTTTTGGATTCTTTCTTTTAAGTGCTTACCGATTACAGCTAGATAACAAAGGTAGCAATCGAGATCGATCGATGGCAACCTCCATCCCACAGATCTGGATTGTATAGTTTTCTAATTTCTAATTTTGTCCCACAGATCTGGAGTACGTGCTTGTCTTGTGCAATAATTTTGTCCCATTGGAAGAACTTGTTCTGCTGCTGTGGTTTGCTTTGGCTGTAGAAAACGTGGTATCATTTACACTGCAGCGAATGCTAGAAGCAACCGCAGATAGTAAGCCACAGCCGAGCAAGCTGAATGCTTGAAGTAATGCCAATACTAAGTTTTAAGAGTGTCCAGGTCCTAAAAATCTTATAGTGTCTTTCTTTATATGACGATGGGATGGAGTAGTCCATTAATACAAATCGTGTCATCCTCATATGCATTATTATCATCTCTAGTTTTGTATAAATAGCTTTGTTCACACAAATTTTCATAGATGGTTCTGTGTTATTGATACCGGAAAAAATTGATGACACCAAAGTACAGTACAGTCTTCCCTTTAAAGAACACAAGACATGGTTGTCTACAGAAGTAAGAGCATCTTCCAGTGAGGTATGGCAAGCGCCGCCATTTTCTTGGAATAACGACAGCAATGGAATATCTGATGGACTCCACTCTTTGTTTAGTTACATGAATTAGGAGGTGCTAGAATTACTATAGCACACTGTAGTATTTTATTTGTATTTATAAATAATTATCTAAATATTGATTAATTAGGCTTAAAACATTCCGTCTCGTAAAGTACAACCAAACTATGCAATTAGTTTTTAATTTTATCTATTTTATGTATTTATCGGTATTTTAATATGATAGAAAATCTTCTTTTGCATAGTATCAAATTCTGTAATCGGGAGATAACTAAACGAGTCCCCAATCCATCAGTTGTGTGTGGGTTCCGATGAATCATGCGCAATTGACGATCTTCCTATCATCATCCATCCAAATGCTAGCTCGCATGATATTTGTCCGAGAGTCGAGACAGAATTACCCGTTTGGATGCGAACAAAGAGAGACGCCGATGTCGCCTCCAGCTGGCAGGCATTTGGACACCAGTGGGGGTCAACTTTGGCCGGGACCAATCAACAGTTGAAGCATTTTGGCCCCGTTTCGCATCGGTGCGGTGCTTGGCTTGCTTTCCTCGGTTCCTCCTCCTCTGCCTGAGTGCCTGTGTTGTGTACACGACTGCACGTCCGTGTCCGGTCCTATGCAATGCGTGACGCACCGCTCCGGTGCGCGTCCTGGCCACCTGCTGCAGTTGAATTTGTGAGCGTACGGGTTGGTTTCCGTATGCAGTACAGGTCTTTTGCTTAGAGTGTCTTATCTTACTCCTAAAAAGAACCAAATGTTATCGTCATCGCCCCCGCGCTAATGACCCCCCACCCGCGCTAATCCCCCGCTCGCTCCCTGTATCGCCCGTCCGCGGAACCGCCAGTGCGCATGACGTCCAGTACAGCAACCGTCGCCCACACGAAGCCGGCCACCATCTCGTGCAGATCGCATCCTCAGTACACAGCCAGGCCGCCGTCCCAACCGCACCTCCGCGCCGTTCAGTCCGACGAGTCCAGCGCCGCCTGCCCTGGTCCCCGATCTTCAGCAGAACCTGGTCCCCGACGCTCAGGACCCACGTCCTCGACGATCGACGCCGCTGTGGACTTCCGTCGCCACTTGCCAGTTTCCTCTCCGATCGTCGAGGGTATATGATCGACACAGCCTCGGTCTTCCGTCGCCACTCGCCAGTTCCTCCGATCCATCGCGTCGAGGGTAGACGATCGACGCCGCCGCGGACGTAGGGACGAGGTACGTACGCCATCGATCTTGTTTTGCCGTGGGCTTGCTTCGCCGCCCGCCGCCGTCGGCGCTGCCGTCCGTCGCATCCTCGAACCCTCGCCGTCGAGGGTAGACGATCGACGCCGCCAGTTTGCCTCGCACGCATCCACTAGAACTGCCTTGGCCGTCGTTTGGTTTTGCCTTCGCAGTCGCTAGATTTGCCGTGGCCGGCTGTGTGCTTCTTGCCGCCGCCGGGATATGTGCTTCTTGCCGCCGCCGGGATTACCGTGGACTGCTGCCTGCTGAGGTTGGCGTACGCGTACGCCCTTGGTTGTTCTCTCCTGCCTACGTTCTGGTTCCCTTGCTGATGGCCGGCTGCTGCTGCTACTGGTACTGGCCTGCTGATGATGTACGTACGTGCTGATGGCCGGCTATTGCTTGTTGCCCGCCTGCTGCTGATATATCGGCTGCCTTGGCTTGCATGGTACTAATATGCTGCATGCTACTGTTCCTAAATGTATCTGTGTTCTGTGAATTTGGTTTCTAGCTTGTCTTGGTGGCCGCCAGCCAGCAGATTTATTGGATCCTTTCTTAAACACTTGATTTTAGATATCTCATGGACGACATTTTTACGGGGCACAATATACTTTCTAAAATAGAGGGCATGATAGTCGCCTATATCATTACTGGACCAAAGATGAAATAGGGATGGGACCTTAAATTGGACCTAGGCAGAGTACTTTGCTCATCTAACTACACTGGACCAAAGATTACATGGAGTAGTAATGGTGTTTACTCCTAACTAAATGGCTGCTTTAGTATTGTTACAGACTGAATTAAATTGTCCTAATAGCAAACCATCTGTTATCCTTGGCTTGACAGGGCACAAGTTTTACCTATGCTTAATTATGCTCCTATTGCTGGAGCGGTAACTGAGATAGTTCCTCTATCATATATGCTGATTTTTTTTTCCCAATTTTTTTCTCTGCATCATATACTTCATTCTTAGTCCACTATTCCTGCTCTCACTTTCTGTATTTTTGCTGCTTTTACATGATACTGAAGAAGGTTGATAATAGCACAAATAAATGATAGATTTCTTATCTAAAACTATGTTTGATTCTAAATGAAAGCAACTTTGCCTGATTTTGGTTGTGTGTGGTTGGGTACACTGACATGCCTTTGTCCACTATTTTGCAGGCTAAGTGTTGAGGCTGATAAATGATGCAGGCTTGGATTCATACTGCCGCACCATATTGAGAGGAAGAACAGAAAAAGGACGTGCTTACATTGACAAAAAAATGGTGGAAACGAAAAAACTACTTCACTTCCTTGGTAGTTGTCATTTGTCAAAATCTATACTCTGTACTCTTCATCATATTTATCCTTTGTATTACTTGCGTGCTTTGCATGGCCATAGTGGGAAAACACAGCATGCAAATAAAGGCCGCACATTGACAAGCATACATCTGCTGCACCTGTCACCTAATGACAAGGTTGTTTCAGTATAGTGCTATAGCCCTGGCAGCAAAGATGAACCAGAAAGAAATATAAATTCATATAAATTCAGTTTTACTGAAGTTAGGATGACAAAATGGGAATTCATTTAGTACCAATAGTTACAAGAAGCCTAGATTAAATTGGGATATCAGGAAGCAAAACAAATATCAAACAGTTTTTTCTTGCTTCGTTTAAAATCACTTTGAAATCTTCAGTTCAAACGAGGTATGTAACTTGTTACTGAGTCTAGGGGTTGTTCTTGAATAGTAGAGTTATATTTTGCAATTGCTGCTCTCATGTTCTTATATTCATAGATTGGATACGGCGTGATGAGGTTATCTAAAATCCTGGCTCTACTCTATTCTTGAATTGGCTCTTGGGGTTTTAAAGTTTGATCGGAGCTTAGTCTAAAAGGATGGTTCATCTTTGGGTCCAGTTGAGTTAAGCACTGATTATGCGCAGAGCTAATCTTTGTTGAGTATTAATGAAATTATTCTCTATCCATATCACCAGTAGATGAACTATCACTGGTTGCATTGTTAACGCTATTCCTTGCATTGTCATTGTACTAACCCATACTCTTTTTTTGATGTTTTGGATACAATATCTCATTAAATTGCAGTGAGTTACTTTTTCCTCAGTCTAGGTGGAGTCAAAAAAGTCATTTCTTTATTAAAACAATAGTTTGAATTATGCATTTTAATATTAATTATTTGTAATGAGATAGGATTTTATATATATATTATTTCATTGGTTGTATGTTAACAAGTGAGTCACGTTGGTTGCCATTTTATAAAGGAAAAAAACAAATACTATGGTTTCTTTGCTAACAACAAAATGCAAAATTGTGAATCCGACATTCATACATTCTCTATCACGCGACATCCAGCCAATACATCGATTTTCCCTATACGTTGCATATCCGTAGCAACGCACGGGCACTTAACTAGTATACAGTCAAAGCTCATCCATGCATTGGTCTGATCGACAGACCGAGTGAGCATAACGCTTTCAAGCACTATAGTTCACTTTATCCTAAACGCTATGTCAGGTACTCTTTTTTCTCAATACATATGTGTTGCTATGTAGATATATACTATGTCAAAACATGTAATAAAAACTAGATATGTAAAAAAAACATCATGATTTGAGATAGAGGGAGTACGATAACTAGCAAGAGTGGCCATGGTCATGAAGGAACCAAAAATGAAAAGACATCGACTTAATATAGCATGTTTAAAACTCGGGAAACTGCTTTTATTCATTGGGTTTTCTGTGAAATCAAATTGATTACTATGAAATTCCTACTCGATCCTATGAAATTCATGCGCCGTAAACATGGGTGAAGCTATACTATAGTTAGGGGGACACATGTACCCTTAAAAAATTGAAAATCAGTGAGTTTGGCCCTCTGCCGTGGGAGACGGAGGGCCAACATCATCTTGGTCATGACACTTATCCTCTCTACGCCCGGCGACGGCCGCGGGAGACGATCGCTATCGGACGTAGAGAGGATAAGTGTCATGACCAAGATGATGCTGGTCATGGAGGAGCGTTGGACGGCGAAGAAACGCATTGCTGCTCCGGTGGGTGGTGTAGAGAGAGTGGAGAAGGGACGGGGGCAAGCGAGAGGCCGTGTGTCTCACAGCTCTAATGAGGTATATTTATGTTCTCTTGTGAGCGTTTGGTGCTCCTGTCAAAAATTCGACACGTGTACTCACTCCCTTTCCCAAATTCGCAAAGCATTGCCACAGAGGGGGCCGGTTTACTCTATACTCTTTTTTATTTACTATACTACCTATAGTATACAGTTTTGGTGTCCAAGGTCATGAAGGAACAAAAAATAAAAGACATCAACTTAATAGAGCATGTTTAAAATGTGGGAACATTCTTTTATTCATGTGTTTTTCCAGTGAAATCAAATTGATTACTATGAAATTCTTGCATGATCCAATGAAATTCTTGTGCCCTAAATAGGGGTGAAGCTACACTATAGTTAGGAAGGCATATGCACCCTGATAATGCAAAATCAGTAAGTTTAATTAAAATTCCACCATATATGCCTTCTCTCCTATGGCATATCTATGCATTTAATTTGCTCTAGTTTCGCTAATGACCCTAAACAAGTCCTAAAAGTTAAGACGAATCTAAGAAATCTAAGGATTTTGTTACCGTATCAGTCTAGGACACGGGACAAAAGTTAAGACTTCATCGGATTGTTTGTTTTTGAAAGGTTTGTCAGGAATTTTCATTTCGGTGGAGATATAACAAAATTTTTCATCAAGACTCAAGAGCATGTTTGAAGTTCATGGATTTCTCAAGAATTCTACTTCGACTGAGGCATATAGTATATAGAAATAGAATTCGACAAAAGAATTCCTATTTTACTACAAATTATATATAAAAACAAGTAGTATTAAATTACATAGCCAGCGGTTTTATTTACACTTTGCCACTTCCTGTACTACAGGTCTACTGCTCGCTACATCACATCAAATCTTTTCTTATTGGATTCAAAAAAAATCTTTTCTTATTGAGAGGCTAATTAGCACATGAAAACGACCCATCATCTAGGACAGTATATTTTTTTTAAATTACACGTACAACGCAGACGCTCATAACACATACGCATACTCATCCCCTATGAATACACATACGTAAACCTATCCCTACCTCATATGAGCACCTCCGAAGGACTGAGCAGATGGAAATTCCTGAAGTCACCACTGGCGCCTCATTGTCGACGAGAACGTCGCTTACCACTTAATGCGTAACGCCGGTAAATCCTGAGAAAATCTCAAAAAAAAGGTGCAAGCACTAGAATTTAAATCCTGGTGGGTAACGTCCCACTAAACCGTCTTACCATTGAACTATAAGCCAATTCTTTTAGGACTGTATAATTAATAATTGCGGACCGGATCGCCAAACGAACGACATTTAGGACAGGCTCATTTAGGCCCATCTGGAGGGTGCCTGTCATCCGTGGCCCATGGGGCCAAGCCTCCCAGGCTCGTAGAATTTTTTTCCTCTTTTTATTTGTTTGATATAATAAAGAGGCTCCCAGCATTGTTCCCTGTCCACGATGCTTTAGAATTTTATTCAACGTTAAAAAAAACACGTTGTTTCCGTGATTCTGTGCTGTCATTCTCAAGCAACGATTTTGAGCCGTCTACCGGCTTGCCGGCTTGTGAATTGTGAAGCAAATGCTACTCGAATAAACCGTTTCCATATGACAATAATGCTTCGTCAAAAACGTATTCACGTAAACTAAAGTGTTGCTAGTGGCATAAACTACGTAAGTTCAGGTGAATCATGTGCAATTGACGATCTTTTTTTTTTTGAAAAGAGAATTGACGATCTTATTATTAAGATTTCCTTGTGCAGTGCTATCACCATCCATCCAATTCAACGAGGCATATATTGACCCAAATCTGGTCAAGTGCTAGATCGCACGATATTTATCAGAGACATAACTGTACCCGTTTGGATGCGAACAAAATGACACAGCCGATGTCGCCTCCAGCTGGCAGCCATTTGGACACCAGTGGAGGTCAGCTTTGGCCGGGACCAATCATCAGTTGAAGCATTTCGGCGCCGGTTCGCTGTGTTCGACTGTCCTCCGGCACCGCCGCACCGGCCGGCAGCATCGGTGCGGCTTGGGTTGCCTTCCTTAGTTCCTCGTTCCTCCTAGCCTGTGTACACGACTACACGTTCGTGTCCAGTCCTACGCTACGCGTGACGCATCGCTCCTGTGCAGCTGTGCTCCTGTGTCGATGCGTCCTGGCCACCGGCTCAGTTGAATTCGTGGCCTCAGCGGACGAGCTTCAGCTCGGTTGGCGGCTTCTCTGTCGTGGGACGCTGCATGTCAGGAGTTCGACTCCTACCTGCCGCACCAGGGCTAGTCCCTACAATAAAATTTTATTATCTCTTCATATGGTGCCATAATGATCAGAACGACGTGTTCGTCGTCTACGGAGTTCTCGGTGACTATCTACGGAGCTCTCGGTGACTCTGTCGATCTCGCTAAAGACGTGATCTTTAAGCTGTGTAGTTATAGGTCTTAATATGTGCATAGGGGTGTGAGTGCTTGCATATGTAAGAGGTTACATGTATTCACACATATTCAGATATTACAGTTGTACTCAGTCGAGAGGCTTAAAAAAAATTCATAGCCTCGAGAGCCGAGAGCGTGCCATACGGGTTCCGTACCACGTACAGATTTGTTTTGATTATTAGCGTGTCCTATATACAGCCAAAATTCATCCATATATTTTTGGTGATCATGACACTTTGAAAGTTTGACGTACTAATTCTCACTTATCCTAAACGTCATGTATATGTACTATTTTTTTTGAATATGTAAAAAATTTGTGTATTTTTATATTTAAGTAAAAGAGTTTATACAAGCGTTTTTTGTATTTTTGGGAGTTACAAGATATTACATGAAGCGTCGCTTCCATCCCTAGGTGTGTTGTAATTGTTTCATATGGATGTTGCAAAAATATATCGTGATGCTGCATATATTGCAATGGTTGTATCAGTATGTTGCAAGATTTTGTTCCCAGTGTTTCATACGTTTATTCATACATATGTTGCAAATGTATTTATTTGGGCATTATATTTTTTCCCACATGAGTTGCAAGTGTTTTATCTGAATGTTACGTATGTGTTACAATGGTACTGTGTGTTTTTTGCTAGTGTTTTAGATACATGTTTCAAGTGTTTCGTTTGTAAATGTTATGGCATGTTTGAAACGCGAGGATTTCATAGGAACTTCATAGGAATTTCACATGAATCAGTTCATTTTCATATGAAACACATGATAAGCGAAAAAATTCCCATGTTCCAACATGCCCTCAGGTTTGGATGTTTCAAAGTAGATCGGGCGTAGTAGCATCTTCCTCATCGCACTCGATGTCTCACCCAGATGCTTCTTTCTCCCCTCGGTGCCGGATGGGCATCCGAACCATAGGCGTGGTCAGGCGCCACCGCCTACCCTTCTTGACATCTAGGATGGCGCGGACCTCACATAGGGCACACAAAATGGAGTGTAGACCCGGACGTCCGCTGGGCATCCGGTTGCTAGCACTTTTGTATTTTAAACTCAGAGTTCAGATACGGTATCGAGCCATTAGAGCCGTAGAGGGACGGAGTGTCTTTTCTTCTACCCAGTATAAAATGAGATACTTTGTTGCATTGGGTAACCTAAAGGCTGTGTTTCGTTGGGGGAACATCACCTTCCCGGTGCTTTAAGCACACGATAAAGTCATAAAACTTATAAAAGTTAAAACAAACCAATGGTTTTGCATGTTGTGACGACCGTAGAATAGAATGTATGTGTGGGTTTCAAAAATACCTACCTGCTACTAATATACTCAAATACTCAATTCCACAGCTTACCAAGTCGTGTCTTTGTCTCCCGTACCTTGTCTAGGACATGGGACAGAAAATTGATATTGAAGACTCGAGCAGAATTTTAATCCGGCGGAGGTATAGCAGCCTTTTTCATCTGGAGCATGTTTGAAAACCTGAAATTTTTTAGGAATTATACTTCAGCTAATACTCCCTTTGTTGAAATTATAAGATTATTATTTTTAAAATTATAAAATATTTTTCCATATTAAATCTATAACAAAATCTGAATCTAGAAAATCTAAAATGTCTCATAATAAAATAAAGAGAGTGGATTATAAGGTTAATGAAAATAGAATTCGAGAAAATTTAAAATAAGTATATCAATAATTAAATAAACACAGCTAGCGATTCCCTTTACATTTTGGGGTTATACCTGTACTACTACTTGCTGCATCACATCACATCTTTTCTTATTGAAAAGCTAATTAGCACATGAAAATGACCCATCATTTAGGACAGCATAATTAATAATTGAAGACCGGATGTGGGCCAGCAGGCTAGGCCGAGCCAAAGCCAGTACGGTTTGTCCACCGGTAGAGCGTTCCATTTACACCCTGTCGCTTCCCCGGCCGTTATCCACCAGCCCGCGCGGCGGAGGCGCCGACAAGGCGGTGTCGGCGACAGGCGTCAGCGGCCGAGCGTACCGGCGCAGGACGCGTCATGATGGTCGAAAAGCACGTCGTAACCGACGCTGCTCACGTTCCTCAGGTAGCAGCCGCCGTCGCTGGCGCCGTACGCGTACGTCTGGTGCATCCGCCACGACGCGCCCACCACGGCATCGTCCCGGAGCGTCACCTCCGCCGCCGCCGCCTGCGAGTTCCGCAGCGTGCTCGTCGCCGCCCCTCCTCGTCCCCCGGACCGCGTCTCGTCGAACCCGATCTCCACGCGCCGCATCAGCCGCTGCGACGACGTGCCGCTGCCGTCGCCGCCCAGGAAGATGTAGAGCGGGAAGCTCTGGTGCACTTGCTGCTGCTGCGCGGACGCGGCCCCGCCGGTGACGGACGTCAACGCGTCCGTCGTCTGGTTGATCGCCTGCGCGCTGCCGTGGCCGCTCACCACGTTCGTGTTGGAGAAGCCGAACCGCTGCGTGAACGTGGTGGTGATGTTGCCGCGCGACGAGCTCACCCACCCGGTCGCCGTGATGTTGCGGCTCGCCGTCGCCTCGTACTCGCCGTCGAAGCCGTCCGCGGAGTGCGAGACGATGCTGCCGGACAGCTTCGGCGCGTCGTAAGCGACGAGCCCGCCGGTGGTCTTGGAGCTCTTGGGGTCCAGCCACAGGTGGAGGTTGGCGTCCACGTACCACGATCTCTGCGCGTTGGTCACCGCAAACCCGAGCTCGTGGTCCTCGCCGTCCAGGAGCTTGCCCAGGAACGGCGTGAGCTCGACGTCGTAGGTGGGCATGTTGAAGGACCCGATGCTGGTGATGGGCCGCCAGATGAGGGGGTTAATACCGCCGGTGTAGATCACCGGGAACGGCCATATGGCGCCCACGACGTCGCCGTCGAGCAGCACGGTGACCTCGCGGAACGGCCCGTTCTGCTCGGGCGTGTTCATGTACCAGAACTCGTCGGCGTCGTGGGACGAGACGTAGACCTCGAGGACAGCGCGGTACGCGTTGCGCGGCACGGCGACGCGCGCGGACTGCACGTCGGTGGAGTTCTGGACGACGAACCAAAGCCCGTCGTTGAGCGGCAGGCTCCTGGAGACCGGGACGACGGCATCAGCCGCCGGGGAGGACCGCGCGCTGGCGCCGCCACGGGGGCGGAAGTAGAGGTGGAGCGTGAGGTTGGCGTGGTAGACGCCGTTGTAGGTGTCGTCGATGAGGTTGCCGAGGTACACGGCGAGCGTGGCGTTGCCGGCGGCGAGGAGGGCCGCGTAGCGGGTGACGTCCTTGGAGACCGACCAGGCCACCCCGCCGGGGCGGGGCTCCGCGGTGCTGCCGCGCAGGAGCTCGGCGCCGCCGAGCCACACTCCGAAGGTGCGGTCGTACTGGGCGCCGCGGCACTCGGCGCGCCACTCGAGCACCGCGAGCGACACCGACGACGCGCCGGATGCTATGCACGGCGGCGGCGTGTACGCCTCGGTGACGGGCGGCTTGGTCATTGTGAAGGCGAAGGAGTGCGAGAGCAGCAGCGTGGAGCAGGAGCCCGAGCTGCCCCTAGGCGGGCGGAGCGGCCGGTCCACCTCGAAGAAGGTGGTCTTGGACGACGACGCCCTGCTCCGGCGCGGCAGCGCGGCCTCCACGGCCGCGATGTCCTCGACGGAGAACCGGAGGTCGCGCGGCGATGGCAAGGCGGCGGCCGAGTTGGAGAGCAGAGCAACGCAGAGGCAGAGGCAGAGGAGAAGTGAGCGGTGGGCAGAGGAGGCCGTCGGCATGGCTAGCTCACCTCCTCAGTCCTCACCTCACTTAGCTTAGCTGTGGAGGGAAAAGCCGAAATGGTAGGCGTTGCATGGAGGTGGTGTCCGCTTGAAGGCTGAGGATTTAAACCCGGCGAATTGCAGCGACGAAATTATATTATATGAATAAATAAATTAAATAAACCCCGAGCAATAATATCCGCCATTATCTACAATCTAGGGAGGGAGAGGCGGCATAAACAAAGTGTATGTATCAATGTATGTTGTTGTGAGTGGCGTATAATGGCAACGCAAAGTACTTAGTAGGTAGATGAATCATGCGGCTTTTTAGGACACTTCGACTTGTCTACCAGTATAACCCATAATGATTAAACACAAAAAATAAATCAAAAAGAACAGAGAAAGGTCAAGTACAGAGGTTCTTTGACTTTATCGTGTGCTTAAAGCACCGGGGAAGGTGACGTCCGCCAACGAAACACACCCTGATGCACATTCTGAAAAAGGAAAAAGAAAACGTGAGAGGTCAAAGACAATCTCAAATAATATTTACGCCTACGAAAACTTGTATATTTCAAAATTCAAAACAACTGCACTGCATATACTTGCTCTTTCTATGATGCTTCTACCCACCCACTTCGGAAACTGTTTTGCAGTTCTGACAACTGCTACTATCTTCACCTCTCTTATGAGGCTTCTCTTTCGTTTGCCAGAACTTAGCCAGCCTCCAGGTGTTTGAGGTGCAGCCATTTTGTAAAGGGGATTGTCCCAGTATTTCCTTTTTTGCTCTTGTGCTTTGCTTCTTCCAAAAAATCAGACACATTACATTTTCATTAGCGATAATGGAAATGGAGAATCGTCCTCGGTTCAAAAAAAAATATACTTGCTCTTTCTGAAGGCCAAGGGTACTGGTTACGCAATGCAAGTATTCTGTTTTATACTTTTTTATATGAACTCAGGCTCCACAACATCACAAGCAACAAAAGTTTTTACAAATTCAAGGAGGAAGTTCGCCCACACATGGTGCTCACCGGACCCCAAATCAAACCAATTCTAGCCAACCATGTCCAACCGAGTGGCAAGTTCGTGGAATGGACATAATACCACTACTACACACAAAATGATCGTGCAAAAGATCTCGAATATCACAAATCAACATGCTTGATTAGCTTAAAGCACCGGAAAGGTCATGTCGCCTCAACAAAATACAACCTTTTAGGTTACACAATGCAACAAAGTTCCCCATTTTATACTGGGCTAAAGAAAAGATGCTCCCTCCCTCCACTAGCTCGAAACTGTATCCAAATTCTAAGTTTATTTATTCATAAGGATTTGGTCAATTCACTAGATGGTTAAACTAACCAAGCATGTCAGGTCGAGGGCCGGTTTATAACATAGAAACTTTACATAAATGATACAAAGATCTTGTACAAATATGTTCACTTTTAAAGAAAATACAGAAAAAATCCAATATTTGAAACATCGAGGAGGATGGACGCAAGGCGTTCAGGTGGGAAGCCAAACGGGTGTAGCACCAGAAAGCGGGTTTGGAGGCGGCGGCGCGGCGGAGGGGGAACGGGGCTAGGTTGGACATGGGCGCAGTGGCGAGGAGCTGGGGAAAGAGCCTCGTGGAGATGCAGTCGGGGCGGTAGCATGGCATGGGTTGCGGAGGCCCTTCAGTGGCGATGTGGCTTGCGAGACGATTTCTCTCTCTATCTCTCTTTTAAGAGAGAGCGTTGAATAGATGGATGTCCTCATCCTATCATTATCGTTTATAACAGCATGTGTGACTCGCTGATTTGGATGGTTAAACTAATCAAGCATGTCAAGTAGAGGAGTTAAATAAAACGTTGAGAACAAAGATCTTATACAAACCAGTTCAATTTCACAGAGAAAAACTCATAACATAGAAAGATTCCAATATTTGAAACGGTGCTTGATGAGCTTTGTGTTTGGGGGGTGGGGGTGGAGTTATACTGTATTGCACACTGCCGTTGATAAAATAAAACTAGACATTCCGTTGCACTTAGATCCGGAATAAAAGCCACCAAACGATTCGGAGAATTTATTAATCTCCGTGCTGAGAGTGCGAGGGACCCAAAACAGCGGCACGTGCACTCCCCGGTTCCACTCATTTGCAACTTTGCAAAGGATGAGTCAATACTGCGTCGGCCATCATCATCAGCAGGATCACACACTTGTGCGTGTATATATTTGTATAAATGAAACTCGTGGTTGATAAATAATCTGTGTTTTGGTGTACTACTACTACGTACTAAGCGGAAAGTACTGTCTCGGCCCCTGTTTCTGTTCCTGACGGACGGCACGGCCCACAGGATAGTTACTACTGTCGGCCGCTCCTCGTCAGAATCAGAAGACCAAGACACCAGCTGGCCACAAATCAAGGAACATTCAGCATCAGTCTAAACATGTGTCCTACTGGTACTAGGCTAGCAGGTAGTGGTAGTAAAGCTAATGTTAAAAATTAGACTTGAAATTGGTCATCCGATCCGACTTGTCGAAGGAAAACAAAACAACCAAAATGTATCTGGAGGGCTGAGGGCTCAGATCATATTTTTTTGGGTCTGATACTCTGATCTGACCTCCTAGCATTTGATCAGGTCTACAAAAGAGATGCTCCGGGCGCGGCTGCAGAAGCGGTGCAGTACCTGCGTCTGAACGACGGAGAAATCGTTCGAGAGCTATATGAACGCGGAATTGGAAAATAGTAGGATGGTGTTTTTGGTTTACAAACATGTCAACATGACAGGACATGCACAAGCTAGCACATCACAGCGCCTAGCTTCTCAATGATGCCCATACATCCACTGGTCAGTGTTGTGTTGTGCTTGTGCAGTGTAGAAATTAATGGAGCATCGGCCTCCGTGGATTAGCACACCTACAGTACAGAGTTACTACGAACACACAGTACTCAGGTCTCAGGCATGCACATAGCCGGCTAGTGCAACCACCACTCGAGTGGGGTAGTTAGATTAGCAGTTATAGTTACGCACCCAGCAGGCTTTGCATTATCTTAGTCACTTAGTGCATGGTGCAGATCATTTCCCACCCACTCGAGAAATGCAGAATCGATGATAGATCATCAGTGTTTTTGGCTGCGTGACAGGTGGGACCACGGTCCTTGCTTCTCAGTTCTGAGCCTCTTGGGCTGAAAAAAAATTCTATGGGTGTGGATGAGGGCCGTGGGTTGTGCTTGTGCGCCCCATCTTTGGCTCTTCCAATGTATTGCTTGGTTCTTTTTTTTTTCCTCAAATACGTAAAAAGATTTACGCATCTTTGTATTTAAGTAGAAGAGTTTTTACACCCGCTCTTTCGCGCGTTCTTGAGAGTTAACATATTACATGAAGCGTTGCTCTCATACCTTACCTCCTAAGCGGATTACTCACGAAATAGACAACCTATAGTGCGCGCACTGGCATCGATCGATGAATCGGCGGTGGCGCTCAAGCGCGGGTGCCGCGTCGCCCGCGCAGGCTTCGTGGGCGTGCGAGGTCGGGAAAGATCTCGCGCATCGACTCGGTGTCCACGTCCACGGGGTCGTTGCCGAATGTGGCCTCGAACTTCTGCTTGGCCTCCGCGTCGTTTTTTCCTCAAGTTGCGCCAACCATTGAATGATGAGGGCTTTCCCTCGTCTGGCGACCGGGACGTTGGCGAGCGACTATGCCGCTATCCGCGCGCTCCTGAGGAGAAACCTGGACGGTGGGTCATAGACCTTGGTCCGCAGCAATGGTGTTTCAGGCACCTGCAGCAGGGGCATAGCGGCCTTCGTCAACATTCGCTGGGCGAACCCTGCGATGCTTGGTTCTCCTTTGGATGTCAGGATTCAGGACTCGTCAAAGACCTCTTCAGCCAGGGACGAATAGCAAAGACCTCTGCAGCTGCGATCGATCATCTGGATGAACCTAGCTACTCACCAACATGCACGCCAAAGTACCACCAAGGTATCAGGAGACGATGAGTAGCAGTAAAGGCTAGTAATAACATTCAGCAGAGAGTTAAAGCAACAACAGTATGGTAAAGATATCAATTTATCCATCATCCATCCATCATCAGCTATCGATCATTATGTTATATGTTCTCTTGTAGTTTGGCAGTTTGGCTTTGTTAAACCAGAAGGTAGCAAAGTGAGAGTTCTTACAACTACTTTCAAATTGTAGCACTACAAATGAGTATATATGTATGCAGTAGGTATATTAGTCAGAAATTAAAACCCATCACAGAACTGTGGAAGAGCAGTCCAACAATCTGCAAGCCGAGGCCTCCCAGCCTTCCAGGCCGCTTGTTGCCTCTTCCCCATCCGCAGAAGCCCAACTGCATGAGAAGACAAGCGTCACCCTGTCTCCACTCTCCGGTTCTGCACGACGTCTCCTCTGGTCGATCAGAGAGATTCCGCGCCGGCGCCGCCACACCACACCAGACGAAGTCACCAAGACGTGAACCGGTGAACGCGAGAAACCATTCAGGAGACCGCAGCGAACGAACCTGGTACTTGATTTCCATTATTTTGCCTAATTGCACGAGTAGTGATCATTTGTCCTTGTCCACTTCTGAATCCTGACTTGTCCTCTCGGCGAACAAAAAATACAAAATCCATGTTTGGCCCATTGCTACTTTGCCGCTTGTTGCCGCTTTGCCTGTCGCCTTCGTTGCCTAGGACCTGATCCTGATGTACAAGTTCATCACAATTTGCCTAATTGCTAATTGGGCAGCATTGATCTTGATGTTGTTCTCAATGAGTTTGTTTTATAAGATTATCATCTGGAATCATCTAAACATTTAGGCACCTGAAATTTAGCAACTACAGTACTACCTTGGAGCTCCTTGGACGAACTGGTGGAGACTTCCTGAGCTGAGACCTGGCATCCAAAGAGGAGAACAGAAACAGACAGAACCAAGCAAGAACACACCTCCAACACCACCATTACAGAAACAAGGTCACGTGCCACGGCTTGTTGCAGCATGCCAAGCAACTCGCGTAGGTGTGCCATCTCAATCCGCTGCTGTTATTCCTCGCCAAGCAACCAAATTTGAACAGGCAGTATGTTAACTATATGGAACTTTGATTGCAGTCCAATACCTCTTTTTGCAGGGCTACCACCAGCTTTACTGAAAACCACGGCTTGTTGCAGCATGCCTCTTTTTGCAGCCTACCGATTATATATAAACGAGTACATACAAAGGAAATAGCTTCTGAAGTGGAAAACAATCGAAAGCGGTAAAGACGAAACTGTTTTGAGGCTAGACTAGAAGTTGTAGCCACCAATGGTCCAATACTTACATGGTTTCCTTTTTCACGTTCTCACCGGACCCAAATCGGGTGTCCGTCCACCATCGCCCGGGCTCCCACCGCCGTGCTACACCGCCTGACGCCGACGGCTGGCAACGGGTGCTCCCGCAATGGCCTGGTTCCAGGAACATGAAGCAACAGCGCGCCGTCCGACCGGCCAGACCTCACGTGCGCCCCAGGCCAACGGATGGCCGGTGCTTCAACTGCTTGGCACTGCGGCATCGTGTCGCGATCTGCCACCACCCCCAGCGCTGCTTCAACTGCCACGGCAACAACCACCTTGCACGCGACTGCAGCAGGCCGCGGGTGGCGCAGGGAGCGCGCCAGTCTGGCCAATAGCCGGCCAGGAACGACGAGCGATCTGTGCGCCAGCGGCGGGGAGGCGGCCCCGGCGTTAGTCATCCTCCTCCACCACCTCCAGCTGGGGCGTCGGGGCGCGCGAATGGGAGGACAACCTCGCCGCTCCATGGCAACCTTGAGGCCTCGGCGGGGTTGGAGACATCGTCGCTGTTGTCCTCCGACAACGACAGGTCGAGCCTTCGGTTCCCCATCGTTGTCATTACTCATGCTGGCGTGATGGACCCCCTCTTCTATGCTGCACATGCGGCCATCACCGCGGCAACAGGGCTGCAGCTGGGGGAACTCCCAGAGAACTTCATTGTTCTCTGTGGATCCCAAGCAGTCGCGGGCCGGTCCTGTCCGGAGGAGCGCACCTCCCCTTCCCCGCGGAACGGCAACACAACGGCTCCCTCACGCCCGTGCCAGCAGAGCCGCCGCTCGCACCGGCACAGGGGCCATTGTAGGCCCACATCGTCTCGAAAGGTGTGGAGGCCTCACGCTCAGCCGACCGCCTCGGGTGCCGCTGAGGATGGCTTTGGCACCGCCGTTATCTCAAGTGCCTCCGGAGCACCCGCGGTGGACGACCACCATCCCCCGCCGGTCGACTTGGCCACCTCCTCCCTCGGTCTCGAGGTGGGGGACACCTCCACCGGGGTCGAGGAGAGGGGCATGGCCAACACGCCCACGACAAACGACCACGCTCCCTGCCCTGGCCCGAAGGACGATACCTCGGCCAGGGTGGATGCTCCGGCTGCTGTCCCCGCGGTGACCATTGTCCAAGCATCCAGTCGCCAGGCGGGGAGAAATGCTCGTCATGTGGCATCTTAGACTACTTGAGGGCATGCCGGTCGAGGAGGTGAGACAGGAATACCAAGCCATGTACAAGTCAGGCCCATGCAACGTTGAAGCCATGCATGAGGTCCTCCCCGACCCCCAGCTGATGCGGAGACGCCGTCGCGGAAGCCGCAAGCAACCCGTCGACCAAGTAGACGTTGGGGGTTGCGAGCCAAGTTGTCTAGTGCGTGAGTAGTCCGCTTAGAACATAACAAATAGGGAGGACGCACTTCATGTAACATCTTGGCCTCCCAACCGCGCTACGCGCTGATGTAAAAAACTCTCCTTCTTAATACAATGATACGCAAATCTTTTGTGTATTCGAGAAAAAAACTTTCTCTGTGTTTGCAAGTCCAAATCTTACAAGAGGGGCGGCTCCCAGTGGTGACTACTGATAACTATGACTTCGACTGCAGATGATGCTCTACACTCTACAGAGAGTTGACCCGTTGACCTGTTGCAAAGACTAGCTAGAGTGCAATGCTTCACGACCTAATCCTCCTTGGCTCCTTTTAACACGAATTCCACAGCCGACGAGCCGCGCGGCATTGCCTTTTCCTCTAGAATCCATGGCCATGTCATTCGTTCACCTTGCCATCCTCCTCTCCCTGATCCCGGCCGCCATGGCCTCACCTCGGAAGCTACGGGTACCTCCAGCCGACATGACCGAGCTCGATGCTGGCAGCACACCGTTGTCCCGGACCGACGCGTCACGGCCGACCACCTTGTTCGAGGTGGACCGGCCGCTTCGGCCGCCACCGGGCAGCTCCGGCCCGTGCTCCACGCTCCTGCTCTCCACCTCCTTCGGGTTCACCTTCACCAAGCCGCTCGCTACCGCTGCGTACTCGCCGCCGCCCTGCCTCGCCGCGGCGGGCGGCAGTGCCTCGGCGATCTCGCTCGCCGTCCTCGAGTGGCGCGCCACCTGCCAGGGAGTGCAGTTCGACAGGATCTTCGGCGTCTGGCTCGGCGGCGCCGAGCTCCTGCGCAGCTGCACCGCCGAGCCGCGCCCGAACGGCATCGTCTGGTCCGTGTCCAAGGACGTTACCAAGTACGCGTCCCTCCTCGCCGCCGGCAACTCCACCCTCGCCATTTACCTCGGGAACCTCGTCAACAGCCAGTACACCGGCGTGTACTACGCCAATGTGACGCTCCACCTCTAGTTCCGGCGCGCGCATACTACGAGGACGCCGCCGGCGCCGGCGCCGGCCACGGCGCCCGCCGACCTCATCGTGCCCATGTCGTGAGGCCTGCCTCTGAACGACGGGCTGTGGTACCAGGTCCAGAGCGCCACTGACGTCCAGTCCACGAGCGTCACCTTGCCACCCAACACCTACCGCGCGGTTCTTGAAGTCTACGCCTCGGGCCACGGCGACGACGAGTTCTGGTACACCAACACGCCGGGCGACGCCAACGGCCCGTTCCGCGAGGTCACTGTTCGCGTCGACGGGGTACTCGCTGGCGCCGCGTGGCCGTTCCCTGTCATATACACCGGCGGCATCAAGCCCCTCCTATGGCAACCGATCACCGCCATCGGCTCCTTCAACCTCCCGACGTACGACGTCGAGCTGACCCCGTTTCTGGGCAAGCTGCTGGACGGCAAGGCGCACGCGTTCGGGTTCGCGGTGACCAACGCGCTGGACATGTGGTACGTCGACGCCAACCTCCACCTCTGGCTGGACCACGGGAGCGTGGCCACGACGGCCGGCCTCATCGCCTACGTCGCGCCGTAGTTAGTGGTGAACACGACGTCCGCGCGGTCCCGCGGCGACACGACGACGTACCGCACGACGGCGAGCCGCCAAATCTCGGCGACCGGATGGGTGAGGTCGTCGTACGGGAACCTCACGACGAACGTGACGCGGACGTTCACGTTCGAGAGCAGAACGCCTTCACCGGCGGCGGCACCGCGGAAGTGGTAAACCAGACCACCGTCGTGCACGCCAGCGTCTCCGCCACGGACCCCCGCACCGGCGTCGTGTACTACGCGGTTCAGGCGCGCCAGGACTTCCCGCTGTACCTGGACTTGGAGGCGGACCGCGTGACCGTCACGCACGGGCTGGACGAGACGACCATGTCCGCCGGGCGGTGGTCGTCGGGGCCCCGGTACCGGTCGCTGCGCACCACGCAGAGCAGCGTCGTGGAAGAGGCGCAGCGGCGACGCGGGGACGGAGCGTCGTGGGGCACGCGGCAGACTTACAGCTACGAGGCCGCCGACGGGTGCTACTTCAGGAACGTGACCAGCAGCGGTTACAGCATCGCGTCGGACCAGTCCAATGAGGTGTGCGCCAAGGGCAGGGGGCCTGCCGGCAGTGACGGAGCTTAGTGAGGGCTATAGTGGTCCATGCCCCGTCCCAGAAAGAACACTAATCTACCTCCTCTCTTTGCACTCGATATCACATTGCCCCCTCTTTTCGTAGCCAATGTGAACCTAATATCCCTATCCCCCCTACTCCCTCCATATCTATCGTCTAGGACAAAGTTTGAGGTAAACATTGAGAATATAATTTAAAATGTATTTATGATTTATTAAATTTAGAAATATGAAAACTATATGAATAGATTTGTGAGAAGCCTCGCAGGGCGAGTGAAAATCGGATCGGGCCCCGCGTCGCTCCACAAGGTGACTCAGGCGGCGTCTCGCCACGCCGCCGCCAAAGACCGCTGCCTGCGCTCCTCCGCTCTGTCTCCACCTAGCCAGCCCCGGGAAGCCCGACCGGAGGCGAGGATGGCTGCGGCAGGGCTGGGTTTCTTCTCCTCCTTTCTTCCTCTCTTCCATGGAGCACCAGCAAGCTGACGAGGAACCGTCATGGGGGAGCTGTTCCCGCCTACATCGTGGAGGCCGGCACCCTGGGCAGGCTGGGCGGCTTTCTTGGCTGGTCGGTGGCAAGGCTCCTCCGATTGATGGTGGAGGCGGTGGCGCCTGGCTTAGGGAACGTGATCTTGATCCTATCGCCTACATCGTGGGGGCCGGCCACTTGGGCGGCTTCCCTGGCTGGTCGGTGGCAAGGTTCCTCCAATTGATGGTGGAGGCGGTGGCGCCTGGCTTAGGTCACGGGATCTCGATCCTATGACCCTTGGGTTGGGGGCGGCGGAGGCAGAGCCGTCGCGTGATTGGGCTTCGACGGCTTTACATGTACAACGGTGGCAACCGGCCTAGGCGAGTACGATGACGGTCAGATCAAGATGGAGGCGGCAATCAATGGCGTAACAGTTCGACAATTGGTGGGCAATGGTATTACTACCAAGTTTCGACGGCAGTGACACCTGTGGGCACCACTTTCCTTGCTGGAGGCGTCGTCTTGTCCTTCAGGATCTCTCTGGTGAAAACCCATCTCCAGTTCTCTGGTGGGGTGATGATGGCGTCTGCGGATGTCATTTTGCTCGTCAGAGACATCGCTCTTGGAAGATCCCTTGGGTTGTTGGCTTTGGTGCCGGCAACGAGATGGTGTCTCCCTTGCATATACACTAGGTGCTTCGTATTGTTACCAGGGTACAACATCTGGTGTCTTCAATAGTAGCCGGTTTCCAACAATCTTTCAGTACCCTTACTAGGTCTGATAGACGTGTTTTGGCGGCATTGTCTCAACGTTGGTGGTCATATTCCTGTGGAATTGACATCACAGATCAAGTCAATTTTCATGTAGACTACTCGAGTTCCTTGTTCTGGATGTATTTTCCTTCCGTCGGCTACTTTTATTTTAGTTTTTCCTGTTGTAGTAATTTGGCCTGCTGCATTCTTGAAAGAGGAAGACTGAAGCTGAAAATACAATTTCTTTTATCTAAAAAAATATGAATAGATTTGTGCTCTCCTGTTATGTGCTCTTTCAGTGATTCAGTCAGCTCTCCTGTTAATGTCCCATCAGATATATGCCTAGAGATACATATACAAGTCGAGAAAGACAACACATGTTGTGCTCCTCCTAGAGATACATATACTTGGACAGCATTTCTTATTCCAATGTAATACATTTTATGATTGTTGTTTTTTTCATCATCACTTTACGTTCATCACTTTGCGAAAAGGATAAACCAATAACACATACTACGTATACGGTCGGTAGCTCGCTCTTTCAGTGATTCAGTCAGCTCATCCAGTCCTAGGAGGAGCTCAGCTGCGGTGGTCCTGCAGCCGCCGCCTGCTCGGCAATGCCACCGGCGGGCGATCCCTTCACGCAGACCTCGTCGGAGTGATCGGACACCACGTCGTGGCCATGGCTGGTCACGTTCCGGAAGTAGCACGCATCGGAGGCCTGGTACCTGTACGTCTGGTGCGCGTCCCACGACTCCCGGACTGTTTCCCCGTACTCGAGGTCCACGACCCCGGCACACTCCTGCGAGTTGCTCAGCGACCGGGCCCAGGACCCCGACCGGCCGGCGGCGACACGGTCCTCGCGGAACCCGAGCCGCACCTTCGTCACCCTGGTGTATGCGTCGAAGTCGGCGTTCCCCACGTCCACGAACCTGTACAGCGTGAAGCTCTGCTGCGCCTCCTGCGAGTACAGCACGCCGGCGCAGTCCACGGCGTGAGTGGCGGAGTAGGCGTCGATGGTCTGGTTCACCTCCGGCCTCAAATAGCTGTCGCGGAAGCGCATGGTGTTCTCGTAGCCCAGCCTCTGCGTCCACGTCGCCGTGAAGTTGCCGTACGACCGCGTGTGCACCCACCCGGAGGCGGAGACGTTCCGGAACGCCGTCGTGTAGCCGGAGCCATCGGGCAGAGTCGCCGTGGCCGTGTCCAGCGGCGGCGCTTCGTAGCTGACCATTCCCGCCGCCGTGGCCGTGACGCTGGGGTCCAGCCAGAGGTGGACGTTGGCGTCGACGAACCACGTGTCTATGGCGTTGGTCACCGTGAACCTGACCTCGTGCTTCTCGCCGTCCAGCAGCTTCCCAAGAAAGGCCGTGAGCTCGATGTCGTAGGACGGGAGGTTGAACGAGCCGATGCCGGTGATCGGTCGCCAGAGCATGGGGTCGATGCCGCCGGTGTAGACCACGGGAACGGCCACACCACGCCGACCAAGTCTCCGTCGATCTGAACAACGACCTCGCGGAACGGGCCGTCGTCGGCGTTCCCATACCAGAACTCGTCGCCCGACTGGTAGGAGAGGTACACCTCGAGAACGGCACGGTACGTGTTGGTCGGCACTGTGACGCTCGCCGTTGCGTCGTATAAGTCGTTTAGGATCTCGAACCACAGGCCGTCGTTCAACGAGAGGCTCCGCGATATCGGAACGACGGCGTCGGCGTCGCCCAGCCCGGGCGGCGGCGGGTGGCGAAAGTAGAGGTGCAGCGTGACGTTGGCGTTTAAGACGCCGGTGTACTCCTGACCGACGATGTTTCCGAGGTACACGGTGAGGGTGGTGGAGTCGCGGGCGGCGAGGAGCGACGCGTACTTGGTGGCGTTCTTGGAGACCGTCCACTCGACGCCGCCGGCGCTCTGGATGGGAGGCTCCGCTGTGCAGCCGCGGAGGAGCTCGGCGCCGCCTAGCCAAACGCCGAAGACGCGACCACACTTGTCGCCGCGGCACGTGGCGCGCCACTCGAGGACGGCGAGTGAGATCGCGGACGCGCGGCCGCCCGCCGCCGACAAGCATGGAGGCGGCGAGTAGGCGACCGCGGCGGCGGGCTTGGCGTACGCGAAGGAGTGCGAGAGGAGCAGCGTAGAGCACGGGCCGGAGCTGCCCGACGGCGGCCGGTGCGGCCGGTCCACCTCGAAGGAGACGGTCGGTTGGTCCGGTGCATGCGGGCGCGGCGCCACCGCTTCGAGCGCGGCGGCGTCGTAGGCAGGGCGACGGAGCTTGTGAGGGTGCGAAGCGATGGAGACCGGGACAATGGAAGCCATTACGAAGGCAAGGAGGAACGGCACGTAGGAGGTGGCCATGGCTGGTGCGTTAGGGTGGAGGAGAGCGAGACCCCAGCTGCTTTGGCGCGCTTCTTGCTGTGGAGGGGGTTTAAAAAGGGCGGTAAAGAGGAGTAGAAGTGAAGCAGAGCGCACTCCATTTGCAGGGACCATGTTATTCCCTGATGGAGTGACGGTAAATTGGACTGCAAGTCACACAGCTACACTTGGCCTTGTTAATTGAGGTAATGGGGCGTAATGATGAAGTTAAATGTTGGATGGAGATAGGATTGCAAGTTTAACTTAGCATGGCCCAGTAAAGTTATTTGCTGGGTAATTTTATTTCAATCATTTTTAATTCAATACTTTAATAATAATTGCTCCTAATTTTTCTTATAGATCTAACCCGAAAGTAATGTTGTTGCGCCATATGCATTGGCGTTGGCGTGACAACATCTGTCATGTTAGATGGCATTTTCGACATGGATTGTCACGTCACTTCTGTTGCCGTGACAATTGTTTTATCACACGAAAATGGTGTGACAAGATTGAACCTTAAATAAAGCATAACTTTTTGATATGACATCAGGTGGAGAAGAATTGAGTCTTTTTCATTTGATGACATTAAGATGCTAACAAATAATGTACAATTTTAGGAGTATAATAATCGCATACTAATGCATGTCACATTAGAAAAATAGTATCTTTTTTTAATGAAAATACTCGTTATATCAAAGTTGTAGTCCTCAATGAGATAATATCCAGTAATATTATCCACATCATAGGTCGTTAAGATGCTCAAAAGATAATATAAAATTTTAGTAACATAATAATCACATACTAGCACTTGTCGAATAAAATTACTTTTTATCAAAATTTTAGCTCTTAATGAGATCTACAACTTCATTGAAAAATTATTTTTATTCGGCATCAAATAAGAATTATTTTTTTCTAAAAGGATAAACTTTGACACACAGTTAATATGCATGGGTATCTTAAGTATCTCAAATGAAAGCATTCGAAACAAAAAAAGTTGTTAATCTCATAGTTAGCTACAACATTAATACAAAAAGTATCTTCATTTGACATAAAAAAATATTAGTTTAGTAACACGACTAGACCTAGTGCATGATTAATATACCGTTAAGACTTTATATTATTTTTTAGAGTATGTAACGATCTTAAATATAAAAATACAACACTATAATTTTTTAGACCTCATTAAATGCTACAACTTGGATGTAAAATTTATCTTCATTTGACAATATAGTAGAGTGAAGAAAATTAGTTATATTAACATAAACAATACGAAAAGAAAATTTATCTTCATTACACTCTTTGGTCCTGTTGACCATTAATTAATGCACAACATTGGTATGGTTAATTCTCACTCATCACATTTTGTTGCTCCCTATATGCAGGTACTCAGGCTGAAGAAAAAAGAAGCATCCGGGAAGGAGATGGTCAAAAAGGCACTCCAGATGGTCCAAAAGTAACTGAACTTGTTACTTGAGAATTGATCTACACACTGTAGATGAGATATGTTAAATACCAAATTCTTGTAGTCATGAAGAATGTACAATCTTGCCATTGAAGGTGACGGCTGTGTCAGATTGACCATCGATTTTGGCAAAGAATGCTGCTCAAACTGAACCAGACATAGTGCTGCTAGAGGTGGACTCTACAATAGCAATAATGTGAAGTTGAACCAGCTTGTAATAAGCAGGAACATTGTGATTTTTATCATACAGAGATTTGACATGATCAATGTACTACATAATTTGGAGCTGCATTTCAGCCAAGTTTAGTGTAGGGATCATTTGGATGGATGTGTTTAAAACAATGATTGTTATGAAATATATTATTTTTGTTTAAAACCATCTGGATGTTTCCCAGTTCTATATTGACATATCTTCTTTGTGATATCTTCATACAATTGCCTATGCTTACAGGTTCAGAATCAGAAACATTGGCCTTGCTATTGAGTTAGTGATTTCTGATAAAAAAATGCCATATTTGTTTCAGTAAAAAAATCATCTCTGTGTATAGACATCTTCTTCCTACTACCTCCTACAAAGCAAGTTTAGAAAAAAAAAATGAAAAGTTGCACAGATTGTTTCTTTGAAGCAATCATGCTACTAACTCCTACACAACAAGTTCAGAAAAAGAAATGACAAGTTGCACAGATGTTTCTTCAGAGGGACTGATCATTTTGAGATACAAGCCATCATCGACTCTGCAGACACCTATAGATACTTCTCTTTTGTTCACCCTGAATACCTGCATATTTTTGGGAGAAATAAAATGTCAGATGGGTGAGAATTAACCATATCAATATTGTAGATTAATTAAAGCACAGCAGGACGAAGACCAAGTTAATCATCTGGCCACATAAAACCACCACTTGAAACTAGAAACTCACGCTGAAAGAGAACAAAGGACAGAAAACGAAACTAGGCAAGTCAGGCCGCAACCACAAAAATCCTCCACTGCTCCTGTTGTGCTCCAGCATGCGCTCCTAAATTTTATTCGAGTTCATCTCAGAGAGTAAGCACTAGCACGAAGAAGATACATTTAATCGAACAAGGTATCTGCTGTCTGCATGTGTGACAGCACTGTGCTCCAGTGGGCTCTGGGATGAGGCATTTGACTGAAGAGATGGTGGGCAGACGGAGCAAGCGGAGCAGGGTTCGTAGGCGAGGTGTATGTTAGCCTGGGAACTGACGGCAGCATTCATCTGTTCCTTGCGCAGATGCAGGGAAATCCCTTGCAGCAGAAGGATGGAGCATCACTTAGTACAAATTGAACAACTCTCCTCCACAATCCAAAATCAGAAATTGAACTCAGCGTGGGGCTGCCAGCAGGGGATGGAGACGTCCACTTGCTCCTGAGAGAAGACCTCGATGTGGAGGAAGCTCGCGCTGGCCATGGAGAGGGTAGGTCGTGCGAGCGCAGCGGTGCGTCCCTGCTCCTTGCGGGCTCACATGATGGCTCTGGCGGAAGAAGAAGAAGAGGCGGAGGTGGCGGCGCGTGCAACCCCGTTGAGGGCGGCGCCGTACGGCATGGAGCGGGCCGGCGAGCGCGGAGGTGGCGGCGGCGTTGGGAATTTTTTTTATTAATAAATTTATTTTTTAAAAAAATTACAAAATTAGTCTCCGTTTTTAAAAAATTACAGGAATAGGCCACCAGTCGTCCGTTGGAAGGGCGAAGATGGGCCTTGTCGCCCGACTGGCGGGCTACCTGGGCCATGTCGCCCGACCAGTGGGCGACTTGGCTGTGCACGTGGCATGGCGGGTCCCACGTCGCCCGGCCGATGGGCGACGTGGCCCATGTCGCCCGACCA
>CM041634.1:3281998-3376037 GCA_023333625.1 Bothriochloa decipiens | reverse complement strand
GGCCGATGGGCGACGTGGCCCATGTCGCCCGACCAGTGGGCGACTTGGTCCATGTCGCCCGGCCAGTGGGCGACTTGGCCCATGTCGCCCGAACACGGGGCGACGTGGCGCCGCTATAAATAACGCGGCGGCCGGCCGCTGCCGGCTGGGAGAAGAGAACAGAAGGAGAGGAGAGGAGAGGAGAGGAGAGGAGAAGAGAAGAAGAGAAGAGAAGAGAAGAGAAGAAGAGAAGAAGAAGAAGAAGAAGAAAAAGAGGAGGAAGAAGGAGAAGAGAGGAAGAGGAAAATTTTCGGTAAGTAAAAGAATAATTTTATATATAATTATTTAATGTGTGTTATATTAATTGTTAGATAATGTAATGAGCAGTTAAGCGATTAATATTATATTTTGGTAGTATTACTTATATTCTTATTTTATATATATTATTAAATTAAATAGTTATAGTTGAAATAATATTAGTAATATATTAGTGAAAAGCTATTTTAGCTGAAATTTTTAGATTACACAGATGTCGGAGAAGTTAGTATTTCAAATTTATTATGGAGAAGGAGAAATTATTCAAGGTGTACACGGGGTTGATCTGTCAGGATTTGCCTCAGTAACTAGATGGGTGTCTAGGGCAAATGAGAGAACAATTAGTGGTGTGCAGAATTGGTTGATGCGAATATTTGGGCTTGACAGCAACCAACATGACGTTAAGGTCATGGGTATGGTTAGTCGTGCTCGGGAGGGCACTTTTTGGGAGTTAGTACCGCTTAATGCAACATCAACATGGAGAAAATACGTCAACAAAGCTGTAGAACGTGGGTGGCCTCTAGTCCTTCTTGCTCAGGCATATACGAAGGAGGTTCATGAGGTACACGTTGTAGAAGAAGAAGGAGGTCCGAGCCATGACAATCACAATGATAATGAGGAAGATAATGAAGAGAGTGATCATCACCTGTCATCTATGGTACCGACGGGTGAAACGGACGAAGGAGAGCGCATAGAGCATATAGTTGAAGAGATGGCGATAGAAGATATGGAGAATGAGAATATATCTGAAACTGAGTCATCTGAAGATGAGAATGAAATTCCTGTCCCACTGGAGTGGAAGAGTAACAGTTCGAAGAATTTGATGATCAACGAAGGAAATTCTGTGCCGTGGGAATATCATGAGAATGAAGTAGTAGAGGGAGGTATGTACAAAGGCAAAGATGAAGTGATGAGTGCCGTGAAGTACTGGTCTCTGTCAATGAAGCGGTCTTTTGTAGTTGTTAAGTCTAACAAGAAAGTATATGATGTTAAATGTGTGTTTTCGGACTGTCCATTTAGGGTACATGCTTATGAGCAAAAATGGAGTATAATTTGGAAGTGCTCTATAGTAACAGAACATACATGTGAGTTACAAGAATTAGAGAAGTCCAATACTGCTCTTACATCGAGCTTCATTGCAGAGTACATGTATAATCGAATTGTTGATAATTTAAGGTATGAGCCGAAATCTATAGTGACTACTATAGAGGAAGATTTTAAATACACCATCAGCTATTCGAAGGCGTGGCGAGCGAAACAGAAGGTCATTGAGAAGAGATTCGGTTCGTATAAAGCATCTTATGAGAACTTACCAAGATTGTTAGAAACCATCAGACAAACAGGACATACTTACAAAAAGTGGGAAGACTGTACGAAGCCTCAGAAGTGGGAAGACTGGAGCATCGGTGCACCAAGTGCAATGGCACAGGACATACTTACAAAAAGTGCACGCGTGCAACCACCACAGAGGGAGCTGCAGAAGCAGGACCTTCAGGGAATCCGCAAGACGGCCGGCGCCCTCGTGCACGTCGTGGATTCCGGAATCAAGGCGAAAATGCTCTTTAAAAATAATAGTATGTCTGCTTTTTTTGATTTAGTGTTTCATAGTATTAATTATATTTGTGCATTATTTTTTTACATTATTAAGATATTTTAGGTATGGCGATGGATGAGGGACACTTGGAGTTGTTGGACGCACAGTTGGACCAGCGCCACCGGTCCTACTTGAGTGCTGTGATAGCTGCTGAGCTACCTGTTCTACGGCCTAGGGTACCTCAGGAGTTGTGGCGGCTGGACGAGCGATGGATACCGAGGTATGCACAATAACACGTTCACTTATTTGTTTTACTCATACAGACGATTTGGTAATATATATTTATATATAAATGTTGTATTTGCTACAGGCTACGAGCAGCTGGTCTACTGCCTCTGTGTAGGCTTGTGCAGGCTAGTGTTGTTGAGGCCCTGGCCGATGCGGTGACACGGTTTAACTTTGACCGTTCCTTACTTGCGGCATTGGTGGACCGCTGGAGGCCTGAGACGCACACGTTCCACTTTCCTTGCGGGGAGATGACTCCCACACTCGAGGACGTCTCCTACTTACTTGGTGTCACCACTGCTGGGCAGGCCGTCAGCCGTCCAGACGTGGAGGCCACTTGGCGTGAGGACCTTCTAGTCCATTTCGAGGGTGTTGTGCGTCGACCAGATGCTCCAGAGTATCAAACTCTTGCTGAAAATCAGCATCACGGGCCTACGAAGACCTGGCTCTTGCAGTTTCAGGTAAATAGATAACATTGTGATATAGTTCATTAACATCAAATATTCATGTGTATGTTAAATGAAATTTGAACTTCTGTTTTCTAATTCAGGCCGAGTATATCCACCCTGCGGCGGATGAGACCACTGTGTCGAGGCACTTGGAGGCCTATCTGTTGTGGTTGTTTGGTTGGATAATGTTCACATCGTCGCATGGGAACTCTGTCGCGAAGCACTTGATTCACTTCGCGCACGAGATAGCGGACGCACCGCTCGACGCCGTGCCGCAATACAGTTGGGCATCCGCTATCTTGGAAGCCACGTACCGAGGTCTTTGTGATGCGTGCATAAAGACCGACCCGTCAGCTATCCTCTCTGGTTGTCCACTATTACTTCAACTCTGGTCGTACGAGCGGTTTAGTATTGGACGACCAGTCATGGATTTCTCGACTTACGGAGCAGGTTTGTACGGGGAGACGGAGGAGGATGGCCCTACGATGGGTTCGTTGTGGGTCCGGCGACGGGTAAGTCTTCTATATCGCAGTTGAACCTGTTTCTATTTATTTTCGAATAAATTGCACCTTACTATTATTTTCTATACAGCCTACTTGGGCAACCATTCAGGTTCACAGAGCCTATCCTGAGTACATGGCGGCGTTCGACCGGATTAGGGCAGACGACGTCCGCTGGACACCTTACAGCATGGAGGAGATTGTCGTACGAGCGCCTAATGGGTTGTCGTCGTTCTGCACGAGGGATCAGGAGTACTGGATGACACGTAAGGCTGTCGTTTTCGACATCTTTGTCGAGGACTACGCTCCTCACAGAGTGATGCGGCAGTTTGGTCGTAACCAGACGTTCCCACTCCCGGTGGCCCATATTGTTCCTCTTTCCGTGCACGGGTAAGTATAAGACAATTAATTTGTTCTGATTGAGTATTTAATATATATAGAAAGATAATTAATACGTTTTGAAATCCATAGTTACGTGCGGAGGGGTCTACCGGCAGGCGTTACTTGGTCCTCCCGTATACAGCCGTGGGTCGACGAGTGGGCCAACGCACTACATGATGTGACCTACGAGCCCAGACCGTTTTCCTTGCAGGCTTACGGGGACTACTTACGTTGGTATATTCCTCGCACACGGATCAGAGTCACGTATACACCAGCGGAGCCACGGACCCACGTCCCCAGGTTGACGGACACGTACCCTGTGCACAGAGATCAGGCGATGTCGTTGGCGGTACGATCTTTATGAACTTCAACTCACTTCGTTTAATATTTTTCTTATCGTAATTACTTCAATGTTCTCGTTTTGTTAATAGACCGACATGGCTCACCGTATCACTGTGGATGGTGGATCGCTCTTGCACCGGTTGAGGGAGGGCATTCAGATGACCAGCCACGAGCTTACCGCTGCGGTCCAGAGGATGTACGACTCTGCTGCAAACATTGTCAAGTTGACGTCGTGCCGGCCCTGCGGGCGACAGCCGGATGTCGTCCCTTGACCTTCACACGTGACACACAGGCCTGACGGACCGACGGCGCCACTACCTCCGCGGCCTACGTACCAAACAGGTGAGTAACTTATATTTTCTTCGTATGTAGTAATGCTAACTAGTTCGTTACTTATAAGTTTCATTATTCAGGTCCACCTACGTACTCTGTCGGTTGGCGTCCGGAGTTCGATATCATTGGATCATCTTCGCAGCCTGCTCACATGCCTACAGGTACGATATAGTGGTGAAATTTAATTATATTATCTAATACTGCTTTATTCGTAACATTACATTCACTCTGCATGGTCAGGTATGCACTTTGACGGTTCGCGGCATCAGTTCGATTTCGGAGGTTCCTCTTTACACGCTGTACCCATGGTTCCAGGTATGACCTACTTTTAAGAGTTCGACACGTTATATATTAGTTTTACCATCAGCGTTATCATAACGTTGGTCTTATATATTTAGGGACGACCCGTTACGACTACGAGGGATCGGACATCTCTGAGCACGCTGACACTTTTCGTCAGCGATCCCCGTCACCCTTCGACCTTGAGAGTTACCTGCAGCAGGAGCCGGCGGACGTACTTGCGTCATCGCAGTTACGTGAAGCACCACCACAGACACAGCCCTCACAGGACGAGTACGCGACACCACCTGCTGCTGGAGGCCATCCTGCACGTGTTACAGTTCCTCCTTCGCCGCTTACTTACTCAGCCAGCCATGTGCGAGCGGGCCGCAGAGCACCAAAGCCTGGCACGATTAGGGGTGTTGCACCTAAGCGTGGACGATATTAGTTTTGTATGATTTGCCGCCGATGTTGTTTTCTATGATATTGTACTGATACTATTTTAGTTTTTAGAACTTAATTAATGTTTCACTGTTGTATTTTTTCATCTATTAAGTTTGGACGAGCACACGACAACGGCGTTTTCGCACGCCTATTGCATGACTGCGTATTATTTTTGCTATTTCTCCGACTTCGATATTTTTTCTGAAATTTTCGAATAAATAATTATTATTTAAAAAAAACCGAAATTTTTCCTGAAATTTCTAAATAAATAAATATTATTTTAAAAAAACCAAAAAATCAGGTCGCCCCTCGGCTGGGCGACGTGGGCTGCTCGCCCTTTGAACGGGCGACCTGGGCCTGGTCGCCCATTGGCTGGGCGAACTGGGCCTGGTCGCCCTTTGGCCGGGCGACCTGGGCCTGGTCGCCCGCCCTTCCAACGGGCGACTGGTGGCCTATTCCTGCAATTTTTTGAAAACGAAGACTAGTTTTGTTATTTTTTTAAAAAATAAATTTATTAATAAAAAAAATTCTCGGCGGCACCGCGGCAGATAAGGCCTGGCCTGCGAGCGCTTGGAGCCGAGCGACGAGCGCGCGCAGGCTCAGTCGCGATGAGCCAGGCCAAAGCCGGGTGGGTAGTGCGCATAAGGGGATGCCGGGAGGTCGAGTGAGCCGATGCAATACCCGTCCACGCGTCATGAAATGATTGGAAGTCCGCACCGAGCCGGATGGGGACTATCCGCACCCAATTTGTTTCCCAAGAATAGATGAATTGCATGTCTCTTTTATTGACTATCCATTCTTCTGTTGCTAGTTGCTTTGCTGCAATGATGCATGCACCATGCGTGACGCTGTTAGCCGCATTCCGTGGTGCGAAAACTCGTAAATTGTTTGTGAGCTTATTCTGTATTGTCTGCTGAATCTCTAAAATTCCTATGCAAGTCCCGGGTGTGTTCTTGGCTATAGAATACACGTCGGTTACCCGTCCGTTACGGGTATAGAATGAATTTCTTATTCGTTTGTTTTCGCGGGTAACCTGACGGGTATGGGTGGCCAGTATCCGTTGCCATCTCAACTTGGGACCATGGAAGAGACTAAGAGACGATCCAAGTGATTGACCTCCGGCTCCAAACAAACCCTCGTGCCTCACCACACAGACTAGTTCGAGTAATAATCAGCAGATAAAATTGTGCAACACCAACACAACACCCCCCTCATTACATTTCCAACTATACAGTCGCGTAAAGTTGTCAAAAAAATTGTTAGGAATGTCATATGCTAAAATGATCAAAATAAAAATTGTAGATCTTGATGAGTTATACAACTCTTATGTACATGATTTCTTCAACCGAGATCATTTGATGTTTTAAAAATATCGGTTAAACTTATGACCCATTATGAACCGGTACTAATGACCCCACATCAGTGTCGTTCGTGTTATGAACGCCCCCTAATGAACCACGTCAGTGTCGGTTCGTGTTACGAACCGGCACTGTGTCGACCCATTATTAGTGCTAGTTTATAGCACGAACCGACACTGATGACCCATTATTAGTGACGGTTCGTGTTATGAACTAGCACTGATTTGCCTTGAAGCACTATCAGTGCCGGTTTATAAAATCCGACACTAATGATGGCGACACTGATATTCAAATCTGTAGTAGTGTAACCTTTTTTGCAGCCCTCACAAGAATAATAATAACATTATATATATTGTCTTATATTCCAGCTGAAGAGATGAAACATGCATGCATGGTGCATACAAAGCACACGTGCACATTTTTGTGTAGGTTACGTTATGATATGCAAACACACGAATTTGGCATCGCGCGGTACGTAGCTCGTTGCCAGCACTGACTACTAATACATACTTATACGCATGCATGCAACACAGAAATTAATGCTCGATCGATCATCTGCTTCTTCGGCTAGTCGACTCCTAGAAGACGCTCGCTGCCACTGCCTACAGAACCTGAGCAGCGCGACGTGCCGCGACGGGGAAGCGTTCGACCGTGAACGCGAGCAGCAGCAGTGCAACTCCTCCCGCCCACAGCAGGAAGCCCGCGAGCGCGGTCTCGGGGATGCCGGGGTCCGCGACGGCATGGAAGAGAGCGGAAGCCCCCAGCAGGATGCACGCCGACGAGTAGCGGAGGAGGCGGGGGCGGAGCGGAAGGTGGCGGTTGGGTGCACGGCCCGCGGCGTAGTGGACGAGCATGGTCGTCAGGGTGAAGATGGCAAGCGCGGCCATTGCCACAGATGGAGCTGAGAGTGCCTCCGAATACACGCAGAGACGAATTTATAAACGCCGCATCGTGACAAGCGAATGTCGTGGAAGGTGGAACTTTTCATCACAGGATGCAGGAAAGTTCCGATTCACAACACTCCTGCTTGTGCATGCATTCGAGCCTCCGGATGTACAGAAAAATGCCCCCCTGAAAGCTCCTAATTAACCACATTGTTTAATCGCATTCGATCCTCCGCATGTACGGGAAACAGCCTTTCGGCTTGAAACCAGATAAGCAAATACAACGGCGACCAGCAAATCTACAAGGATATACAAAATCTACTAAAGTGTTGTGAACAGATCCCTTACTCATCCCGGCCCTTAAAACAAAGAGGGCGTTATAATTAACGCGGGGGCAAATGAGATACCAGCCTACCTCGGATGAACAAGCGATCAAGCTGACGAGGAAAGGTCCTCTTTTTATTTGTACTTTCTTCATTTTAAATTACAGTTCACTTTAATTTTTTAATTACTATGTATCTAAATAGATAATATGGTTATATATATAGCAAAATGTACGCAAAAAAAATCAAAGTGAATAATAATTAGAACAGAGGGAGCAACTGTTTACCCCCTAGCTTCCTGTTAATTGGATTAGTAAAGTGAAAAGAAGAGAAAAGAGAACCAGAACATGCAGCGACATGCACGCGTAAAAACGTGGTTTTTGATGAGTGACGTCACCGCTGGTGTCAGTGGGAGTACTTAATCTATTTTCTCTCGTCGTGAACCCTTTTTCAGAGACCTGTTTACACCATTTTACTCCATACAACGAACTCGAAATGATTCTAGAAAAACCTACCCAAGCAAGTTTGGTCAGCATATGACGGGCAACCGGTAAATCCCTTTCCTGGCTTGTTTCCAAAACTATTCTGGGCCAGTTTGCGCAGCATGTGACTAGCAATTAGTAAAAACAGTACAAGAGAAATATGCATCTTCTATCAAGAGCATCTTCAAGAGTTTAGCATATGAGTTTGGCATCCTAAATTTTTTGGCAAAATAAGAAAGATATCTCTCTAATAGTTTGGCATATGAGTTGCTATTTTTGGTAAGTTGACAAATCTCGGTCGATTGCACGCATATATGCACGCGCGCCACCGGCCGTGCATCGTAGTTCTCTCGTGTTTAGCGGGGCTCTTCGTTCGCTTAGCGGGTCTCTTTGTTTTGTTAGCGGGTTTTTTGGCTTTTGTGAAAATAAAATTTGCCAAACTGTTGGAGATGATATCATTTTCTCCTTCCCATATTATTCTAAAAGTTGGCAAACAACAGATTTGGAAAACAAATTTTTCCAAACTGTTGGAGATGCCCTAACTGTGTTCCTGCCTCCAAAGCACTGAAGAAACATGTCAACATCTAAGAGCAACTCCAATAATTTTATAAATAGGTTTGGCATTCTTGTTTTTGCCAAAACTCTAAAAATCTTCTATCCAACAGTTTGGCAATTAGGCTTTGTATTTTTAGCGAGTTAGCAAATACTCCTCTTGGTTTGGTGTTGACACTTAAATTGGGCCCATGTTAATTAAATAGGCCCATGATAGTGTTTAGCCCAATATAAGAAAAACTTGAACAAATTAATAGTACCATATTGGTTTTTCAACGGGATAAGACCACCCCTACCCCCTATAAAATAAGGGGTACATGGCCGATTGATCCTATCCTATCAATCGAAACACAAATACCAATTACCTCTCTTTTTACCCCAATGCTCTCCTCAACCCCTCTACCTGCTGTCTGGTGCTTCTCTTCATGAGATTCATTGCATCCTAGGTGGCCTTGCTGGTCCTAGAAGATCCTCCACGTGCTTCCTCCTGACGGATCCTTCCGGAGGTGGTTTAGGAGCCTTTTCAGCCAAGATCGAGCTCTACATCGGTCCTATTGATCTCTAGATCGGTTTGGCTAGTTACGCTACGTTCTTGCTGCACTGTAGGTTGATCAAGCAACTTCTTTGGGCGTCCCAGGCCCGCTGGTGTGTTGGCACGGATCAGATTCATTGTAAACAAATTTTGGCGACTCCGCTGGGGAAGGCAAGGCGTCAACTCCAGTTTTCATCTATTACATGGGTCATGGGAAGTGGTGGATCGTCATATGCTGCTATACCTCCTAGTATGAGGTTGTCCTATTGTTATTTTGATCATGATGGCAAGATTATCTTTAGGAAACAACCTATATTGGTCTCTTCGGCGCCCGAAACCGATAAAACCAATTTAGGGAAAGCTAACGCTATACCTCCTGGTATGAGATTGTCCTTTTGTTATTTTGATCAACATGGCAAGATTGTATTTAGGAAGCAACCTATATTGGTCTCTTCGGCACCTGAAACCGATATGGCCAATTCAGGAGTCGATGGCATGAAGTGCAATCGGCGCGACAGAAGACAGCTAGGCCTACTTCACCAGTTGGCCATGCCAATTCCAACTCTGTCCAGTCAGAGCCGGCTAAGTCGACCGCTATAGTCGGCCAGGCCAGGTCAGCCTAATCAGCTAGGCCGACTTCACCAGTTGGCCAGGCCGATTCCATCTCTGTCCAGCCAAAGCTGGCTAAGCCGACTGCTACAGTCGACCAGGTCGGGTCAGCCCAATCGACTAGGCCGACTTCCCAAGTCAGCCAGGCCGATTCCCACACTGTTATAGCCAAATCGGCTAAGCCGACTATCCAAGCTGGCCTAGACGATTCCCAGACTTCCAGCAGCTTCGCTTCTTCCGATGTTCAGGTTTTACGTACATTCATTCAGCGCAAGCCGAAAGTTGGAGTTTGGAAAGTCAAAGAGAAAAGCGAGCAGCCGGTGGTCAAGCCACTTTGTACTTTCGATCAACATTTGACGAAGTACAAAAAACTAAGTACAGATTCTGAGAATCGACCCATAAAGAAACGAGAGTCTACGCCACCAAAACGTGAAGATAAGAACAACAAGCAGTTGGTTACGACTCCACCACCAAGTTCTCATTTGTGAGTTATCTCATCGCCTTGCATTACAATTGGCTCGATGATCATCCCCGTTATTGAAGATAATAAGCCAATTGTGACTGGGGGGCAAGATCCAACAAAGAAGAAGGACGAAGATCTTGAGAAGATTGCTAGAGCTGAAAAGAAGAAAGAGAAGCCGCCAATAGATCCAAGATATACTCTACCCAAGTGGTGTCCACAAGGATTGGATAAAACTCAGAAGTGGAAGTTACAGCGTGCTAGAAACACAAGACTAAAGAGAGAAGCTCTTGGGATCATAGAAAATCAAGTTCCACCCAAAAATCCCCAAGAAACTCTACCGAAGATCATCAAAGCGGCCGCTGCCCATGCTAAGCCGACTGCCAATGTAGAACCGGCTAAGCCGACTGCTGAGTCGTCTAAGCTGGCCTGTCCTGCTACTTCTGGCCAACCCGGCCAGGTGTCGGCTAAGCCGACTGTGGAGTCGGCTAAGCCGACTGTTACTGCTGCTTGTGCCTCGACAAGCTTTGAATCGGCTGCAGTGTTTCCTAAGACAATCAAGTCGATTCTTGCAGGTTCTGATGCTCTTAAGGATCCTCTAAAGACTTGCACTACTATGGCTGCTATGATAGGCATGGAGGTTCCAGAGATGCTTGATGAAGAGTGGGTTGATTATGAACCTTCTCCGAAGCATGGTGATGTGCAGCCGGTTGACAATCGGCTCAACATTATCATGTGAGCAAATTTGGCAATGGCCGATACATGTATCGCCCTTAGAACAAGATGGCCGATGTATACATCATCTTTAGTTGCTAATCAGCCGACGTGATGGGTATCGTTGCTGGTTGGTCATGTCTTAAAGTGTTTTTAGGTTCAATGCATCATTCACCTAAAAACAGAGGGGCATATGTTGACACTCAAATTGGGCCCATGTTAATTAAATAGGCCCATGATAGTGTTTAGCCTAATCTAAGAAAAACTTCAACAAATTAATAGTACCACATTGGTTTTCTAATGGGATAAGACCACCCTACCCCCTATAAAATAAGGGGTACATGGCCGATTGATCCCATCCTATCAATCGAAACACAAATACCAATTACCTCTCTTTTTACCCCAATGCTCTCCTCAACCCTTCTACCTGCTATCTGGTGCTTCTCTTCATGAGATTCATTGGCATCCTAGGCGGTCTTGCTGGTACTAGGAGATCCTCCACGTGCTTTCTCCTGACGGATCCTTCCGGAGGTGGTTCGGGAGCTTTCAACCAAGATCGAGCTCTACATCGACCCTATTGATCTCTAGATCGGTTTGGCTGGTTATGCTACATTCTTGCTGTGTTGTAGGTTGATCAAGAAACTTCTTTGGGCATCCAAGGCCCGCTGGTGTGTTGGCACGGATCAGATTCGTCGTAAACACTTGGCATATATGCAAGTGTAGAATCGGGTTGGCATTCTCCTAGCACAGGGTACACACATCATCGCCAGCTCCATGACTGCAAGCTTCAAGCAGCAACCCAGTAGGTATATATCTGGATTTTGGGATGAAACTCGAAGTCGAACTATGAATGTCGTTAAACCAAATGCCAAAGCCAATTATCCTGCTGCCTTTTCAGCTTTAGTCGCGTACTCGTGTTTCTTCTTTTCCATTTCGACTAAGCAAAATAGCAGCAAGGATCGGCCATGTGTCTACGCTGAACACAAGCACACGAGAAGGTTGCGCGCACGAAGAGGAAAAAGACACGGGGAAATAATGTGTGGGATCATGATTTTCATTTTTGCCAAGTGAATAATGGAAAATTGTTGGAGATTGACTCTTTTTACATTTGCCATATTAATTTGAGAGTTGGCAAACTCCATATTTTTCCAAACAAAAAATGCAAAACCCCAATGTCCTTTTGCAAAGCAGTGCTCTCAGCTAATCGCATAGATAGACTTCCTAGAAGACTACTTTAAGGACAAATTGCACTCTCAATTCTTCATGGCAACTATCATTCTAATGTGCTATGCCATTTGGATAGCAAGAAATGATATGATCTTTAAGGAAATTTAGCCGTCACTGAACAAATGCTAGAGCCCTCTTCCAAAAGGAAATTCTCTTGTGTATGCATAGAGTGAAATCAAGGCTTAATCTTTAGTTTGAAGAATGGATCCAAAACTTGTTGTAGCTCTTAGTTCTAAATTTCTTTTCTTTGTGTTCCTTTTTTGTTCCCTAAGTTTTTTGTTGCTGGTGTTGAACTCCTTTTTTATTTTTATAAATTTTATCTGTGGGGGCCAAGGCGACCCTCAAGTTTCCTAAAAAAGACTAGAAAAAATAGGCCTAGGCCATCACCAAGGCCTAGTAAAATTATAGCCTGAGCTTATTAGCAAATCTGAGGTCAATTTGTGATGTTTTTCTTCCCTTGGAAACATTTCTAATATTGTGGGAAACTTGTAAATTACAAGTGAAATAAGTTTCCTACTAGGATAAGATCACATTCTCTATTAATATGAGAGGATCACGGACAATTTAAAGATCCTATTCAATTGTCAAAAACACATCTAGCTTTATTTTTACCTCTAAACTCTAGATTTTTTAAAGGTCCGAGTCGGTGCCAAGGGGTGAATATAATAGGACTACAAAATGTCTCAAGTGAAACTAGCACTTTAAACAATAAAACTGCATATGCAAACAAACTGGCTAAGCAAGGTTGCCAACTAGGCTAGGTTGGATTTTCACTCGGGTCTAATTGTCGTGGCCAACCTAGATATCCAAGGCTAGCTAAGCCGATATTCAATCTAGTTCGTGGCTAGGTCGGGTTTCTTTGAACCCTACAATGGACTTGTCACTTCCCCCTTGCCATGTTTAAATCAATCCAAACTTGGTGTGTGACTTCTTTATCAGTTACTTGACTAGTTCAGATAGTTCTTATAGTCACAAACTCACACAACCAAATAGAGTCACACTCGAAAGCACAAGATATTCAAAGTAAATAATACAAAGGTGTGGTGTGGCAAACCAAGAGAGAGACGTAGTGACATATTTTTCAGAGATTGGATGCCCCATTAGAACCTATGTCTTTGTAGTGGAATCCATAAGTGACCACACACTTTGGGGTACAGTGTAGCCAAGTTTCCTTCGATAGCTTTCCATGCTGCACTAGATAATTTTTTTCCCTTCCATGAGCAAGATTGCAGCCTGCACACACACTTGCCGTAGCGCTCCACAAACTTGGAGTTGGTTGGCTACGCGTAGCCACCTTGGAGAGGCTTCACCTCTATGAATAACAAATGTGCAATGGGATTTGTTGACTTGCTCAAGTACTCAAGGCTAAAGACAGATCTCACAAAGTCACACAAGATATTTGAGGCCACTAAGGCTCTCACACTTTGAAGCTCTAAACCCCAAATAAGGACTTCAACTCTAATCAATTAACAACCACAAAGAGAGGTTTATCAGTTGGGTAGGCTCTTGATGTTGTATAGAGTGTGGAATACACTAGCAACTTGCCCAAGGAGTGTGAGAGTCGTATATATATGTTTCTCTCAAAAACTAGCAATCTCGGCCGAGTTTGGCTTAGCTGGACTTCACACAAACCCAGCTAGGCTGGTTTCTACATCCTCATCCCAAACCACTTTTCTAAAGGGTTTCTCTCGCAAATTAAGTTTTTTCATAAGAGTTTGGTTGAGCACTTTAACTTGTCACCTATTGACTAATTCTATAATAAATATTTATATTTAGCTTTTGTTGGCACATCAAAAAAATCCTCCTCAATATGCTTTTCAACTTTTAGTCCATTTTCTAGAAACCTACTTTGTAGTTTTTTTATCCTTCAATGTATGTGAAACAAATTATACACAACGTATCCAGCACAAAATCTGCACAACTTATTTCCAACAAACTTCTCAATGAGAAGTCTGCACACACACATCTCAGTGCAGATTCGCATTAAAATGTGTGTGTGCACACTTCTCAATGTGAATCCATGGGCGATGAGGGCACATGTCCTTCTTAAGGGGAAAAAACTTAAGGGGCTATTTGGTTGCCCGCATCTGGGCGTACATGCATCCCGGGATGCAGCCTGCTCCTGTTTGGTTGCCTGGCCCTGCCCTTGAGCCTTGTTGAGCTCATGCAAAAGTGCCCTCCGGGCCTGGCCAGGAAAGAATGCCCCAATCGGCCATTCTTTTCCATCCAGGCTTGCTCTGTGCTCTCTCGTACGCGCGCGTGCTTCGATGGAGACCGCCGGGAGATGGCGCGAACTCATTGTGGTTACCTCCCTCTTTATCACTGTTCACCGCGTTTACAACCCCTCCCCCGTCGTCGCTCCTCGTCGCTCCGCCGGTAGGTGCCATGGATCTGAGCCACCTCCTGCTCCTTTTCTCTGCTTTGTTGTTCATCAATTCGGCCTGTTCGTCCTTCTTCTTCTATCTCTTGTTGGTGTTGCAAGTGTTGTGGATCTGAGCTATATACAGGAAAGTGATTTGTTCCTCCTCCTACCTTCCGTGTACTCTTGATTTTGAAACCCTAACTCACAATTTCTTCTCGATCTACATGCAGACTGACCAGATCTAAGCTATTTGTTGTTCTTGAGGTATGAATCCAAGTTTTGTTGTATACTTGCAGATCTGCCCTCCCTCGATTGGGTTCATGCTAGTTTTTTCGGTATATGACACATCTACTCCCCTCTCTTGTTCCCCCCTTGATTCTGAACTTATCTCCTAGTCTATGATGGTGCCAATTATAATCTGAGCATCCATAAAAGTCTATGATGCTACTAAAGTTAATCTGAGCATATGTCCTAAGTTGATGATGATTGCAATTTTAATCTGAGCATTTGCAGACATTGGACAAATGTGGTGATGATTACTATTATTGTAAGATACTATACTAGAACTGAGACTGTGGACATATGCAGTGATGATTATTCTTTCTATTTTCTACTTGAGGCATGTGCAGCGATGGTTTTTAATGCTACTCTAAACTGAGACATGAGGCATATGCAATGATGTTTTATTCTTTATGCTCTAAAACTGAGGCATAAGGCATTTGCAATAATGTTTTAAGTTTTATGCTACTAAAAACCTGAGGCATGAGTGGGGGTGGGGAGGGGTGTGATACTGCTAAAAGTATATGACATGGTTGAGGAGTTTATGCATGTTGATGATCTTCTGTTTCCTGGACCTGAGAATGTTTGCTGCTATTCAGGTCCTTGTTGATTAAGTAGCAACTCCTGTTAACCTAAACATGGATTCTTTACCTTAGCTGGTGCATCTCTTTTTGCTTGTGTTGACATTGATGTTAATGAACTGAGCTTATACCTTGTGCCAATGATGATTTTTTTATATACTGAGTTAATGCCTTATGCCAATGATATTTTGGTCTGAGTATTTTTCCAATGACTCATGCCAAGACACCATCACCCTCCCTCTATTTTGTTCATCTTGCTTATTCTGCAAATGAAGTATATTTCTGAGCTCATGTCTAAGTCAATGATGATACTGTTTTATTAATCTGAGCACTTTTCAATGCCAAAGGCTTTTGCTTTTTATGGATGAAATTTAGAACTGCAATACATTTCCAATTGCTAATGATAGTGTGCAATGATGATTTTATTTTTTTATGCTACAACTCTCTGAATAATTTTTTTATGATTTTACACTTTGACCTGAGGCTTTGGATGAGCAATGATGATTCATCTCAGTTTAAGATGTAGTATTTGCTCGCTAATGATTTTTTTATAATACTACAGTTAAAGTTATAATTATTTTAGTTATCACTCTAGTAATAGGGTTCATAATTTAGAATTTGAGATAAACTTTTATTTGGTGTGCAACTGAATTAGGTAGTGGTATTGTTATCACTTCATGCAAAAGGTGAGTAGAACAACTTGTATGCAGCCAACCAAACACCCATGCCTGTATCTAAGATTCAAATACAGCTGCAACCAAACACCTTCTCAGCTTAGCCTGGTTGAAATAATGCATGCAACCAAACACCACCCCTTGCATGTATTCGGTCTGGGCTACTGCAGCCTGGCTGGCTAAAACCAGGCTGACCAGGTTCATACGGCAACCAAACACGCCCTGAACTTCTCTGGAGAGGACAATCAGCTCCAGCCCTAAGAGCTCAGCCGCGGCGCTCCTGAAGCTGCGGCCAGCCAGCCCGCTCCGCAATGCCACCGGCGGCGGCGGGCGATCCCTTCACGCAGGCCTCGTCGGAGTGGTCGGACACCACGTCGTAGCCACGGCTGGTCACGTTCCGGAAGTAGCACGCGTCGGAGGCCTCGTACCTGTACGTCTGGTGCGCGCCCCACGACTCCCGGACGGCTTCCCCGTCCTCGAAGTCCACTTCCCTGGCGCACTCCTGTGAGTTGCTCAGCGACCGGGACCAGAACCCCGACCGGCCGGCGGCGACGCGCTCCTCGCGGAACCCGAGCCCCACCTTCGCCGCCGCGGTGAACGAGTCGACGTCGGTCTGGTTCACCACGCCCACGAACTTGTACAGCGCGAAGCTCTGCTGCGCCTCCTGCGCGTACAGCACGCCGGCGCGGTCCGCGACGTGGGCGGCGGAGTAGGCGTCGGTGGTCTGGTTCACCTCCGGCTGGAAAAAGCTGTCACGGAAGGTGATGGTGTTCTCGTAGCCCAGCCTCTGCGCCCACGTCGCCGTGACCTTGCCGTACGACGGCGTCTGCACCCACCCGGAGGCGGAGACGTGCCGGAACGCCGTCGTGTAGTAGAGCCCGTTGTCGGGGTCCTCGGGCAGAGTCGCGGTGGCCGTGTCCAGCGGCGGCGCGTCGTAGCTCACCATGCCCGCTGCCGTGGCCGTGCCCCTGGGGTCCAGCCAGAGGTGCAGGTTTGCGTCGACGAACCACGTGTCCATGGCGTTGGTCACCGTGAACGTGATTTCGTGCTTCTCGCCGTCCAGGAGCTTGCCCAGAAAGGCCGTGAGCTCGATGTCGTAGGACGGGAGGTTGAACGAGCCGATGCCGGTGATCGGTCGCCAGAGCAAGGGGTTGATGCCGCCGGTGTAGACCACGGGGAACGGCCATACGACGCCGACCAAGTCGCCGTCGATCTGAACGGCAACCTCGCGGAACGGGCCGGCTCCGGCGGTGTTCTGGTACCAGAACTCGTCGTCCGAATGGTAGGAGAGGTACACCTCGACAACGGCACGGTACGTGTTGCCTGGTACCGTGACGCTCGCGGTTGCGACATCCAAGTCGTTCTCGATCTCGAACCACAGGCCATCGTTCAACGGGAGGCTCCGTGATATCGGAACGATGGCGTCTGCGGGGCCCATCCCAGGCTGCTGCGGCGGCGGTGGAGGGTGGCGGAAGTAGAGGTGCAATGTGACGTTGGCGTGGAAGACGCCGGTATACTGTTGGTCGACGATGTTGCCGAGGTACACGGCGAGCGTGGTGGAGTCGCGGGCGGCGAGGAGCGACGCGTACTTGGTCACGTCCTTGGAGACCGTCCACTCGACGCCGCCGGCGCTCTGGATGGGCGGCTCGGCGGTACAGCCACGGAGGAGCTCGGCGCCGCCTAGCCACACGCCGAAGACACGGTCGAACTGGACGCCGCGGCACGTGGCGCGCCACTCGAGGACGGCGAGCGAGATCGCAGACGCGTGGCCGCCCGCCGCCTTCAGGCACGGCGGCGGCGAGTAGGCTGCCGTGGCGGGGGGCTTGGCGTAGGTGTAAGCGAAGGAGTGCGAGAGGAGCAGCGTAGAACACGGGCCGAAGCTGCCCGGCGGCGGCCGGTGCGGCCGGTCCACCTCGAAGAAGACGGTCGGCTCGTCCGGCGCGGGCGGCCGCGGCGCCACCGTCTCCAGTGCGGCAATGTCGGAGGCAGAGAGACGGAGCTTGTGATGAAGCGAGGCGATGGAGACCGGGACAAGGGAAGGCATGAGGAAGACGAGAAGGAAGGGCACGTAGGAGCTGGCCATGGCGGTATGTAAGGGACTTAGGGTGGATTGTGGAGGAGGGAGAGATCACAGGTGCCTTGGCGCGCTTCTTGCCGTGGAGGGGATTTAAAAAGGGCGGTAAAGAGTAGAGGTGAAGTCACTGAAGTGTAGCGCACTCCATTTGCAGGGACCATGCAATGCTCTTATTCCCTGGCGGAGTGACGGTAAATTGGACTGCAAGTCATACAGCGACACTTGGCCTCGCTAATTGAGGTAATGGGGGCCTAATGATGTTGTTAGATGTTTAATCAAGTTTGGATTGCAAGTTTAACTTAGCATGGGCCAGTAAAGTTAACTAGTAATACAGACAGCTGCTGTAGGGCGGGTTATGATTTGGTGAACTGCTATTAATGATACTTACAAGAAACCACCATAGCTATGTTCTGTACTTGTGTTTGTGTATGGGTTAGATTGCTACAAGGTTTACAAGAATGGGTGCTGGAAAAGCAGAAGCATACGCATATTCCCAGAAGCCTGAAGGTCTTGTGCTCCTGTTCTATCTACTCTGAATGGCTGAAATGCAGGTCCTATGCAGGTGTTTGGTGAAGCATATTTGTAGGTTGTAGAAGTCCTCTAGACCCTATCTGAAGTGGTGGCTGACTGGGAGGCAACTTTGCCTTGCTTTGCTTTGGGGGCTGGCTGCTCTGATGGCTGAGATTCTCCTCTCTTTGATTGGGATGGTGTGCCAGTAAGAAGCAATAGTTCAAGGGTCACGCTACCATAGTTGCTAAAATCTGCAATTTTGCCATACAATTTTATGTCTTCAGGTCGTAACTAAGGAGCCTGATTCTACAATCCTAATCGATAGTCAAAAGCACAGGGATCTTACATCACCACCAGCACAGACATCATCTCTGCATCGCGATACATCCATCCATGCCTTGGGACCAGCTGGTCAAACCAGCCATGGGGGTCAGTTGGCCGGGAGAGGCTGAGAAACGACAAAGTGATTGACCCCCAGCTCCAAACAAACCCTTGTGGCTCACCGCACAGGCTGATTCAAGTAATAATCAGCAGATAAAATTGTGTGATGATAGACTGGCAGCACTAGGACACTAGCTGTTCCCCCACCCCACAACACCAACACAAAACTCCCATTGCATTTCCAACTACACAGGAGCGAAAAGTTGTCAAAAAAAAATTGTTAGGAATGTCTGGTACAATGAAATGCCACTTCGAAACTAGCTCAAAAAAGAAGGGCAGACAACATAAAGCAGAAAAGAGATGACACAGGAACTGAATCTACTTTCTGATTTCCGATAACCTGATGTATGATACAACTCACTCTATACAGAGGCATACACAGCCAGCCTAACCTGGTTGCTCCAAGGCAAACTGGAAGGTGAAACGTGTCAACCAATCCTCTTCTGATTTTTTTTATCTTCTAAAAATAAGAGGCATGTATGAATAGGGATCTCTACATCTGCAACGATGCAAAAAAATTGTGGCCAAGCTTGAAGACAGTTGCTGGCCTAGCCGCCATTATGAATATGAGCAGGAGAACCATCTTCAGATAAGTGAGTCGTTTTGTGCTATTCAAATGAGCTGCTGCGTTCTCCATATGCAGGCATGGTTAATCCTCACTCACATGAGTACATGAGTGTGGTGTGTGCTTGGCCACCATTCATCGACCATTAAAATGAGATAGTTATGTATGTCAGAAAATGATCTTCTTCAAAATCAGAAGTACTATCATGATGAAGATCAGAATGACAAGGACAGTGGCACACATCACCATGCCCCCTTTCTTCTGGGTCCTCTCAGCCTGCAGAACAGACGGACCAAGATATTAACCACAAGTGAAGCAGCTACTTTTCTTTATTTCAAGCAACACTCTTGGGTTCTGCAAGTGAAGCACACTTGATCACCATGGAACCTCTAACCCTCTGACATAATGCACACATCTAACGGAAATGAATACATTGGTGGGTGGGATCATAAGCAGTGAACTGAAGCCTGAAGGGTTGGTTAAAGATTTAGTAATCTATTACAGCCCCAGTAGCTGAAATGACATCTTTTACAGATATAGAAATAAAGGCAGAGTGGTATGGTGAAATATACCAGCTAAAAAGGTGAAATATTCAAATCGGATGGTTATGGGTTACCCTGAAGGCATATAACAAAAGACCAAACCTCTACACACATATCATGCTATTCAGAAAAGCAACCAAGCACCATACAGCTTAAAGTCCTACCAGCAGCATAAAGGCTTCGTTCATCATTACTAAAGGTCATTTTCGAGAAATGTATGCAGTGGAAACATTAGTCAGGGTAAATATGGTTTGAGGATGAAACCTTTTGCAGCTGTTTGTAACCCTCCTCAACTGAAGCTGCAACGTTCTGTATGTTGTAGTCTATCCGATCGATGATAGTTCCCTGTTTGAAGTAAGAAATCAAGAGTCTTGTCTCAACTAGTTATCTAAAACCAATATTGACAATTAATCAGGGTTTCATATACCTGATCAATCACGAGAACTGAAAGATCCTTCATGATCTGTGCAAGTTCGTTGACTGATTCAACAACCTTCAAGCCACAAACAATAATAAACAGACTTCAGAACATGTGCTGTCAAAAAGAGAATAAAAATGTGGTTGACAGAACCATCCGAGAAATAAATAAAAACTCACCTGCTCAATTTCTCTCTCCCTTTCTCTAGTGAATGCTTCGCTTTTCTTAAGTTTTGACATCTGAACCTCTGTGAAACCCTGATAACAAAATACAGTTGTGAATTACATCAATAACTTAAACTTTAAAGAACTAGCTGCACTTTTCATGATCTATTGGTCTGGATCCCAACAAGTATATTCTTAACACACACAAAAAAAAAATCAAATTCAGCCAAATCTATCATGCATCCATAATAAAAAATCTAAAAAGAAAGAAATGAAATACTGACACAATAAAGGATATATTGTGCCGAAGAATTTCCTGAAGCATCTTTGCAGCAGTTTTGGTTACACGAACAAACCATTAGCATTGTTAGTCCTTCATGGTAGGACCATACTCAGTATGGTGAATGCATGATTGTGCTGTTATGTTTAATTGGACCAATGTTGTTTGCTACAAGAAGATAAGGAAGTAAAAGAAACTTTTTTGCATTTTACTCACATATATATCATAAAAAGTATATATTACTAGTCAAGTGCCCGTCTCTTACAATGGGCCTCAAATAACAATACCACAGCCTCAAATGAAACAGAGTGGACCATGCCCTTTTCAATCAGTTCAAAGTTGCTAGGCAAAAGGACAAGGTACTACCCTGGTGCTTGCCATAATATATAGCTTAGTATCCAATCTTATTCTCCATTCACAATCTATTTTATGCTATCCAAAGCAATGCGTTTGCAGCCAAAAGAAAAAAAAAATGTATGTGTGGTAGGGTGGGAAGTGTTCTCCATACACAGATGTGGATATCAACAGTGCTAATATAAGGTTTCAGGAAGGCATAGCACAAAGTCCATTTTGACAAATTTAATATCAGCATCCAGCTCCAGCCACAGCCACAGCCACAGCATCAAGGAGGGGGAGAACTGAGTTACCCATAACGAAAGGCCGATTTAAAGAGTGAATTATGAACTGTATGACTAACCCAAATAAACACAAACACCAGTGCACATAAGGCAGAACTTCGTTGTTATTATTTTGTCTTCTACCCGTAATTTTTCGTGCTTTTTTTTCTGTTTATGCATATAGAGGGAAGCCTGTCTGTCAAACAAATGTTCATTTCCCTAGTATGGAAGTCTCAAGGAGTCCCAGAGAGTGAGCAAGTGTCAAATAAAGATTCCCCCACTTGAACATGCAGGAGAACTTTGTGTCATTTTATTAAGACAGAAAAAATTGTACAAATGTACAAAGAAAGGGAAGAAAACACATAAAGCCTCTCCCAAACACACTCCACTAGTTAATATCTATGCAGCTAACATCACATATCTAATAAAGAATGACTCATAGTGCATTAAATTTGACCTAAATTACTATAGGCACTCCTCATGCTAATATCAAATATGCATAGCTAAAAGAATCACCAGAATCAAGCATGTGAAGACCAAAAAAACATACCACATCATCAAACTCATCGTCTTCATATGTAGACTTCGTCCCATTTATATTCATTTCCAAATCAACACCATCCTGACCCTGCAAAGGTATTTGTCCACAAAGCAGTCAGGTTTGGACAAGCATTCTATCAGCACCTAATTATCTGATGATGAAAACAGAAAGGAACCTCTTTTTGTTGCCGAAGCTGCTTTAAATATGATGACTGCTTTTTCCGGAACTCCATTGACAGGTTTTGCAAGTCTGTAGCAAGAGAACGCTGCACATAACATCCAGGGGTATTTTGTCCGTCAAACGAGAAAAAAAAAAGAACAACTTTCCTCTTTAACTTGTAACTGCCAATGATAAATCAGGTCCTATAATCACCTGGACATTCTTTCGGACATTTGAATCCTCCGACGAATCTTTCGTGGACAGCTTCTGCAACCGCTTCTCGGACCTCTTGAGCAAGTCCGTTACCTCATGTGTGAGAACCTCAATTGCTCGTTGGTCGTCTCTGCCATCGCCAAAGGATGGCATCAAGGCTTTGGCATGTGCCTTGGCCAGCTCCGCCATTTTCGTCCTTGCCCGCTGCATGTTTGCAGATATCTCTTCGGAAACATCCACCCAGGCTGGGGGGAGCCCGACTATCACAGCACCTCGACTGCAACACAGGAGACAAATGTCAGTGCTGCACAATTCATCCTATCACCAGTGAGGTCCAACCAGCGACACACCAACCCAAGTAGTTAACCTTTGCAAATCAGAATCCACCATTACAGCTTACTGCCTAAGCCACTGATCACTGACCAATATGCTACAACAAGTCTTCCATTTTCTCATCTACTGGTGGAAATTCCCATCCCCAGTAAGGCGACACAGGTCGTTTGCCTCGTAGCAATTAGCAAATACGCAAAGCATTGACTAGATCAGACAAAGCTAATGGGCGAGTCTAATGATCTGCAATTCAGCCAATTCATTTGAGTCATCGGTGAATTAGCCCACTCTACTCGTTAGCATGATCAAATGCCTCTCGATCTAGCTGACAAACTCCCATCTCGCAACCCCGCGTCGCAGCTAGCTAACCTCTAGTGATCCCCAAACGGCAGAGAGCGAGATGCGAGGGGGGTGTTGGGAGTTGGAGGTGGTGGCACCTGGAGCCGGAGGGATCTTCGGTGCTGAGGGGCGCGTAGGGGCGGTCGGAGCGCAGCAGCGAGGCCATCTCGATCACCGGGCCTCCCCCTCCCCCGCCCCCGCCGGACGACGACGGCGCCCCGGCCGGGGCGCGGACGTGCCGCAGCGCGTCGCGGTACTTGCGGTAGAGCGGCGTCCGGTTCCGCGTCGCCATGCCGCGGGCGCGGGCGCGTGAGATCTCGACGGCGAAGGCGTTGAGGTGGGGGCTCGGAGACGAGGAATTGGAGTTGGTGCTCGACGCCGTGGGGGAGGACACGGTGCACGGTACGAGTTGAGGACTTCTCTCCTTCACCGCCAAGGAAGCAATGGCGTAATGGAATGCGCGTATTGGGCTGTTGTTTATTTGGGCCTTCCCGGATTCAGCTGGATCGTGCACTTTCGCTGGTAAGGATTGTACTGGGCCGTGATTGTGCATTGCTTGCTGGACTGATAAGAGCACATTGCTTGCTGGACTGATACAACAAATTGCAATCTTGCGCGGTTTGCCTTTCAACATGTTTTTTGTGGGCTGGGTACAGGGTACCTTTGTAACTCGACAAAATCAGTTTGGGTCATAGAGCGTGTGTTTGGATCACGGGTTGACGTGGGTTGGTGCGGGTTGGACCCAGATGAACTCATGTTTGGATAAAAACGTAGTGGGTTGGGTTCATCTCAGAAAAGGAATATTCCTCCAAGATTTGGATTGGTTGCATTCCTCTGAATCCATCGTCTTCTTCTCCTTCCCTGGCATCCCCGGCTCTCCTCCGGCCCTCCTCTTCCTCCGCGCTAGCCCCGCACATACGCCTGGCGGCGCTCGCGGTGGCCCCGCAAGTCACCGCGGCGGGACGGAGCGCCATGGCCGCCACGCACCGTGCCTCCAGCTGGCCGTGCCGCCGTGGCTGTCCGCGCACTGCGCTGCTCCCCCTACGCCGCCACGCTGCTCCGTCTGGCTCGTGCTGCACGCGCTCCTCCGGCTCGCACCCGCCGTGCGCGCTCTCCCATCCCTAGCCCACACGCTGGCGCTCTCCCCGCCGCTCGCGCTGCTCTCGGCCACCGCGCTCCTCCGCCCGGCCCTCTTCCTTGCGCTCTCCATCCTCCTTCGCCTCGTGGGCCTCCAGTTCCTCCCATCCCTGGGCTTCCTCATCCTCGCGGACTCCGCCGGCTCCCTGCTCGCCCGCGCCCTGCGCCGGCCATCCCGTCGCCGTGTCCTGTGCGGGGCGGGGTAGGGAGGAGAGTCGACGAGTCCCTGCTCCGGCGGGCAGCAGGGATGGCCGCCAAGCTCTGGCGAGCAATGGGGAGGGGGCAGAGCTCCGGTTGGGAGTTGTGTCCGAATGAGGAAGATGGAAGAAAAAAGAAGCTGGATGACAGGCGGGGCCCATGGATGACAACTGGGGTCCATTGATGACTGTTGCTAACGCTGTTAAAATGGCATCTAACCCACTTCTCCCCACTCCTCTAACCAAACAAAATACTAGGTTGAACACATCCTCGCATCCAAACAAGAAGGAGGGTTCATCTCATCTTACAAAACTGGGTTGGGTCTGATCCCCAGACCAAACACAACCAGAAATCGTCTCCTCAGAACTGAACTTTAGAGACATGCTGGAACTACGCGAACTGCTCCCTCTAAGCTAAACTTGTTGTTCAGGACAAGATTTGGTCAAATCCTATTAAAACTAAGGGCATCGATAACTATTGTATTCCCCTCTCAAAAAATTCAATAACTTTGTATATAAAACTAAAGGCATATTTTTGCAAAATCTTATTCAAAGAGAAGGTGATAAATAACGGTAGTAACCGCAATTGCGGTAGCGACCCATTGCTAGCACTCTGAACTTTGTAGCCTGAAACTTTGCGGCCGCAATTATGATGGGGGGGCGATATTGCAGGCCACAATTGCCTGTAGTAGGCCGCAATAGCGTGGAAGCAAATAACCATATTGTTATGGACGTTTGTGTTGTACCGTGTAATCTCAAAAAAAAGGTAGACATGGTTATCTAATGACCATGAGACCAATGATGTTGTTGCTTCTGACGATAATGGTGATTGGCTGAGTGATAGTTTTGCGAACTATTGTATGGCTCATAACTCATATAATATGTCTGTTTACAAAATATTAATGTGTGGGACATCATGTTTGTTTTCTTAATTTAAGTATGCGTGACATAAGTTCTTTGAGTGCAACTAAATGTCTATTTATGCTCATTAGTCATGATATGTGCACTTTAAATTATGTGAGATTACCAAGTGTCGCTGCCAACCTGATATATGCTATTTAATTACCTAGATCTTATCGTTGTATGTCTATATTTGCAGTCCGAGTACTTAACATTCACGACGGAAACAGTGAAAAAGCCAAACACGCTTTTTGTGCAGCTCTTTTGTCTGATTCTACAAGAAACCAAAAATGTTCATCACTAATAATTTTGTTTTGTGTTTTCAGAAGTGATCTGGTGCTGCCCGGCCGCTTGGATGTGTACGCCGACGAAGATATTTGTGCAGGAACGGCCAAGGGCCAACGGCAATGTGCGGCGAGCTGGTGATCGATCTCGTTGGCTGGCGCTGGCGCAGAGGCGCTGGAACGGATCGGGATTCGTTTCGGGGCACCCCATGTGTGGCGTCGTCCTCAGCCAGTCAGCCCTCGGCCCTTCCACCAACTACCATGATCTGCAGCCTCATCCTGTTGTCTCATTCGCTCACCCAACGCCGTAGCTGGCCTCGTGGAGTGCAGCAACTGCAGGTGCAGGGCGTCGTCCCTTCTCTTTTGTTGCTACTGGCCCGGCCGTACTGACTGTACTGAACTGGCACCGTCCCATGAGAAAACCCCCATCTTTTCACTCGGCCAAGCGAGATGGGATCTCACGCTCCACCTTTTTGACTGCGGACGATTGTGTACGTGACCGTGCAATCTGCATCTACTCGTACAGTATGAATCTTGCAGCCATACCAAGCCCATGCTAGCTGCCCCTTGCCTAGCCCTAGGCCCGTGCATTCACAGTTCAGTCGAGTGTCTCATGTGGCAACAGTTTGACTGCTGTGGCCGGTTGCTCGGGCCCTGCGGGGCTGCATCTGTTCAACCCGTGTCGTGTCGTGTCGTGTTAGGCTATATGAAACGGAACGAGACCGGGGCCTTGTTTAGGCAAGTTTTTTTCATCCGCAGAACCGTAGCATTTTTGTTTATATTTAATAAATATTTTTTAATTATAACTAATTAGATTTAAAAGATTTATTCTATAATTTATAATTAAACTATATAATTAATTATTTTTTATCTATATTTAATGTTTCACGTAAACAGCTAAAGGTTGATATGATGAAAAAAATAAAAAAACTTGGAACTTTGAAGTCACGTCGAGGCCCTGGTGGTGGAGTTGAGCTGAACCATACGGAGTAGCTCCAGATGCGCACTCGCGCTCGTGACGCGAGCCATAGTACGCACTGATGGCGCAGCCCTGCTGTAAGCCGTGTCGTATTAGCCAACTAATGGCACTCATCAATATCAATGACTCAACTACGCCTACAGCAGCCGCATGACGGGCCCGGTTGTCCGATCCTTTTCGCTTCATCGTGTGATCATCGAGCTCCAACTTTCTTCCATCTCGTAGGTAGGGGCGTAGGGCCCGGGATGGTAATTCCACAGGCGAAAGAAAACCGCTACACATTCTCGAGTACTCGACGCAGAGTCCGCCGCGCGTCGCGATGGCTGAAGCTTGGGACAGAGCGAGAGGTGGCCCATTTGTCTCGCGCGGTCACGGTCGGAGCCCCTGGTGCTCACCAATGCATAGGCGCATAGCATAGCGCGATGCGCGAACCACGTTTGCATCAGGAACAGGCGAAGAGCTAGCGATGCGCGCCACCTCCACCCGCCCGGGCGTCGTCATCGCGTCGATCTCGTGAGGCTGGCGCGTGCTCCGTGGCTGGCTAGCTGGTCAACCTTGGCTGTCACAGGGACCAGCAGGATTAACTAATGGTGGCGGTCGGCCAGTGGAGCAAGACAAACAGAGGGATGACGAGATCAGGACTGTAGCAGCAGAGCTCGATCAGCGGAGGTGGAAGACGGGCGGCGGGCGGCGGGCGGCGTCGGACGGAGGGACCGTACCCCGTACTGTACGTGGAGTGGACCAGCAGAGGTGTGGGGAAAGCGCCCATAATTTTCCAAAGGACGGCGGCACGCGGCAGCTTTTCGCGTGGTCCAGCTCCAGTCAGAGCCGCTGGCTGTTGCCTGTTGTTGGAGTTGGACCAGGATCGCCCCAGGCCACAGCGGACACGGAGGCCTCCGATCGATCCGTGCGTGCGTGCGTGCGCAGCCTCGTCTCGTCTGCTGGCTAGTGGCCTGCGCGCTGGCTAGCAAGTGGCAACGTGCATGGTGGTTGATCGAGAAGAGTGAGGTTCGGAACTGGAGTACTAGCTCGAGGCCGGGCAAGCTGCTAGTGCCAGCGTGTGTGTCAGTATGAACCTGAAAAACATGGCAATGATCTTTGTGTGCTCGTGACCAGGCAAAAAGATGACGTAATCACTCCGTCCCTCAAAGGATGTGATTCTCGGTTTTCAAGATGAAATTAGCAGAGATGCGAAATTACGCATGTGCCTCTGCCTTTTTGTTCATTTTAGGCTGTTCCGCAGAGTGAGTCACCGCATCTGGAGGATTCTCCACCAGCACAAAACATTTTATATTCAGTCAATCAACCTGATGTGGGCCAACAACTGCCACACATTTCAAACATGCACACGATATACACAGCCAACTGTAGCAAAAAAAACACAACCATTCATTTCAAATTTTCAGTTTCCGCCAGTTATAGAGACTATAAAAGCAAGCCACCAGCTAACTTTTCCTCATTTTATCTTTCATTTGCTGCCCACGGCGTACAGTGCTTCAGCACCCATGGGGTTTGATCTCAACTCAGAACCACCAGATCAAAGAGAGGTCTTCACAAACATCCATCAGGAGACACCAGGTGAACTACCATTCCTAATCCATCGTGCCTTACCAAACCTGAATGAGGAGCCACCAGAAGAGGAACAACTTGTTGAAGGTGACATTCCTGGAGGGCAAAATGAAGAAATCAGTTCAAGTAAGTTCTTTTATTTGTTAAGATTTCATCTCTATCTTTGTTATGAGTACAACAATGAAATTGGTATATACATTTGTGATTTCCTGGCTGTAGTGCATGCTGAAGATGAACACCAAGCAATTCGAGAGGCCATACCAGACCTCAACATGCGGCCTACTGATCATGCACACCAAGCAATTCGAGAGGTCATACCTGACCTCAACATGCAACCTACTAATGATGAATACCAAGCAGATGCTAAGGCCATAGCAGACTTAAATGTGCATCCTATTGAACAACAAGCAGATGGGGATGTCGCCTTTACTGTTCCTGATCAACAAGATGATTTTAATCTCTATTTACAAGGTTCGGACCAATATGAAGAAATGCAAGAGAGTATGATCACTAAACTCTTTGCTGTTCTTCTATGAACAAATTATGTGAATGGCCAATATGCACTAACCAATTACCATTGTGATTTGCTTTGCAGTCAATCATTCCTTCTTTGCGGCCATGGAGGAGGACATGCACATGTATGACATGTACATGGACGAAGTGGACAGTGTCTTCAATCATCAGGCCACAGATGGCTCAACCACTGAACATGGGAATACAGCTGCAAATGTTCGTAGCAGGTCAAAAGATCTGATTCCAACTCAAAGGCAAAAAATATATGAAGCTTTACTTGAGAAAATTGTCAACGGAAAACTAAAGAAAAATAGTACAAAAAGGGTTGCAGAATTGTTCAATGTCCATCCATCAGCGGTGTGGCGGTTCTGGAAGCGTGTAATGGAATGTCGTGCTAATGGAATACCAATTGATATCAGTTCTCGAAAGCCCAAGAATTCTGGCCGGAAAAGGGCTCAAGTTGACCTATCACAAGTTCCAACAATTCCACTGTGCAGAAGGATGACTCTAAGATCTCTGGCTGAAGCTCTAGATTCCAACAAAAGCACAGTACATGGGCTTTTCAAACAAGGACTCTTAAGACGACACTCTAACACAATAAAGCCATATTTAACGAAAGCGAACAAAAAGGAAAGATTGTTGTGGTGTATAAAAATGCTAGATCCAAGCACATTGCAAACTGAACCAAAGTTTCTTGAAATGGACAACATCATCCACCTTGATGTAACATCCTAGATGTTAGTAAGCAATTAAAATTATAATCAAGTTCATTATTAAGAATAATCATTGAGCATCATGATATAAATGTATTCATGTTTTAATAATGTCTTTTATGTGGTGCTTTATTTTATACATGAAATGATAAGTTCATTGCTATTTAAAAATTATTTTCAAAACCTTGTTTTATCCCTTTTTTTATATTTTAAAATATATAAGGAATTTTGAGATACTCTCAAAATATAGTTTGTAGATCTTGATAAGAGATACAATATTGGTATTCAAAGTTTTTCAAGTTTCTAAAAATAATTTCGAATAAATTTGAAAATACAGTTTTCCAACACTTATCCCCTTTTTAATTTAATTTCATATTTCAAAAATTATTAAAAATTTGGGAAAACTTTCTCTATGAAAAGTGTTTGGTTAGATAAGATGAACATTTCATAGATTGGAAGATTTTCAAGTTGTTTAGAAAAATCAAAAGTAATTTAAAATGTTTTTTTCTAGAGATTTGACCCTTTTTGTATTCTTTTTAAATTTGAATTCATATTTCAAAATTTAGGCAGAATTTGAAAATATTTCTTAAATGAAAAGTGTAGCTCTTGAAAAGTTATGCAAACTTTATTTTTGAAGATTTTCAAGTTTCTATATATTTTTGGGAGTAATTTACAATTTTCGACGAGTGGCAGTTCTGTAATTTCTATGAACAGTAACCCGCACGAGTTCTAGTCCGTTTTTGCTGGTCCGTTTTTGCTCTGGTCCGTTTTTGCTGCCGCGTCGTCGCCGTGAGCCATTTTGCCGTGTCTTCGAGACCCCGTGCTAGCAGCTGCGTGGCCACGCCCGCGAAGACTCCAGGCACTCCACCATCTTCTATTTTCCCTTTATAAGCTTAGCACCGGCCGCCATTTCCCCTTCTCTAATTACAGCCGCCATAGCCGCGAGCTCGAAGCCATCCGCGTTCCTCGCGTCCCTGCCTCCTTGTCCTCACCTATGAGCGCCATGGCCTTGCCCTCGTTGCGCTGCACCTCCCCGTCCCATCCTCCGGCTGTCTCCTTGCTGGAGAGCCGCTGCAGTCACGTCGCCTCGTCGCCTCGCCGTGGGCTCGCGTGGCCGTGCCGCCACGGGCCGTCTCGGGCCAAGCCAAGGCGACCCATGAGCGTATTACCACCTCCCGATGCTCCCACGCTACTCCCTTGCCACCAACGAGTACCCCGCCCTCCCAAAATCGCCGTTCCCGGCGTCTCTGTTCTTCATTTGCGGCCAAGGACCTCGGGTTTGAATTCGACAAAAGCCAGGTTCCTAAGTGCACAGCCTAAGACTCAGGTGAATAGTGCCTCGAGGACCTATTTGTAGCAGTTTTTCATAAACTTCAAAAATTCATATCTGGAGTTTCGTAACTCCGTTTTTAGTGAACCAAATTTTGTTGTGTTCCTTGTAATGCCTAGTTTTTATTAAAAATATGAAACATGCTATGTTTTATAGAAAAATAATTAGCCATGTTTTATGCCTTTATTTAATGTTTAAAGAGAAGGAAATTTATATCTCATGCTATGTGACTCTGTTTGACTTGAAATTTTTATGACATGTTTCTTGTGCTATGTGTGTGTTGTAGTAAAAATATTATGGCCATTGGATATCGTATGCTTGATCTTTTGATTTATCTTGCTTATTGCTTATTAAATGGTTTATAATTATAATAAAAATATATAAATGAAAAATGTGGTTCCTTTACCTTTATATGATTCTGCTATGTCATGTTAACACCTAATATGACTATATAATTTTAGAATATATGGAGTTTTATATTTATCTTCTGTAATGCTTTTAAAATAGTTTATAATTAGTTAGTTGTTTAATCTTGTTATGCTTGCACCAATGCATTGCCATGCATCATGTCATGAGTTCATCACGCTAAAACATGCATCATTAAATACGTGTAGTTGTTCGAGAATGAGTGAATCTTGGTGCACGATCTCCGAAAAATGCCATCCACCATCGAAGTGAAGTCGCGGATTCAAGATGTGGTGTCATCCATCCTGGAGTTGTGTCAAGCGTAACACCCGTGATCTTGACGAGAACTAACTACCGCTGCAACACAGGCAAGCCCCGGATGCATTCAAATCCTACTCTATTTATAAAAGTTTTATTGTTTCAGTTATGGTATGTGCATTAAGTAATAGGAGTTGAGTAAAAACCCACCAATTGCATTACCTGTATTATTTCCTTATACCTTGTTACCTACTTGAGAAGATAAGTAGTGATGCTTAGCCCTGCTTATTTAATTAATTATTCAAAAGGCAAAAGAATGAAAAAGATGAGATTGGTTTTCTTGTTGGAATCTTGATGATAGTAATAAATCGAGTCCGGACGGCGAACTTGCACTGGGAATGGAGTCCCTCTGTAGTGTTCTCGTCTGTTGATGCCCTAGGTCCCGTCCGTTGGTGAACTGGTGATATCGAAAATTTAGAAATCCACATGCATGAAGTGATATACGGATGGTTGGAGCCGTGTATATCATGGAGTGACCTAGCGTGGGGCCAGAGATCCCATCTGTGTCATAGTGTGTTTTACTGTGGGGTTTAAGTTCCCACGTATCTCGGTACACTGGGCCGCAGAGCTCATGTGTATCAGGTGGTGATATACGGCTGAGGTTGTTATCCCGGTATATCGGTGCACCTGGGGTGCTTCGGAGTTAAAGTCTCAGGTATGCTCAGTCACCTAGGTCCCAGCTGGGTATGAAAATGGATTCGAATCGCCGTTGCTTCTTGGAGAAGAAGACTCGATCGGTGTTCATCATCGTAGTAACAACTTGAACAATGATTAAGGTTTAAGAATGAAGTTGGTTGGTAATTTTTAAACAAGACAACTTTTCTTTCTTTCAAGTTTTTCTGCAAAATTTCTTATCTCCAGCAAGCCTTACCTTGTCCCTCTAGCCTGTATTTCCTGAGTCTTCACCCCTCTTTTTTTTTGTCGGGTCAGTCTTGTTGAGTACTTTTGTACTCAGGGTTTGTTGAACCCCTGTTGCAGGTGCTAATTGATGTTTAAATCAAGTTCATGTCGGTGGGCTCGACGTGATCTGGTTGTCCCCTCCCGACTTAGGTGTTCTACCTAAGTTGACTTCTGAAGTTCTTCTCTACTTCCGCCGCTTCCGCAATTAAAGTCAAGTTTGTAGAAGTTAACTTTTTCATATATTTTGTAAACTTAATGTTATTACTCTTTCGCACTCTGATATATGTTTTATCATAAATGTGGTAATGTTGTAGCTACTCCTTTTTTGATCCTGGTATGAGTTGACAAAAGTGGTTTAATCGGGGTCCTTTGAGGGCACCCGATAGGGCTTTCTAAGTTATCTGGAACACATGCATGGCTATCAGAAGTTTTTGAGACAATGATAGGTGCGTGTGGGCCATATAATTTAGGAGGTTCTGCCACACTTGATGAGAAGTGGTACAATGCCACAAAGAAGGGTATCACCTATTACTTGCATCTAGATGAGGAAGACCCACATAGGACTGTCCGCAACAAGAATAGCATTGGAAAGGTGATGTTCTTAACCGCAGTTGCTAAGCCTCGGTATGACCATGAAGGTAATTGCACATTTGATGGTAAGATAGGCATTTGGCCTTTTGTAAGAAAGGTAGCCAAACCTACATGTTTCATATGAATTATTTTATGATATGTGTTCACAAAGGTAACTTCTGTGCCACTATGCGCAGGAACCCGCTAAAAGGAGCAGTGGTAACAGACCAAGGGGGACATCCATCACCAAGACCATGACGGTTTATAGGGATACTATGAGATCGTACCTGATTACTAAAGTCCTATGGGAAATCAAAAGCCGATGGCCACGAGAAGATTTGGGAAGAACGATTTATATTCAACAGGATAATTGTAGAACTCATGTCCCGGTTGATGATGAAGACTTTAAAAGAGCAGCATCCACAACTGGGTTCGACATCCATCTCATCAACCAACCTCCTAATTTCCCTGATATGAATATCTTGGATCTAGGATTTTTTAATTCTCTGCAGTCAAATACAAATGCAACAACCTCTAGAAATTTGGATGAATTGATTGCAAATGTCGAGAATGCATTTAGGAATTATGACGTAAATGATCTGAGAAATGTCTTCCTCACATTGCAAGGATGCTTGATTGAGGTGATGAAGGCTGGAGGAGGGAACAAATACAAGATCCCTCACATGAATAAAGAAAGGCTAGAGGCTCTAGGCCTCCTTCCAAGATCTTTGAATTGTGATCGCCAACTATATGAGAGTGTGATGGAGTCCCTGAGTACCTAGATGCTTTAGGATTACAGTATGTAGTATAGTCATGGAAATGTAATATAAATGTGGTACTGTATGCGCAATGTAGTGGGTGTATATTGTCTAGGTGCTGTAGTGTAAAACCGAGTCAATGTAAAGGATTATGTAGTATATAGTCATGGTGGTGTAATATAAATATGGTACTGCATGACAATATAATGTTAAGACCTTTTTTATAATCTCAATACGCTTGCCTCCTTTATTTTGTATGACCTAAAAGCACAACTGAACATGCTAAGTTGACACACCTATTAAGGTCAATAAGAAGCCACGAATAAATTGACCAAGAGTTATTGTCGGCTCCCTCTGAATTGAGTATTCTAATTGTATCATTGACACAATGAATTAGCATTGGTACATATATTTTGGCTTGTTTGACTGACAAAAGCACATAGCAGTTGGGCAATACGTAAAGATCATTTGATTATCACCCACCTAGATCCTGACATCTGGAGAAATCTCAGCGGCCAGCTCCACCTCTGCAGCGAGATCCATGCCCGCAGGGAGGTCGCCATCCACAGATCCACCTCGACACTAACTGCCCACACGACGGCGTCGCAGATGTAGCCGCCGACGCGGATCAGCTTGTCATGGATGAGGAGGCACCGAGCTTCGCGCATCCCATCGATGAGGAGGCGAATCTTGAAGGGACGGGCACCATGCGCAGCTTCTGACATCGCAGCCGCTGCCCAGCTTCGCGCCCCCATGCGCCGGCGGCGCATGTTGCGGCACCTGCCTGCGCACAAAGGGACCGGAGGGGATCGGAGATGAACAAGGACTGCCGGGGCAGGAGAGCGAAGGGATGGAGGTTGAACCCATCATGGATCTGGATGACGGCGAGTGAGCGAGCGCGTGTCAAGTTTTTCCGATCTGGATCTCGGGGGAGGGGGCGAGAGAAGGGGTGGCGGTGGTGACCGGTGAGCTCCCTTCTTTTTCGAGGAAAACCTTTTTTTTAGGCGCATGAGGCCGCACCCGATTGTGTGGACGAGAATCACCGGTGGTTTCTGATTTTTTTTATACCATTCGGTATAGGTCCTATTTATAGCTGATCAGAGCTTAACTTTTCATGTTTTTAAGACATGTTTTGAATGCCACGTTTACATGATTTCAGGGACGGAGGGAGTAAAATGTAGAACTGGCAGTAGTCACCGGGTGTCTACGGCCGTGGTCCTTTGTCCATCAAAAGGAACTAGTAGTCCATGCCTCCAGTGCTGATCTTTGTAGACTGTTTTTCGTTTCCTTAATTAGTTATAGCCAGCATATTTTTTCTTTTCTTTGAAAAGAAGAATGGGGAAGTAGCAGACAGCCTCACTACCTCAGTCTGTACAACGGTACTAGTGCTTCAGTGCTTGGACCTGTAGCTGTAACGACTGACAACACACCACAGTGACCCAGAAATAATAAGCCGTTTTATTGCCAATGGGCCATGTAAACTGTAGAGCAGCGTTAAACCTGAATCAATGCAAAGCCGTACGTACGCTCTCCTCTGCCGTGCACAAGCTGGACCACTTATTTCACTCGACACGTGTCTCTGAATGAAATAAGGAACTTAAGAAAATGATAAAAGAAATTAAGAAAATGCAGGGCATTGCCAAAATCTAAAAGCGCTGGGTACCACTCGTAGCAACAAACCACGTCATGTCATTATTCTACTAGTGGTAGTAGAAAAGAGCGACAGATTAAGTCTAGCACCACTCATTTGTTCCCGTGTGCCCCACACGCAGGAAATGCGGTACACCTAACCAGATGCTCAAAAAAAAAAAAAAACCAGTACCAGTACCAGCCCAATCCGGCGACACCTCCCTCGCGCTCTCCTGTCCTGCTGTCCTCCACTGAATCCCGGTGACGTCACCGATTTTATTCTGCTTTACCCCGCGCTGCCCCACCAGAAAATGATGCCGCGGGAAAAGTTACTCATGATGATCGCGCTCGCAAGTGCCACGGCCCATGGTTGTTTCACTGGATTCTGTGTGTAACCCGACTCCCGAGAGCTAATATAGTTAGCTGCTAAAATTAGCATCAATATATTAAACATCATAATTCATAACTAGTTCAAAATAAACAAATCCTCTAATTTTACTAGTTTACATTAGATACCTCTCCTACCGTTCTAAATTACAAGTCGTTTTGACTTTCCTAGAGTTCAAGGTGACGTTTCATTAACATCAAAAGACTAATTCAATTTACAAAACAGGCTAAAAAGCTACAGAATGCATCTAGTTCCAGCCAGAACAGGGGCAAAATCCGATACATGAACAAAACCTAAACCAGCTTTACAGAGCTAAAAAGGGATGAAAAGGAAACGATGAAGAATTCTGACACCGACAACTCAACGGAAGGCGTCATACTAGCAGCATCACATTAACTCTAGCGAAGCATTGAAAGATGTCCACCATGCGTCTAGCGAAACTGGCTCTGTCAGCAGAAGTGATGGGCAACTTTGATCTTGTCCATAATTCCTCAAAAGATCCCCTCCGCAGGACATAGAATTGGCCAATTCTGTAAAATCGGCAGCTTTGATCTTCTCCATATAATTTCTCCAAAGGCCCTTCTTCTCCGTGGGGCATAAAATTAGCCAATTCTGTAAAATCCCATGAATCATGTGGAGTAGCATTTCCTGGATTCTCTAGCCATAGTTCTAAAAACATGGAGTAAATCATTTGTTAGTTTCCATGTAGACCACAAGATTGCCGAGGTGATCATTTTCAAAAGGATTAAATCCACTTTTAGCTCCTCAACTATCGTCGTGGTCTAATTTTTACCCCCAACTCCTAAACCGTATAGATTAGGCCCCCAAGGTTACTAAACCATGCAATTATAGCCCCTGGGCTGGTTTGAGGCTGTTTTGCGATGACATGGTAGTGATTTTGACTGCCACTGTGGCATTGAAAATACGCTGCTGCTGGTTGGACTAAAAATATGCCCTGCTGCTGCATGTAGAGTTTAGTTTGGATGCTCCATATCTCTATCGTTTCTCTATTTACAATCTTTGAGTTTTCTGCGTGATATGATCAAAGTCCTTTTTGTGGTTTTATTTCATGATGCGAATTGGATCCCTTTTTTTTCATTTTTGTACAAGCGTGGTTGGGATAAGCTCTATGTAACTTGAGTTTCGTGGAAAACTGTTTAACGCCATCCTGATTCATTTTCTGAAAGCAAAAAAAAACCTGTATTAAAGTAGTGTTTGCATTAGTAAGATTGATGTTTTGTAGCTTCTTGTCAAAGCAACATCATCCTTCAGTACTATTGTTCTATCATTCCAAATGACCGTGACCTAACCCCTCAGATCTTATGGTTATCTAACAATTCTATTCGAGTAAATACATTATGCTCTAAAAAATGGATAAATTATATATGAAGGGACTATTATCAAGGGAATGCTAGTGTTCAGTGCCACAGTATAAGCACCATGCTGAGTTCTGTTTTTGCACAGCCTCAAAGTGTTAAACAACATTCCATTAGTTTCAGTTTGTGGCTTATTTTCATTTTTTTTTCATTTTCATCTGTTCGTACAGCTGTTAGTGAAATTCCAATGGTCAATGCCACAGTGGCAGTCAAAACCACGTCTATGTCATCGCAAAACAACCCTAAATCAGCGCCCAGGGGCTATAATTACATGGTTTAGCAACTTTGGGGACCAAATCTAGACGGTTTAGGAGTTGGAGGTAAAAATTAGACCATGACGATAGTTGAGGGGCTAAAAGTGGACTTAATCCTTTTCAAAACAACATCATTAAGCCATTTTTGACTTTTGTAGATCCATTGATTTTACTTTGTATCTAGAGATGCTAGTCATCTTATAATTTAGAATAAAGTGTTCAGTTGATAAAAAAATATTACATAAAAGGACCCTTCATTTAGTATTTTGGACCACGATTTTATTTCGGCGGTAAGCCATGGCGCCACAGGAACAGAGAATCCGTGCAGCGGCATTCAAAGCGAAGGGAGCAACGCTCCAAGCTCCAGCTCGCCTGCTGCCGTGCTGCGTGCCACACGGGCCACCGCTGCCGCTGCATATGCCAACAACCGAAACTGAATTCATGCCCCGTGTTCAGTTGAACCACGTAGTATGGTCCCGTTCGGCTTTCTGTAAAACTCTTGCAAGCTGCACTGTAAAACTCTTGCAAGCTCCACTATGTGTCCATGTCCGTTTCTGTCATCAGCCTTCGCGTCCTCCGCTGGCGTGAGAACTCGTGTCTACCTACTATGGCCGATGATCATTTGTTTGTATGGCCGTGCAGTGGCGGACCTAGGATTCAGACATAGGGTATGCATGGGACAAAAAAAAATGAAAACTAAAAAAAAATATAGCTGCATGGGTTTGAACTAGTGATCTCTTGCTCAAAATTGGACGTCCTTGTCACTAGACTAATATGATACAATGATAGTTATAAGGTACCAAATTTTTTTATCAGTTAACAGCATAGTATTAAGTACATGACATGGCCCATAGGGTATGCGGTGGACCACCTTGCATACCTTGTGGGTCCGCACCTGTGGCCGTGCAGTGTCACCTGTAAGGTGCAGCTGGCCTGAGACTGGCCCAGACCTAGCTATCCCCTCGGTATCAAAATAATTACATATCCCATTTCTCAAGAAGTTAACGTTTTCATTAAAATCCGAGTAAGTATACAGAAAATAGTATCAACTACTAATTTTGCATCATAAAAGGCATTAGACCATTTTATACCTAACCAAACTTTTTTTAAGAAAAAAATAACTTCTCATAGAAAGCTCCGTGTGTTCCCTTTTAGATTACATTATTACACTGCATGGGATCATTAAGGTAGCTAGAAGCTAGAACTAGAACCACTACCACCTGTTGTGCCGCCGCCATCATTAGTTTTGCCGGACCTCAAGTGCAAAAGCGATCACGTAAACACTTGACCCAATAATTAGATCTAGCCTAAGATCCCCAACCTCCCAAAGGACACCTCAAAAGAATCGCAGGTTGGTTACCGACCTGCAATGATTTAGCAAGCTCTGTAACCCAAACATCGTACACTTTATTTTTTGCTCACACAATTTCAAAAAGAAAAGAAAAGAAACAAACAACAATCCTGTATTCCTGTGAGTAAGTGTAACAGTGTAAGCATCAACTCAAGTGATTTTTTTGTCCCCAGTACCCTTCGCTCGATAGTCGAGACAGCACAGTTGACATGACCAGCCCAAATCGCATGCCCCGAGATTTGATTCTTCGTTCAGGTCCAAAGTCCACGGTGACTCGGCGCCCAGCCCATCGCCACGGGGAAGAAACCCACCACGGACAGCCAGCAGAAACCGCGGCCCGACCCGGCGGACGCGGACGCAGACTTGAACCGCGACAGCAAAGCAAGCAAAGCGCGCACGCACACGCACGCACCCACCTGCGGCGCTGGACCCGAGTGGATGTGGACGGGAACGGGAGGCTGGAGGGAGCCGCAGCCGCCCGCGCGGCCGCACGACAGAGAGCACAGGCGACCGCGCCCGCCCGCCTGCTCCTACCACCCCACCCTACCCGAAGCACCGCACCGCCACTTACCCCTCGTGCCGCCGCGCTGCCTTTTCCTCCGCGCGTCCCTTTCGTCCCGCACCTTGTCGGAGACCGACGCGCCCCCGCTCTCCGCCCTCCGCTCTCCACGGGTCGGCGTCGCCTTCCCTCCACTCCTCCTCTCCTCCTCCTCCTTGCGCTCCAGTCCACCTCACACTCCCTCTGTCCCTCAGCCGCCATCCTGCTGCCTTCCCTCCTCATCTTCCTTGCGGGGGCGGCAACCAGGCCAGGCAAGGCGGCAGACTGACGCCGCTGCGTACCTGCTCCCACTCCCGCTCCCACCGCGCCACCAAGATAAAGTAGCCGTTGCGCGTCGCGTCGGCGAGCACAGCGCAGCGGCTCGGCTGCATGAGGGGGCGGCTGCCGAGGCCGTGACCGTGACGAGGAGGAAGCGGAGGACGATGCCGCTGGTCAGGTTCGAGGTGCGGAATGAGGTGGGGCTGGGGGACCCCGGCCTGTACGGCGGCGGAGCTGCTGCTGCCGGGGCCGCCGCCGCCGTGGCGGGGAACAGGGGAGCCGCGGCATCCGCCGTCGCCGCCGCCGCCGCCGCGGGGGAGGAGGAGCCCAAGGCGCTGCTCGAGGGCGTCGCCGTCGCGGGGCTCGTCGGGATCCTGCGCCAGCTCGGAGATCTCGCGGAGTAAGGCCCTGCTCCATCACTGCCTCGTGCTGCTTGATTTACGCGCGGTTTCGAGCTGGCGGCCCTGCGCCTCTCTGTGGTCTGGTTCCCGGCGGCTGGGATCTGCTGCGCGGCTGCGCTACGTGTCTAACAGCTTGCGGTGGGCACTTCAGCGCTGGTTGAGGTGTTTGGTTTCAGCCTCTGGTTTGGAGTGGTATGAAGTAGTGGGATCTGTGGCATCTGCCGTTGATGTGGTTGAAATCACTTATAAAGAATGAGTGTGCCATAGGAATGGAAATTGTTAGAGCAGTGTTTCTCTGTGCCGGTTATTGAAATTGTGGCACTATCTGGAAGGAATTGAATGTCCTTTTGTAGCAGTGGCGGTGTTTGGGTTTTGTGCTTTCTGAGATCTAGTGTTAGCACTGGATTGGGTAGTGCAATTCAGGGTTTTTGGAGCGGCGTATGGGATAACAGTTATATCTGCTGGGATCATTCAGGTGTTTTTTTGGCCACATTCGCTCGGTAGAGGCATGCTTAGCTGAACTAGTGCTAATTGATTTCGGGTATGACGTGGAGGTCTTAGGTAAGATCTTGTCTTACCTTAGAATTTATGTTTGCGGAAAGTCTCTATTTAATATTATAATATGGAGCAACCAGTGATTTCTGAAAGGCTCTGTTTGATGTTGTGAAATGTTTGTCTTGAGGGTTCTTTGCTAATTTTGGCTGGAGAATCTCCATGGGTTCTGGTAATTGCCGTTTCATGCTGGGGAAAAACCATTGCCACTTTGAGGGGGTTGTCTTTGTCTGTTAATGCTTCTATCATTTTTTCCGTTGTATAAACGCTCTGCCAGTTTTAGTTAGTTACTGTGTTTCTTGATATACTGTTATGTTTTTCATAAATAATATTTGCTGAAATTGATGTGCTGCTTTCATCACACCAGATTTGCGGCTGATGTTTTCCATGACCTACATGAGCAAGTTATAGCTACATCTGCTAGAGGTCGTAAGGTGCTGACTCGAGTACAGAATATTGAAGCGGCACTTCCATCTCTTGAAAAAGCTGTGAAGAATCAGAAGAGTCACATACATTTTTCCTATGTTCCAGGTAATTATTTATTTACTTCATCGATGTCTAAAAGTACCCTGATCATGAGAGTCCATCCTACTAATTGAATATCTCTTGTCTATCTTGAATTCTTTGATATCAAGATTATCTTGCAATCTTACTGAATTTACTGGTGCAACACAGGCTCTGACTGGCACACTCAGCTTCAAAATGAGCAAAATCACCTGCTAGCAAGTGATCTGCCTCGTTTTATGATGGATTCCTATGAAGAATGCCGAGATCCACCACGGCTTTACCTTCTCGATAAGTGAGTGCTGGAACTTTCCTTAATAAACATTTTTTGGTATCTAAAATTATTGCCTTCCAGATTTGATAATGCTGGCGCGGGAGCTTGTGTAAAGAGATATTCTGATCCATCCTATTTCAAGAAAGCATGGAATATGATGAGAGCAGACAAAACTGCTAATCTACAAAGAGAAAAGAGATCACAGAAAATTAAGGTTATATTCTTCATTATGAGCGTCCGAAGTTGATATCTGTGCTTAGTAATCTTTTTTCATGTTGGCAACTTGCCAAAAGACTTAATAGAGCTTATCAACTTATGCAGAGAAAAGGATCACGACTAAGGGAGCCATATTATGGGCAAGACGCATCTAGGCATAGGGGCACTGAATTTCAGCGATCACTTACTGCTGGCCAACTTGTTAACAGGTGTTGCACTTCTTCTATGGCTATTCCCTTTTTATATTCGAAATGGCACATCCAGAACAGCATTGTTAATAGTATATTTTCCAGCAGGCAGTTTGCATCTCCCAGCAACGATGGCCAGAGCATCTCAGAGCATAGGTCTACACCTGATGCAAGATCTAATCCTGACAATATGAGCAGATCTTCTTCTCATAGTTCGAAGACACAAATGAGTTCAGTAGAACAAGCTTTTGATACAAAACCTTCTGCAGTTCCTCTTGATAATGGTCATGGCAAGTCATTGGATACTAAATTGCACAAGCCTGGTGGTCTGCCTTCGCGAGGCACCAGTCTGGATGATCATAGTGACCATTTAAAGCAAGGTTCCCCACCAGGTGATATGGTTGGTAGATCACCTTGTGTTAAATGGGATGAAAAGGCTGCAATTAGCATGTCTACAAGTTCTGTCTACTGTGACGATGTTGTTATGGATAAGGCTGAAGATGCAGAACCTACTTGTTTTAGCTCTGTGCATAAAGAAACTGACCATAAGGTAATGGATACCTTGGAGATGCAAGATGCCTTACTTAAAAAGCCAAAATCACTGTTAGTGCAATCAGTCTTGAACCACCATGATGACATTCCAGGAGAAGCCGACAACTACATGGATGCACTTAATACGCTTGAATCTGAGACAGAAACTGAATCTGAATTTCAAACTAAGAATCAAGGAGTGCCAGCACCTTCCTTCAATGCTGAAGCACCTCAAGTGGGGGCAATTGAAAATATTGTTCCACAGTGTCCTGATTCCTCTGTTGCTGATTTTACTGACACGTGTCAAGAATCGGATATTGTTTGTACCTCAGAAAGAGCAATTGGTTTTCCCAGTTCGTCAAATGCAGATTCCCTTGAGGTCTCACAACTAGAATTTTCGGATTATACATCTGTAAGTCCCTATAAAGAGTCAGCTGTCATCTCTGATATCCATGAGAGTGGTGCAGATGGTGCTCACGGAGATCCTTGTGAGATTATAGAGCCTCAGCCGATCCATTCAGCCATACTTCCCAATGATGGATCCCCTGTTTGCAGTGAAATACCCAAGAGTAAGCCAGACGATGATCCTGGGTACTTTCCTGAGATTCCTCATCCAGGTTTCTCCACCTGTATGGTTATTCCGTCCAATAAAGAGTCTGCTGTTGCCAGTGAAAACCTTGAAAGTGATGCAGAAAGTGTTGGTGATATTATCGATGGTACCACTGATAATTTTGTATCTGGACCTAACATTGCAAACTTGGTAGTTGATCAGGTGGGTTTCAAGATAGAACCCACTGATAAAAGTTCACCTTGTGATCCATCTGATGACTCATGTGTTATTCCTGAAAGTAGGCCTCAGGATTATGCTGGAAAGAGCCATGAGGGAGTTGATGATCGTGGTGTGATTGGAGTGTCTAAGTTAGGAAGTGAGCCTCTTAACAAACCTTCAGATAATATATGTGCAACTCAAGATGTTCGTACCAATACCTCTTCTATGTCTGCTGGTGCCAGTGAAGTGTCTAATTCGTGGAGTGAGCCTCTTAATGAACTAATGGATAACAGATGTGCAACTGCAAATGCCTCTACCACATCTACTGTTGTACCATCTGTTAAACTCTGGACAAATGCTGGGCTCTTTGGACTTGAACCATCTAAACCTCCAGTATTTGGTGCCCAAGATGGTCCAAGGGAGGATACTCCACCTGGTTTTAAAGAAGCTCAACCAGTCCATTCAACTGAATTCACAGAATTGCACTGTTCAAAGCCAACTGAATCAGCACTTGTAAATATTCCAAATGGAAACACGTCAATTACCAGCAGCTTTGTGGAAAAGTTTGTTGGTATCCGTCCTGGTTCTGCAAACCTTAATAGCTCAGGGGCAAATCAGTCAGCAGCCAGAATACCCGATCCAATTCATAGTCATACAGATGAGCACTCAGATTTTTCCTCATCCTTTGAGCACAATAACATGACTGGCAAGCATACTTCAATAAGTGAGCTTCTAGAATCTGAAGGGAGTGCTGAAATTGGCACCGAAATATACTCAACTGACATGAGGAATAACATGCATATGGTGTCTGCATCTAGCTTTTCAAGCATTGCACAAAGATTTCTTGCTAATACACTTCAGAGAAGAACTTCTTCCAAATATACTGATCTTCCTATGTCATCTGAGAGGGCTAATGCTGATACAAGTGCAAAAGATGAATCTACTCTAAATCCTGTAGTAGAACCAAGTGAAACAATGTTTGCAGAGGAAACTAAGTTTGAGAACAAAACAGAAAATGGAATGGATGGATTGACCAAATCATCAATATTTTCTAGGCGCCATTACTCTGAGAAATCGTCTCCACCACTTGAGTACATGAAAATATCTTTTCACCCTATGAGCGCATTTGAGATGTCAAAACTGAACCTAGATTTCTGTGATGGCAATCTTCATGAAATTTCTGATGATATGATGTTACCGACATTTCAGTTACTCTCAGAGTCTTCCATTCCACAGCCAGGCAGTGGTTCTGAGTCTGAAGATGACACTTTTGGTAGGTCATATAGTTATTCTTCATATGATGATCTGAGTCCACGACTATATTCAAACTCTGAGGCGTGGGATCAAGAAGATGGAGTTGGGCTGGAGGAACATGAGTTGTATGATGATTCAAATCAGATAGGATCCTCAACAGCACCTTTATCTAGCTACATGGGATTTGAGCAGATGAACTTCTCTGGCATGGAGTCTGATATTTCACTTGCAAATGTTGGGGATCAGAATGTAATAGGCACTTCAGAATCCTGTACTGTTGAAGAACTTCCAAACTTCGACACATTGATGTCCAGAAGTGATGATCAAAACGGTGAAACCCCCATTCCACATAATCCGGTGAATTTGCCACCAGATGAGGATCAGTTGCCACCACCACCTCCTCTCCCCCCAATGCAGTGGAGGATGACAAGACAAACAACTTTAGTGGAAGAGGAAACATGCATTACAGCTAAAGATATGCTTAGGAAAACTTCGAGCCTACCACATATACACACCTCTGCCCAGGAAGAACACCTTCCTCTAACTGCATCACTTGATCTACAAGGGCATGCTAAGGAAGAGGTATTGATTGTTTATTTGGTTGACCCTGTTTGAATACTTGCAGCTGCTGTTATATTTCATTAATGATATTATTTACTTGCTATATGTAGGATGTCCAGAAAACTGGTGGAGTAAGAGAAATTACTAATCCTCCTAGTATCATTGATATAAAATCAAGTTTGCTTCAGCAGATCAGGGATAAGGTTTGTTCTGCTCTTTCAATTGAAAAAAAAAACTATTCAGTTCATGGTTTTATAGTGCTATTTTACTTTTACTATAAAAAAAGTAGCTTACAAGGAACAAATTTGACCATCTTTGGATCTGAGAGATCTCACTTTTTTTTATAAAGTAAATATTCATATAGCTATTGAGTTGACCCAAAAGGATAACAAAATGGAATGCTTACCATAATTTGATGAACTGTGATTCAGAAAAGTTATCTGATCCACAACATTGTTTGTCACATGCTAACCATGTCCAGTTGACCAGTTGATTCTTGAAGTTAGGGAGCTCATTACCAATTCTGTAGTTTCTGGACGATGCATAAAATTTATGATTATTTTATTTTATTCATTTTGCCTAATGAATATCACAGACAGCGCAGCTGAAGCTTAATAATGGACATGAAAGGTCAAAAAAAGCAGTGGGCGGTGACATTAAAAGCTTGGACGAAAGGGAGGAGTTGCTTCAGCAAATCAGGAGCAAGGTATCTTGAATACGTAGATCGTTGTACTTGCTAACAATCTGTTGAACTCTGTACCTCGTCCGCATGATATGATGCTACCGTATATAAGAGCAGAAACCCTCCGTGTAAGGCTTATCTAACTGGTCAGTTTGTTTGTGTTATGCAGACCTTCAATTTAAGACGAACAAATGCATCTAAGACAGATGGCTCACCACAATCTACAGCGAATTCCAACGTTGTAGCAATTTTGGAGAAAGCAAATGCTATCCGGCAGGTTAGTATTGTGCTGATTTCCCTTCACATTACCTTTTGTGTTACTCTTTTGTTTCCTTATGATTTTTATGTTATCAGGCTGTGGCCAGTGATTGTGGCGATGATGATACATGGAGTGATATGTGACCACCTAACTGCAGACGTGCATCGTAGTCTCCTCCTGTATATTCAGCTATTACAAGATGAAGCGAGAAAATGTGAATAACATCTTTTTCTTCATTGTAATTAGATTTTGCAGGTCATCCCTTGTTCTGTACTTTCCTTAGTTCATATTAGTGTATTCCCTTAGGTCTCCATGGGTGTGGAAATGTCAGAGCATTTCCACACATTATGTAAATGTGTTTTTATTATTTATTTATGATAGTGAGTAAAACTGATAAAAATAAGCATACTAAGCTATCTTTTTTATCATTGTATTATTTTTTCTACAATGATAATAAGATGGAGGATGACGTCGCAAAAAGCTGTCCTTTTAGCTGCCATCAACAAGTGCAATAATTCTGAATTAAAAGTCTCATTTGCATTACACTGATAACTCGTGTTTTCTGCGGAGACTTCTTTATTCCACAATTTGATACAAGTATTTATTTACTACTCCTTCTACTCCAAATTACAACATGTTTTGGCATTTCTAGATACATAGACTTTTGTTGCGTATCTCGATGGATAATTATGCCTATTACAATAAGTGTATTTAGAAGAGCCATAACATCTTATAATTTGAAATAGACTCAATAGAGGAGTACATTTGCTGCTTTAGGTTTACCAGTAAACTTGAGGCAGATAAAATAGCATTGAGGCAGATAAATGCAGTGCTCACTTGATGTTACTAGTCTGTCTCAAATTATAGTTCGTTTGATTTTTTGTCCTAAATTTGACCATCTTATCTTATTCAAAAATTTATTTAAAATATCATTTCTTTTGTTGTAGCTTACTCTATTAACAAAAGATTTTTAGGAATAATCTAAATTTAACTAGTTTTGCTCAAATTTTTTAAATAAGACGAGTGGTCAAACTTCAAGTCAAAAAAGGTCAAACGAACTACAATTTGAGATGGAGGGAGTACTTATTGTTACAGTGGTACCACGTATAAAGATACTACCTGATGTTAGTTTAGTCGGCATAATTGTAATGATCACTAATCACTTGTGCCTTTATGGTCAAACAACGAGGTTGTGAACTTGTAGCAAGATTTCTGCCTTGACAATCATGCCAAGTAAGTTACATGACATCGGACTAGCTAGTAGAAGTTGAAACTACTGGCTTTAGCTCTTCCATACGGAAGCACTAGTCTGAAAACACCTAGATACGAGGTGTATGTAGATTAATTATTTTTCCATGTAAAATCAAGCATTGCCTCAAAAGTATCCCCTCTTTCTGTTTAGATAGACGTATGATATTGATTCAGCTTCGCCCCCCGTCACAGCGGAGACGATCGCCGATTTTGCCGATATTTACTCACTAGCACTCGGCAGCTGTGACGCCACAGGATCTGTGCCCGAAGGGCGTTGGCGTCTCTTCTTGGAGCTCGCCGTACGTACTTCTTCCCATGTCGTGATATTTGCGCGTATGGTTTTCATGTTGACGCGACGAACGCCTTTTAGCGCTAAATCATGGTCCTAGCTCAATATCACGTTGTTGATAAAAAGTCTAATACGAAGTTTCCACTATATACTTCCTCTAATAATAAACAAATTACTTTTAGTGAGAAGATCTAAGGACAGTACATTAGATAATTAGGAGGGCAATCAACAAGTTTAATGTACCACAGAAAGGTAAAGCACTGTCCTTTGGCCCATCTCAATGGCCTAAACAGCTCATACCGATTCCGATTAAGTTGTAGTCCTAGTTTATTACAAGCAAAAGCAACATGAAAAGTTCACATACAAAACACAGAATCCTTGCCAGAGCAAATTCAGCCTTCCATTTCTTGATGCAATTAAGAGGTAGTGGATACATCTTCTACCACTTCCTCCTCTTCTTCGTCATCGTCAAAATTGAAATCTATGCAAATATGAAAATCACAATAAGTTCACACACAAGTAACAGGGGTGACATATGAGAAACAAGAGACTTGAGTCACTTGGCAAGAAAACTTGAAATGAACATGTAGAGCTTGATGCATAACAATTTAACTTATGGAAAGTGCAGCATGATGTAAGGGGGAAAAAAAAACTGATTTGGGCAACATTTTATACTGACCAAGATCTCAACATGTTGGGATGAACATGTCGCCGATTGAGAACTAAGCAACACGTCAATAGTTCAGAAATACACAAGTTGTCATTTTGTGCTCACTTTTTTAAGCTACACTATTAGTACACCTGCTTGCACAGATTTGCAGATAATATTTGTAGAAACATTTAAAGCGTTTTTAGACAATTTTTTATTTCTTATTTGATAACTTCCTAACAAACTCAAGAGATTCTTCTTTAGCTTGTTTAGTTTCAAATAAGATCACAAACTGCAGAAATGTAGAAAACAAAAACCTATGTTAAGTGTCCGCAGGAAGTCATAAACTTTCAGAATTCCCTCGTCAGCCACTTCAAATTTCAGTTCAACAATCTTAAGATTTTCTGATATTGCAGAAGATCCCTCCATCTGACTGTAGCTTCCAATAATTTCAATCTTATGTTCAGGTCCCTATGGTAAAAACATTTCATAAAGATAAATAGATCAAACAAAATACTACTGTAAGCAACAATTATCATGTAGAAAATATGTGTACCTTGGAAAAAAAGTGAAGAGTGAACTTCTCTAGAACTGGTGAATGTTCAAGAAGACAAGCTAGTTCACGGAAGTCAGGAGGCACACACCAATATTCATTTAATAACAAAGTCTTTAACATTCTGAACATCGGGCACCATTTCACATCTCGTTTGAAAATGAACTGGAGAAAGTAGAAACAAAAGTATCACGCAATCTTTACAGTGAACATAATAATTTAAGGACCCAACTAGTGGCAATATATCCAAAACACAAATGTCTGTCAGATGAGATTCATCAATGTCCTACGATTGATATAAATATTGCCAAAAAAATTGAGTCATTGACATGTAATATAAAAGGATTTAAAGGCTAAAATGTAAGTATACCTTGTGGGATTCATCTATCAAAACCAAACTATTAGCTTCAGATAAACCACTCAGAAGCAAAGATTTGTTCTTTTCTGTGACATTGGTATTGCTACCATTCAAATTATCCCCTTCCAGGCCATAACACCCTTCACAGTGCTGCTCATCATCACAATCCCCAGATTCCGAATTATAGCAATAATCCAAAGACATGATAGAATCAGTGCCAAGTCTGACAAATGCCACTGTTAACAATGGCATGCTCCCAAGCACAGAAGTTCTGTCCCATGGGTCCTCTAGCTGCAGTGAAACGACACTTGGTACATCAATTATAGTACGGAACTGCTTGTTGAAGCTGGAATCGATGACAGTCAGGTGCTTCACAGACTTAGACGAGATTCTCTTGGCATGGACAAAGCTGCCATTGTTGATATAAAGATCTTCCGGTCCCGGACAGCCTGATAAATCAAGGAAGCTGTCATTCAACCCTGTGTCGTTCAGCTCTAGCCTTCGAAGGTGCCTGGAGACAAGAGGCAGGTTGTCGACATGAAAATAAAGGCCATCAGGATGCTCCTCCCGGGTGATACTGAGTTCAAGCCGCCGGACTTTACACCGGTTGACATGCCGGATCCAGAGGTTGACGTGGGGCACGTCCGCGTCCTCACGCACATCGAACATGAACTGGCAACTGTCGAGCGGTGCGCCGCCACGGAGGAGGAGCAGGTGGTCCACAAACTCCCGAAGCTCTCCCGAGGACACCAGGTCGTCCGGGGCGAACGGTGGTTCGGGCGCATTGGCGGCGGTGATGCGCAGGCCCGCCGCGCCCGCCCAGAGTCGACGCCAGCGCCGAGCCAGGACACACGTCTGCACGGCCGGCTGCGCCGGGAGGAAGGAGAGGACGCGCTGCAGCACCTCGTCCGGGAGGGCAGAAAAGGCGTCACCCACGCCGGCGCCGGCCGGACAGGTCGGTTTCTTGGCCGCTGATTCCTCAGGCATTCCGTCGAGCGGGCGGCGGGCGGCGGCGCTCTGTGTGACAGAGACGCTACATCAGGTAAGGGGTGAACAGGCGGCGGCAATGCGAAGAGAAGAATGGAGATCTCCTGGAGGGTACCACCTCGCCTTCCTTCGGAAGCCGGCAAGCCGCCTGCAGGTTCACCAGCGGCGAGGACCGAGCCACCGAGGAGTCGGGGAAACAGGAGCCCGCCAGAAGGCCGAGGGAGGCGGAGGCCAAGGAACAGAGAGTTTTACGAACGGAAGGAGTCGGGCAGAAAAATGGGCATCGTTGAATGGTGGGGTCCCTAGTTTTTTTAACAACAGTGGGGTCCCTAGTTTATTGCCCAACCCAACCTGACAACCTGTTGTGTGCACAGCACACTTCTCCTTTGACTGTTTTCAACGCCTGTCCTCCTCACCGCGTTCGTCAAACACTGTTTTGAACTCGGTACTCGATTTCCATATATAACCCGTTATTCGCACGCCCCGTAGAATATAACCCATAATTCACACGCCTTTTGAAATATGACCCAGATTATACGAATTGTTTTGATATTTGGCCTTTTTAAGGTTAGAAATAATTAATCTTATTTTCTAATTCTAAATACATGTGATCACTGCTTAGGGTTATTGAAAAAGACTAAATTGCCCCTCTTAATCCTTTCTCTTTCCAAACGCACGAGTGAAGAGGGAGCCGCAACTCGCAACCGTACATAGCGCCACTGCCGCAACTCCGCCTCGTCCTCCCCACCCCATGGCCACCCTCATCGAGCCGTGCTCGCCCGCGCCATCGCCGGAGATGGGCTTGCCCGGCGGCGTCCCCACGCCAATGGCCGGAGCCGAGCTCGCCCGCGGCGGGGGCCTCGCCCACAAGGACGCTCGCCGTGGTCACGCGACCGTAGAGCCGCCTGAGCCAACACACCACCGAGGTGGAGACCTTCTCCGGGTCTCATCTTTCCCGTCTTATTCCTCTGGCAGTCCAGCGCCGCCGCTGCAACAGCCTAACGGAGGAGCAGTGGAGCACGAGCACGTCTGCAAGCTCGACGCCGCGGGCGGGTTCCCACAGGCCATAGCCCGTGGCTGCTTGCAACTCGTCGCTAGCGCCACGGCTCCGCTCACGCTCGCGAGCTGGGCCTCCCGCCATGGCCGCTCGAGAGCTCTAGCTAGCTGACCCACGATCTCAGCCTCCCGGGCACCGGCAGCTGACCCACGGCCGCTCGCGCTTCGCCACCGGCGGCGCTGTTCCTGCTCGTGAACCTGGCCGCCCGCATCCCACATCGACGCCATGGCCGACGCAGCCCAGCCCTTGCACTGCGCCAGAAGGAAGAAGATGAAGATGACGGATAGGACCCACACTGTCAGGCACAGGAGAGTGAGAAAGGTGAAGGGGTATTTTGGGTAATCTGAGAATACAGTTGACTAAAGGTGGGCTTAAGTGCTGGGAGGCTAAATATCAAAACAATTCGCACGAGCCGGGTCATATTTTAAAAGACGGGTGAATTGTGGGTCATATTCTACAATAACGGGATATAAATAAAATTTCTCGTTTTCAACGCCTTTCCTCCTCCTCACCGCGTTCGTCAAACACTGTTTTGAACTCGGTACTCCCCGAATCAAACTGAACCCATCGCCACATTCATACCGCGCCGCATTGGGTTGCCTCCTAGGGTTTCTTTAGCCCGCATCTCCAACCTATCCCGCTTGCGCATCTCCAGGCATGAGAGGGGGTGTTAAGAGGTTGGAAAAAACACATTCAAGGTCAGGCGGAAGCAGGGGTTTTGGTCAGCTCGATGGCATCGGCTTGCCCCCAATTCCAGAGGACGGCGAGGTGTGTTCCAATTTCTTCTCGATCGACCTAGTCCATACCATGCATAGCACATCTATGGACATAGCGTGATTTTGCAATCTTTCGATTGATACGGGGGTTCTTTGGGGTGGGGTGGGGTGGGGAGGCTTGGCGGCGGCAGCAACAGCAGGCCGGTGTTGGTTGGGGTGCGCTTCATTTTGCCGTTCGGAGTGTTCGACTGACGGAGTGTGCCTACCTTGCTGCTTACTCAGCTTATATAAAATTTAGGTAGTGTGCTCTGCAAAGACTTCTTATGCGTTTCTAAGACCAATTGGAGTGTATTTCTGTTTCGTCGAGGATTTTTTATAGGTCCATGGATCAACAAATTAATACTGTCTAGATAGAATAGAATACCTGGGGAAACTGAAACAGCATATGTCTGTAAGAAAACCTACCAACCATACAAATGCGGCTACTATGAAAAGTGGTAGGAAAAAAATTGGGAAGACCTGTAATAACAATGAGCAACCACTGATGTTTGGGAATTTTATGCTACTTGAAACATCTTGCTTCAGCTTAGTCACTGCATCCAACAACTTGGTCATTACATATTCGGACCGGGGTCTTCCAGCATGTTCCAATAGTCCATGGATGCATAATTGTGTTTTGCTGACGGGGACAAGAGGGTGGATACAACAAAGACAACAAATGCAACCCTCTCTGAAAGCATCTTCTTCTTGCTTAGACATTTGATCACTATACGCACGATCGATGATTTACTGAACAGCTTTTATACTTTGTTGTTCCTTAAACTGGCACCCTGGTACTCCTGTATTACCTTGTCTTTTGCATCACAGACTAGACATCCAACACTCTCTTCCCGCAACTTGGTATACCAAAGACAGTCAGAATATCATCTTTAGTGAACTTGATTCTGGCATGATCACTTACAACTATTGTTTCTGAGGACTCATCTACACAGCTCATAACCCACAGAACAAACTTCCTGTTAATCTGCCTCATAGGCGGGAAACGTAACATGCCATCAAACCCAGTGGACTTCACAGTAACTCTCTTCTTGGGATCATACTTTGAAACTATTCATGCAATAATCTAACATAGCACATGGACGCAGAGTATCCACCATCAGACCGTGGATTATCCATTTCACCACGATAGTAAACCTGCAGCGAGGCCGAAGCAAATCACATAAATAACGTAAAAATAGAAGCCACATTGCAAATATAAAAGGAGAACTTGGTGCGCTCTCCATGAAACACAACTTATTCCTAGGGAGTCCTCATATGATAGGATGCGTGCAATGATTGCAGCTGAACAGAATTTTGCCAAATATCAATAGGGCAACAACGATACTTGTTATTGCAAGGTTCCCTTCAGCACTATTCTTTTTTATGACTTTGTTCATACTATTTTCCTTCATAGACGTTTTAGTTGCTGTTTGAAATAAAGATACAATGGAACACATCGTGTTACTAATCTTTTTTTTTTCCCACGATGCCAGTTCAGGGATGCAGTGGACTGTTGCTATAAATCGGCTGCGCTGCCACAGCCAGAAAGCGATGGGTCCCGGAGTGGAAGTTTGCTAGCTATTTGGGAGTGTTCAATTGCCATGGCTCGTCTGTTAAAGATCCCCATGGAGTTATTGCCATATTGTATTGTATTCAACTTTTTATTTATTTCGCTGCTACTCAAGTCCATTCCTGTCTAGTTTCCCCTTGTCTTTGTCCTAGTCCTAGCGCTTGTACACCTGATTTTGCATACTCAGATCCAATACTATATTTGTGCGTACTATTATCTTATTATGTCGGAATATTAATATGTACACATTTGCCACCCCATCAGGCTGCCGGCCCTTTGTTCGTTGCTGCAGCGCACTTCCAGGATCAGATAAATTCTGGTCTGTGTTTATCTGAAGTTATGTCATGTGTGTTCTCGTGTCTATCATGCTGCCGTACACTAATGGATCTAACTACCAATTTAGTATTGACGATGATGACACCAAGGCAGGTTTGTGTTATCACTTTCCCTTTTGTTATTTGCAATATCTGTGACAATTATTGTCTTCTCCATTGCGCATAACACCTTCCGAACCCACCTGTATTTTTTTTTCCGCACAGTAAAAAGCAATGCTATGTGCAATTCCACATTCTTATATAAACATAATACTGAATGTGAACAACAACAACAACATAACCTTTTGTCCCAAGCAAGTTGGGGTAGGCTAGAGATGAAATCCAAAAGAGACATGAAAACAAAGAACACATAAATGGTACAAGAAAAAAGATTACGGTTCAGACACGTTAATTGCTAGTCTCTAAGCGCTCTTATCCATAGTTAAATCCTTAGGGATATTCCACTCTTTAAAGTCTCTCTTAAACGACTCATTTCAAGTCAGTTTAGGTCGATCTCTACCCCTCTTTACATTATCGACCCGTTTTAGAACCCCACTACGCACCGGCGCCTTAGGAGGCCTCCGTTGGACATGGCCAAACCATCTCAACCGGTGTTGAATCAATTTTTTCTCAATTGGTGCCACCCCAACCCTATCCCAAATATCGTCGTTCCGGACTCTATCCCTCCTTGTGTGCCCACAACACCATCGTAACATACGCATCTCTGCTACACTCAATTGCTGGATATGTCACCTTTTTGTAGGCTAACATTCAGCACCGTATAACATCGCCGGACGAATCGCTGTCCTATAAAACTTACCTTTTAACTTCTGAGGCACCCTTCTGTCACAGAGGACGCCTGAAGCTTGACGTCATTTCAACCAACCGGCTGAAATTCTATGCCTAACATCTTCATCAATGTCGCCATCCTTTTGTAGCATCAATCCTAAATACCGAAAAGTATCCTTCTTGGCCACCACTTGCCCATCGAGGCTAACGACTCCCTCCTCATTCCTAGTCGCGCTGAAATCGCACCTCATGTACTCGGTCTTGGTCCTACTAAGTCTAACCCTTTCGACTCTAACGTGTGCCTCCATAGTTCTAACTTCCTATTAACCCCTGCCCTAGTCTCATCCACTAGTACCACATCATCAGCAAAGAGCATACACCAAGGGATATCACCTTGTATGTCCCTTGTGACCTCATCCATCACCAGAGTAAATAAATAAGGGCTCAATGCTGACCCTTGATATAGTCCTATTTTAATTAGAAAGTCACTGGTGTCGCCATCACATGTTCGAACACACGTCACCACATCCCCGTACATATCCTTAATAAGGGTGATGTACTTGGTTGGGATTTTGTGCTTTTCCAAGGTCCACCACATGATATTTCTCGGTACTTTGTCATATGCCTTCTCGAGGTCAATAAAGACCATGTGCAAGTCCTTCTTCTGCTCCTTATATCTCTCCATCAACTGTCGTAATAAGAAAATCGCCTCCATGGCCGACCTACCAGGCATAAACCCAAATTGGTTTTGGGTCACACTTGTCACTCTTCTTAGGCGATGCTCGATAACCCTCTCCCAGAGCTTCATCGTATGGCTCATCAACTTAATCCCACGGAAATTAGTACAACTTTGAACATCTCTCTTGTTCTTGAAGATCGGTACTAATATACTTCTCCTCCATTCTTCAGGCATCTTATTTGACCGGAAAATGAGATTAAAAAGCTTAGTTAACCATACTATCGCTCTGGCACCTAGGCATCTCCACACCTCAATGGGGATACCATCAGGGCCCATCTCTTTACCTCCCTTCATCCTCTTCAAAGCCTCCCCGATCTTTGCCTCCTAAAATCTCTTCACGAAACGTCTGTTGGTATCATCAAATGAGTCATCCAACTCTAAGGTAGGACCCTCATTCTCCCCATTAAACAACTTGTCAAAGTACTCTCTCCACCTGTCCTTGATCTCTTCATCCCTCATCAAAAGTCGATCCGTCCCATCCTTGATGCATTTGTTTTGGTTGATGTCCCTCGTCTTCCTCTCTCGGATCCTAGCCATCCTATAAATGTCCTTCTCCCCTTCCTTCGTGCTAGCCGCTGATAAAGGTCATCATACGCCTGACCTTTTACTACACTCACCGCTCGTTTTGCAGCCCTCTTCGCTATTTTATAGCCCTCAATATTGGCTGCACTCTTGTCATGATGGAGGCGCTTGAACCACTCTTTCTTCTCCCTAATAGCCCTTTACACCTCGTCATTCTACCACCAAGTGTCTTTCGCTTTCCGTTTGCCTCCCCTACTCACTCCAAACACATCCGAAGCCACCTTCCGAACACATATGGCCATCTTTAGCCACATGCCCTCTGCATCTTCTCCTTCTTCCCATGGCCCCTCATCTAGCATCCTCTCCTTAAAAGTTTGCATTGCTTCCCCCCTAAGCTTCCACCATTTTGTTCTCGCAATCTTGGCCCGATTGTCCCGGTGGACACGTACCCGAAAGCGAAAATCCGCCACTACAAGCTTGTGTTGGGGGACAACACACTCCCCAGGTAACACCTTACAGTCTAAGCAAGCACGTCTATCCCCCTCCTTGCAAGGATAAAGTCGATCTGGCTCGGGTGTTATCCGCTACGAAAGGTCACTAGATGAGATTTCCTCTTCTTAAAGACGGTGTTCGCTATCAACAAATCATAGGCCAACGCGAAGTTCAAAACATCCTCCCCCTCTTGATTTCTACTACCATACCCGAAACCCCTATGCACCCGCTCGAAACCTACATTAGTCGCACCCACATGGACGTTGAGGTCTCCTCCTATGAAGAGTTTCTCGTTGATAGGCACAATACTAACCATGCTATCGAGATCTTCCCAAAACTGCCTCTTGGTGCTCTCGCAAAGACCTACCTGTGGGGCATAGGCACTGATCACATTCAGAGCCAAAGCTCCAACTATCAACCGGACTAGGATAATCCGGTCGCCTTGCCTCCGCACCTCAACTACTCCATCCTTAAAGCTCCTATCGAACAAGATGCCTACACCATTTCTACCCGATGTTGTCCCTGTGTACCAAAGTTTGTAGCCAGTATCCTCCACCACCTTCGCCTTTTGGCCCTTCCATTTAGTCTCCTGAACGCATAGAATATTTACACGCCTCCTAATTGTTGTATCGATGAAGCATCCCCGTTGAACAGGAACTCAAATGTGATACAATTACTAGTCCCAGGAGGCTAGTAACATATTTATTACAACAGATAAGTCTCAGTCCAGTAGTCTTGCCAAACGAGGGCAATGAAGACAAATGATAATAATAATACACCAGAACATAGCCCAGGTCCAAAGGACCCAGAAATTAAACTCCCACGTATCCATCTGACGGATCCCAATGCCACAGGCTTAGTTGGGTGCAGACACGACCTTACTCGTACGCAGCTTCCGGATCAAACTCCGGATCTTCCTCTGTTCAACAAAGCAAGGGTGAGTACAAAGTACTCAACAAATCTAACCTTACCCTACGGAATGGGATAACAATATATGTATATGGATATATATCAAGGGTAAAACTTAGGGTTGTTTGCATAAAGCTATCTTTTGACACATGCAGGTTTTATTTTATAAATACCTTTGCAAAAGACATATTTTTCTATATGTAATAGTATTTATGAAAAAGAGGTTGTTTTCAATTTTAAGTGCTGCTGAACCCTCAGTTCCCACAACACATGGCAGTTAACCAATTTCCAAAATCACACTCACTCACATGTTCTCACTCATCCCAGCCCAACCAGTTGGTTAAACCAAACCATAACCCATCCATATACTGTGGACACGTCTATCCGGATAAATTTTACACTCTGCAGATGTTGTACTAGCCACAAGTAGGGTACCGTAACTTAACACCATAGTGCAAGCACAGATCCATCAAAGCCATCACCCTCCTAGCTAATATGGCGCTTACCACCGGCACACTAAGGCAACAACATCATTATAAATTACAGCGCTTATATATATATGTCTCATACAAATCCTCAGTAACCAACAACCCTTAGTGCCCCGTTGCACACCTGCCTCCAGGTGATTGCCATATTAACTAGAGGGATTTAGACTAAGCCCTGCAGCATACAGGGTCGAGTGGTTGCACGAAAATTGAGTTAGGTGAGATGAATCATCAACGCAGTGGGTAAACACCATCTATACTGGTTCATTAACCCTTTCATATTACCCATAATTCATTCTTATGACTCACACCATTTTTCTTTAAAATCAATATATTTGATAAAATCATAGTGATGGGTATCCAGGATGAGTATCAAATCCTAAGCATACTAAATAATAATATAACATATTATTTGCTCCTATGTTTGAACAAGGTAATTATCAGGTAATATCAATTTCAAGGATGACTATTCAATCAGGTCATAACTAACTAGCGAAAATACTCGTACGTATATTGTACATGCAATTTAAAACGGCTTCTACGGGTTGTGTTTAAAAATAGGATCAACATGCATCAAAGGGGAATAGGTTGGACTTGCCTCCTTCGGCGTCCTGATCTGCAAACTCCTACAGGTCGTTCGGGTCCTCGGTGCCGAACTCGCGGTACTCGCCTCCGACGTCCTCGTTCTCCAGCTCGTTCACTCCGTCAGCTAAAGTACGCGATAAGCAAACAAGTACAAATAAATAATCACATACATACAAATGAGCTCAAAAAATCATGAGATTTTTATGAAAGGTAGAATGTGATTTTAGATGAATTTAGGAAAAAGAATCAATGAAATCGGAGTTGTTATATGACGGTGAAAGATGCACGAAATTTAATCACGCAGAAAATAAAAAGCGTGATTAGAGAATGGGTGTTCACGTGATGTGTTTGGCTGGTAGTGCGTGGTGCTCTTGCGTGTTTTGCTCTGGACCCACACGTCATACACACATGCATGGCAAGGGAGAGAGAAGCTAGCTAGCAAGGCCACGAGTGCTCTTCTTCTTGCTCCTGGAAGCCATGGCCGAGAGCTCGTGGAGCTTCTGGACATCACGGGATGGAAGGGAAGAAGCAAGAAGGCAACAGAGAGAGTTGGAAGGGCGAGAGTGCGCTCAAGAGGTGCTCACCATGTCCTACGATGACAGGCGAGTCCGGCTTGTATGCACGGCCGTGTATACGGTAGACGTACAACAAAGCGAGAGCAAGCGAGTGAGTGAGCTGAGTGAGCTGCTAGGTGGTGCAGGAGAAGAGCACCTCGGCCTACCTTTTTATAGGCCGGGGAAGCAGGGTGGTGCCATTGGCTTGCATGCTCGATTAATGGCAGCTCTCTGTGCATATTTTGCTTACGAGTGCCACTTGCAGAGCGAAGGACGATGGGCGGTGTGTCTCGTAGCTGAGGACAGTGGATGGTCGGCACACAGCCTTGCTTATTTTGCATGCATGCATGAGCTATATGCGTGTGTGCATGTGCGTGTGTGTGTGCATGTGTTAGGGCTTTGCGTGCCTGTATGTTGATACTTGCATCATGCAGTTGGGCGGTGCGGCGTCTAGCACATGTAGGCGGTGTCTAACTTTGCATGGTCACCGGTTACGAGGTGTTGCTATGTGCATGCAAGCAAGGTGAAATTGTCTCACGCATGCTTGCTCGTCTTGCATGCATGCAAGAGTGACTTGCACGATGCACTACTGGTATATTTATCCATGTTTGTGTAGGGTGCAAACTGCTTCCTATTCGAGCGTGGTAAATAAAAATGTGAGGATTTTTGTCGTGGTGCTGTCCGTGCTGGTGCTATTCATAGAAGAGGAGAAGGTAGCGCGAAGTGGGTCCCATGGCACAACGGGCGAGGCGAGGTGGTGGGGTCCACGTGTCACGGTGTTGCGCGAGGCTACAGCCGGCGAGAGGGGTCCGGGCGCGGGCGTGCCACGGCAGCGATGGCGGTGGGGTCGGCGCAGGCGCCGTTGTCGGGCATCGGGCAAGGGCGAGCAAAGAGAGAGAGGTGGGGGACGGGCGGACGATGCAGGGGCATCGGTGCGTGGAATATAATTGGAGTGAGAGAAGCAGAAGAGATATGAGGTGGATGAAAGTTTGAATGAGATGATTGAGCTCAAATGATTTATAGTTTTTGAAATATATTTTGAAATAGATTTTAATGCGAGTGATTTCGATTTATGGATTTTTCGGGATGTTACAATCGACTAGCTCTCTTAACTTACCTGTTAGGGACCCTACGTTTCAGCTACCTAGACGAATCCTAGTTGGCTTGGCTAACTTCCTTACCCTTCGCACCCGTCGAGGAAAGTGTGAAGACCCTTGCTCATTTTTCACTACACTCGGGCATAGATGTAGCGCGTCACAAAGGTTGCGACGACCCGACCCTTACTCGTTTAGCATCGTACCCGGATCACGATACGACGCGCTACTAAGGGGATGACGACCCGGTCCTTGCCCATTTGATACTACACCCGGGTTCTGATGTAGCGCGTCGCTAAGAGGGTTACGCCCCAACGAATCTCTTGTGGGTTTTATATCCATGAGAGTGGCTGGTTTTGGAATGTTGGCTAGCCGAACCTAACACACCCTCCTCCTTTATTCGGGCTTGGGACCGGCTATGTTGAAATGACTCAAGAAAGTCTTCCAATCAAGACTTTTAAAATTTTATTTTTTTAAAATAATTCTTCAAGGAAACGTCATGATGATATTTCAGCATTCTTTTCATTTGTTTTGCTCAGCTGAAGAAGGTTCCACAAAATTGACATCTGCACTTTCAAGTGGCCTTAGACTTTTATCGGTTCCCATTCGAAATAGGACCAAACACTGTGGCAAGGGGGAGAGATCTCATTACTATAAGGGTTGTGGTCATGATTCCAATGTTTCACCGATTATGCACAACAATTCGTTTGAGGCATCTACTTGTGAACAAGCCAGCCGAATGTTGCAACAATGTAACACACCAGTATTGGGGATTCTTTGCAAATATCACTTATGTCTATTTCGTCTTCCCTTGATGACATATCACACAATCTTAATGTCAACCTACGTGTAGCAACCGCGATGTCACAGTTCTATGCTTGGGCCAGAAGCATTAAGTTGCCTTCACCTTCAGGGATTGACCTTAATGCCTTTGACTGGGAGAATAGGCATGCCTTTAATAATGCTTGTGTAGTATCACTGCCAAGCACATGTACTGAACTCCAAACCCCATGGGAACTTGGGTATTCATGGGCTATTAACGACGGTAATATCTCTACGACTTTAGAGAACCTATATCGCGTTAGAGACGATGATGAAGGGTATGGCACACTGCATAACCAATCCCTTTGATCAACTTTTGCACTTTTATCTACTTGTTGCAATTTTATCAGCCTATTGCAGTTTGATCTACTATATTTCATATCCTCGCCCTATCTTCTTTTATATGCAGGCCGTTCATTATACACATGAGTCCATGACCCCCAAGTACATAAGTGTGTCTGCTAGGGCTGTTCGTTCTCAATTATTAGGGAAATCTGAAATCGAAATGGATCTTTTTGATGCAATTATTCGGCGGATCAAACAGGATGATGATGTATTGTACTCATCTGTCGCTAATCTTAGATGGAGACATTTCTTTGAGTCTGATTTCATGGTATATTACTTAACCCATCTGTCATAATTTATTTTTCACTGCATCAAATGTATTCAACATGTTATGTATTCCTTTCCAATTTGCACCACCACCAGCCCCTTTTCTACTGTGAATGTCTTGTGATCCATATATTTTTTTTATTTTTAATTTTTTTGTCATGTTGAGAGTGTGTACTGTGTAGTATGGATACAAAACTAGATTATTTTCTTTTCATTTCCAACACTGTTGTTACATTCCACATATAACTTATTATTTTTGCCAGACGTTGATTACAATTGGCGTGTTTGATCTGACTGACAGCAAGTTGCGTGAACAGCTCGTGAGTTACACCCCATATGACCTAACCAAGTTCAAGCTAGTATGTCATACTATTACTTTTCAATTATTAGTTTCGCATTTTCTCAACTTGCATGTGCTGAAATCAGAATCATGTGTTGCCCATAACAGTTGTTTTTTTCCTGCGCAGCTCCAACATCGGTGGGTCTGCTATGCCTGGCATTTGCATGATAATGTCATATCTGTATTTGATCCGAGCTACGGTGTCCGAGTACGTATATCTGCTAAAGATAGCTATGCATACTGTACAATGTTTCATGGCTGGCAATATGACTGGACATCCGCCACTATGCGAATTATATCATGGTCCAACAAAGCTTTAGCTGGGTGAGTGTATCTTTATATTATGGATTGTCTCATTTTTAAAGAACGTTGTTGTCTTACTGGATCCGCTTATTTGATACCTATGCAGTCGGAATAGAACCGGTCTTATGTGCGCCCTTTTTTGCCGCTGTTTTGATGGTGTTGACCTCAATCCAAAACTCGAATCGGTAATATCTGGTAGCTTCAACCTTAAGTCATTTTGGCCATAGAACCTGCATTACCTCCCCTTAGTAACTTGCAAGTTTATTTGTATTCCAATTTCAAGGCTTGTAGGATCAGGAATTCAGGATCCTGTACTCATGCGGTTTCTCCTTTTCTCTTCTATTGCAGGTCAACTTTGATGCGATCGCTTCTAAGCTGACCACTGATATCGTACAGCTTAAGGGCACTTCAGGCAAAGTGCCGCCATCACTGCTCCAGTAGGAGGGGCCTCAACGATAGTGTGTTGCCTGTTTTTCTTTTGAACGTGGAGTACTGTGTGTGTGGTGAAACATGTGGGAGTGCGCTGGATGTTCCTGAGTCCACAGCTGCAAGTTACTCTCGGCATCTACTCTTTACCCACTTGGAACATGAGTCTCAAGTTCTCTTATGTGCATGAACTAGCTAGTGTAGAAACTTAGGACGTGTTTGGTTGGTTTCCTAGCCCGGCCTCGCTCGCATGAGCCAGCCAGGCCCCCTCCAACCAGGCTAGGGTTTCGGAATCGGGAAGATCAGGGGAAAATAGAAGGGGAAAACCACTTGCCTTGCGTGCTCAGATCCACAGCACCTGCAAAACAACAAGATCAAGAAAGATTGGATGAGAGACCTGCAGATCGATAAGAACAACTACAGAAAAGAGGGAAAAGAGGGAAAGGAGGCGGAGCACCTACCGGCGGCGGCGGAGGAGAGCGACAAGGGAAAAATCGAGGAGGAGGTGCCGGGGGAGGGGTTATATAGCGCGGTGAATGGCGGGAAAGGGGAGGTAACCCTAGCGAGTTCACGCCATCTCTCTGCGGCCGAAATCCGAGCGTGTGCGCTGCTGCATCGCGGGAGCCTGGCTCCGGAGGAACGGCCGAATCGGGCATTTCTTGAGAGCCTGGCTGAGGGGGAGGGAGTGCACGCGGAGGGCCAGGCCAAGTCGGGCGAACGCGAACCAAACACGCGTTGCCTGCATCCCGGAAGCCTGGTTCCCTTATATGCAGGAACCAAACGCGTCCTTAAAAGCTTCTTCGGGGTTCGAAGTGTGAAGTTACTACTGAAGTCCAATGCTACCATTGCTTATGATCGAAGTTTTCTACTTTTATCCCAAAACTGGATGGCTGCAACTTTTCAAATGGAAAATAGCGAAAAAGACGAGGGAGTGACTGAGGCACGAAGGAACTTTTTTCTTAAAAAAGAGAAAAAGCTACTCAGGGACCCGTCTATAATTATACTTTCCTTCGCGCGGAGGGCAAACAGGCACTAGACTAGACCCAAACACCCGTAGCTCCAAAACATCCAGAAGCTTCTAGACCAGACCTTCGACCCATCGCCTCGGGCTCCGGCCATGTCGCTCTCGTCGGCGCGCCAGCGTCGGGCCACGGCGGCTTCGCCGCCGACAGACGACGGGTACGCCAAGGACGCCAAGGACAGGAGGCGGCGCCCCGGCGGCGACGGGACCGGCGAGGACGAGGGTATCAAGTGGTTCCTCCCGTTCCTGGCGCTCGGGCTCCTCCGCCACATGAGCGCGTCCTCCAACCTGATCCATGACTGCGATGAGGTCTTCAACTACTGGGAGCCCCTCCACTTCCTCCTCTACCGCTCCGGCTTCCAGACCTGGGAGTACAGGTAGCCTCTCCGACCTCACCTCGCCCCCATAAATAATAAACCCTACCTGTGTTAGCCATTCCCGCCGCTTGATACTCCTGGGCGTATTGGAAGGGGATGAATGTTGGGACTTGTGCTCTGATTTGGAGTCTCTTAGCTTGGGCAAGCAATAGTGATTGGTTCAGGGGGTGTGAAGATCTACACCGTTATTAGCAGTGTTCTGCTTTAGGTTGCAGGTTGCACGCAGGGTGGCTTGGCTTGGGACTATGTTAGTAGGTTTATTAGCGGAATGATTTGAATGTTTAGCGGCTTATATGGAAACATTGCTTATCCCCTTCAGTCCATAAGTATTGGGAGGTATTGAGGTGGCGACTTAGTTCATTTTCCACTCCAATCCACATCAATCGGGAGGAATTCAGTGTAGCCAAACAAGTCTTCAGGTGAAAAACACTCACACTCTGTTATGATTTTTGAGGGATTGGTGAAACAGTGGGAGTGTTTCTGTTGCTGGTGTATGATTGTTTTTTTTAGTCTTGGGAAAGGGGTGGGTGATGATGGTGAGGTTTGGGGCTGGACATGTTTACAATGCGAGTGTTTTAAAAATTAAGGTAGGCTGTTGACATTTGTATCTGTTTTGTTTACAATCAAGCAGTGGCAGAGTTACGTGTAGTACAAAGGCCCCATTCCTGCAATTGAATTTTCTCAATGATGCCAATAATTGATGCTTAGGAAGTAATAGAGATTTGCGCACCAGAGACTTCAGTTCTATTGAGCACCACTGCAATCAAAGTCATTAACTGTTTCAAAGTAGGCTGCCTGGCCTGCCTAGGCTCCACTGCACTGCCTTGCTTCTGATTGCCACCTACCTATCTCTCTGCATGCCATTGTTTAGAACAGTCAAGAGTCAGTTGGTGCAATTGTACCATGATGACTTAAATTTGGATTGAGCTACCATAGATTATTTATTTAATCATGTCATTTATGCTAGTATATACTGTCATAATATTATATATAGTAATGATATTTCCTGTGGAAGTTTTTTCTGTGTTGGACATTCAGATACTCTGTATCCTGTTTGTGTTTCTGCTGGAAACCATGTATTATGATATTCAGTAACATTTCTGGGAGTAACAAGGCTCGTTTTCAGTTCTTGCCAATATGGGGATTGCTGTATTATTGTTGTTTGGATTGGAAGAGTGATATAACTATATATAATAACACAGCTGCGTGTCTTCTGTAACTGTTGCTGAAACTAATTTTCAAATTAACAAGTATGCTTTGTTTTTCCCTCACATCTTAGGACTAAGTGGTTTATTCTATATGCTTAGCTACATTATGTTGAATGTTGGCCTAGGCTTTTAGTTCCTGCTACGATAGCATCTTGATTTGATGTTTTCCTCATAGAATCCTGAGCCTTTTAGGGAAATCAAACCCATTAAATAACATAATTTGTCTGCAATGATTTTTTTTTTGTATATTATGTTCTGCATGGCACAAGAGGTTAATAAATAGGACATGGATCTTAACTTGGGACTAAAAAGGTTTTGTTGTTTGATTTTGACTTTCTGCATGCAGTTCCGACTTTGCTCTTCGGTCATATTTGTACCTTCTCTTTCATGCTCTTGTAGCTGGGCCTGCTTCACTAATCTTTGGTGAGCATAAGGTTTGTAGTCTCTTACTCCTTTGGTTTCTTCACATACTTATATGCTGGCTATCTCTTTACTAATGATATCTCATATATTCTGCTGTGAAGGTTCGTGTGTTCTACTCAGTGAGAATCTTTCTTGGTCTCATTTCAACTATTACCGAAACTGCTCTGGTGGTTGCTCTTTCAAGAAGATATGGGAAGCGACTTGCTTGTTATGTTCTTGCAATGCTATGCTTATCCAGCGGTTGCTTCTTTGCCAGTACCAGTATGTATCTTTGTAAATTCAGTTTTCTGCTGTTGTTAGGAATTGCATTGCAGACGTTTGGTTGCGCCAACTGGGTGCTAACTTAATTATATTTTTACTCTATTCCAGGTTTCTTGCCAAGTTCATTCTCCATGTATGCGGTAACACTTTCGTCTGCACTCTTCCTTCTTGAGAAGTATGCTGCTGCAGTCTCAGTTGCAGCTGCTGGAGTGATCCTTGGTTGGCCTTTCTCAATTTTGGTTTTCCTCCCTGTTACTGTTTATTCCCTAGTCAGAGGATCTTTTAGAAGGGTTTTTCTATCTGGATTTTTGACTTCACTGTGCTTTCTTGTAAGTAAATCCCTCACAAATTCAATGTTTTACAATATGTATGAGTTTGACTGATCATGGCAAGTTTATGCTAGGTTCTTTCGTTTGTTGCTGATTACTACTACTATGGTCGACTGACATTCTCGGTGTTCAATCTTCTGAAATATAACGTTCTTGGTGGTGGCGAAAGTCACTTGTATGGAACCGAGGGGCTTTCATTTTACTTCAGGAATGGATTCAATAATTTCAATTTTGCCTTCATCCTGGCTCTTCTTTTCTTGGGGGTTGTACCATTTGCTAAAAAGAAATATGCTCCTGATCTACTGATAGTTGTCTCTCCTGTCTATATCTGGTTGGCTTTCATGTCTTTGCAGGCACACAAAGAAGAAAGGTAAGAAGCAATTTCGCAATGTGCACATGTGATCAGTTGAACACTCGAACATGCAATATAATATAATATAGGAAAAAGTCTTCTTTTTATCTTTTCTGCAGAACATCTTCCTGCATGTAGATTATGTAGAGGCTAGAAATGTTATTTCTCTTTGCCTATGATCCTAGCATATGATTAAGTACTTGAATCTAGTTGACGTTATCTCTATGGTCTCCCTAAGACTCCATTTTTTCCTTCAACTAACCATTTTCTTTTTTTTATGTATTAGACTTTAAACACGAAAATAGTGCGCCCTGTATTTTTTTAAACCTACATTTTCTAAGTCGCTGTTTTGTTTAACTTGTATTGCTGCGGGCAAGTTACACTTATAATTGAATTCACATCATGTCTAATAGGATAGCCTTGAAATCCACTTAAATTAGACTAAATTACAACCAAATCAGCCATGTGTCCTTTATACTTGTTGGAACCATTTAGACTAGTTATTGCTACCGAATAATGTAATGCTGAGAGTAAGGTCCAGGTTTTCTGTAGTCCTTGCCATTTTCTGAAAACAGTATTGTAATAGGGTATGAAAAGAATTAACAACTCGCTTCTGGAGAATCTTTCCTTGTATACAGATGGAACATACTTAGGCTGACTGGCCTTATCTGTCTGTGCAGGTTTCTCTATCCAATTTACACATTGATATGTGTTGCTGCCGCAGCTTTTATTGATACCTTACCTGATTTTTTCCATGACAAATATTCATCTGATCAGTCTATTTTTGAAAAGGTTAGCTTGGGGACTTGAATAACATTTACACTTTCTTGTTTATTAACTGGCAATGATTGTAAAGTTTCATAATGCTTGTGACAGATAGCGAAGGGTCTGCGTCCTTTGATCCTTGGTTTTATTTTGTGTGCTTCCCACAGCCGAACATTTTCCATGTTAAATGGATATGGTGCTCCCCTGCAGATCTATCAGCATCTAGAACATCATGACGACACTGGGCCTGGTAAAGCTCTACAATCTATACCTGTCATGGCAATTGATTATGTTCTTGCTTAGTATGCTATGGTATTACGCCTGTAATGCGAGACATGCCAGAGATCCAGAGTATTGTCTTGTGTCGTTGATTGTGTTTCTCTTGTTATACCATCAGGAAGAATGATGCTTGAAGGAATTGATGGCAGCTAAATTTGTGTACTTGTCTGTTTACAGGTTCTATTCTCTGCGTTGGAAGTGAGTGGCATCGTTATCCATCATCGTTCTTCATACCCTCCTATATCAGTGAAGTTCGGTGGATAGATGATGGCTTCCGTGGGTTGCTTCCATTTCCCTTCAACGAGACCCTGGGTGGAACCACTGCAGCTCCGTCATACTTCAATAGCAAGAACAAGGCGGCTGAAGGGCAATATGTAGTTTCCTTTCTTACTGAACTTCAACAATGCAATCTTCTAATAATACACTGAGTGCAACCTGTTGTTATTTTTCGGTGCAGCTTAAAGACATCGGAGCATGTACCTTACTGGTGGAACTTGACCTAAGACGGCCTTATCCCTCACGTGGGAGTGACTTGTCAACCTGGGAGGTAGATGGACACACATAATCCGAATATAAACACACATGGTCTTACTAGTTCTGTTTTCACAATCTGACTACTCTTTGCAAACTGCAGGCATTGGCCGCAGTCCAGTTCCTGGACAGAGAGCTTTCCCCTGCATTATACCGGTCCTTCTTCATACCACACCGATGGCAACAAAACAACGTGTTTGGCCTGTACAAGCTACTGAGGAGGTTGCATACTGACCATGCGTGATCAAGAGGCGTGTGGGGTTTGCTTCAATGAGCTCAATGATGTGATTTCTCTTAACAAGCAACTCACTGAATTTGACTGATATAGATTTTCTGATCCGAATGGGTTTTCCTAGTGGGTGATGGCGAACCCGTTTTTCTCCCACTGATGGTCCCACCATACAAAACAGAACGAGATTACGAGCTGTATAACTGGATTAGCCCCTTGACGAGGGTGAGTTCTGAACTGCTGTAGTGATGTTAAGAGGAGAATCATATTGCGGGTGCTGGTCAGTTGTGTTTGTTTGTGCCAGTTGTAACTTGTAATTTGTTTGGATTTTTTGTTGAATCAAGGTCATTGATAGACTGATGGATTAGCGATTAATTCATGAGAGCCAACATCATCAAAGATTTATCATTTTTTATTATATTGAGTTTTTTGCTATGGTAAAATGCTTCATGCCCAGGTCAGAGGTACAGGTCGTCCTGCAAATATGCTCTGCACTGTATTGTTACCATGACCTGGTGAATGGGCCTACGAGCACGGCACGGTCCAGGAGAGGAAAGGGCACGGGCGCACGGACCATCCTAGCAGCCGTCTCCCTCGAAATCGTTGCCACTCACTCGAAGAAAGTCCGAAATCGTAGGCACCAACTCGAAGAAAGTCCCTGTGGCGTGAGCTGGAGCACTGCAAGAAGCTGAGGATTGATCGAGCTGGAGCATCATCGCATCTGTTCCGTCTTCCCGAGGCACGAATGCAGGCCGCGGGACGCGAAGGCCGGGCGACGGAAAGCGCTGCCTTGCTGGCCAGCCGCATAGTCCGTTCCAAAAATCTTAATGACTTAAATTTAATCATATTTATATAAATTTTTTAAATAAGACGAGTAATTAAAATTAGGGTAAAAAATTAAACGAATTATAATTTAAAACAGAGAAAATACTACGTATAGAATCCAGCTAATACTGATGCCGATCGGCAGCTCGCGCGCACCTTGTGCGACGAAAACTTCTGATGGTATTTTGCGATTCTCCTATCTTCCAGACTACAGAACTAATTTTATTTCACTTATTATCCCGCTAGTTTTTTCTTTTCATTGATGAGTTGATGACGGATTCATGCAATCGAGTCTACTAACCAGCTGACAGCGAAAGAAGATGCCATGCTAATAGTCGTAGTGAAAAGACAAACAATTAAGCTGTTCACTTATTATAACAGTCAAGACTCGAGGAACCATGTGGTTCGCCAAACACAGGATCACACGATGTGATCCCTAGAGCAAGAGGGTCTAAGGCGAAAGAAAAAATGGCTTTGGAATTTAGTTTCTCAAACCAGCATAATCAAAAGCTCATATTACCATTCTCAATCCAGTGTGCAAATATTGATATGCCCACAAATCGTAAAGCAATGAAAAATAGGGAATCGAGCAACAGTCCATCATATTCTACACTTTAGAACATTCTTCCACACGTCCTGTTAACTGTTATCCATGCCAATTCCCACCCTGCAACTGTTTTTCTCTAATAACAATGTTGATTTGCTGATCGATGAACAGAAAAGCAGATATAAGCCAGTTGTTATAGGCTTACTGAATGTAAGATGCACCACATGTTCAGATACAAGCCTGTTCGGTTGCATCTACTTCTCTAAGGTTGGTTTGTAGCTAACGGCACAAAGCAATTGAGAATCAACAAAGTGGTATGATTCCCAGTCTCACCTAACTTGCCCCGAAGATCCATGGTGAAGAAAGCTGCAAGAGCATAGTGGAAATACAAGTGCGTAACACCAAGAATGCTATGTTACTCGGGCTCGCTTGTGGTTTGGACTCACAGCATCTCTAATCCCTTTGCCTGTCACTGCATACGGTGCTGAGGCTACTGGAAGTGAAGGAGACTTATCAAGGTATGCGTATCGTTCATTTCCATTCCAGTAGAGAATCAGTCGGTTCGTGCATGAGTGGGACCAGCTGTCACCTGCATCGCAAGGTCCTTATCTTATCTTGGAACAATCGGTTCAAGTGTCTAGTGCCAATGAAATATTAAGAAGAAATATGTCACTGAACAGAAGAGATAAGCTACAGTCACCCATCTACTTTTGTACAAAAATATTGATGACACAAACATGGATATAAATATGAATGATTGAAAAGAAATCACGGCACCACCATTCTCTTATGGGAGCTTATTTGGAAATCATAGCACCTAAGAAATGTCAAATTTTCCTATGGGAGCCACAAGATTGCCGTATAGATTGAAAGTTATGCACATTACATATGCTACAGTTAAACAAAAAACACAACAATATTTTCAGCTTTTAGTATAAGATTTGCCTAGATAATTTCATCCACCCTACATTATCATGGTACCGAAGTTTTGGCTGCAATTAGTAAAAGCTTGCTCATAAGCATTTCAGCCGTTTTGACTTGGTCACTGGAAGTGTGTGCCCAGCACTAGAGCAGAAAGGCAACCTTGATAACGTAAGCACATAATTAGGAAATTCTTATTGCTAATTTCCTGCTGCTCTGTGAACAATAAAGACCACAGGCATCCAGTACTGATTCGAAGATGAAGAAGGAATGGAGGATTATACTTGTATGACACAAAACTGACCTAGAGCAAGAGTCAACTGAAATGACCCTTCAGTAAGTTTAGTAGTGACATGGTTCAACAAGACAACCTGCGCAGCAGAACAAGATAAATATGTTAGCCTCATCAAATAGGTAACACACGATCATAATTAATCCCTTCATACACATGATGCGTAACTTACTGCCACGTTATATGTCTTTCCAATCTTCATTAACTTCAACGATAATCCACTTAGCACTCTGGTCCTCAATGCTAGATCTTCAAAATCTTGCCGGAAGTGAAAAGTAATACTATCAATAATAACAATACGCACCTGCAAAGTAGATAGCCAAATCTTTACTTTTGAACACTAGGCCAGTTGTTGTACATTGGAAACAAAGAAAAAGAACTAGGAGAAAAAAAAAAAACTAGTGTACATTATAATGTCCTGATTGCAAAAGAAAAGGTAAAGTATCAAGATGAAAAAGATTGACAACACAACAGAAATGGCTTTATTGAAGTTGGACATGAGAAGTCAACTGTTGGAGAAACTCACATCTTTATGCTCTCCAAGGAACTTTTCCAGGTAGTTTATGACTGCAGTTTGTTCGGTGTAACTGCATATTCGAAAGTAATAGATGTCTGCCAGGAAATCCTCAGGCTGTAAATGTTTTTTGCCCGAAGAGGACTTCTCATGGCTGTGTGGAAAGTGCTCCAGTATGTCACTGATACACCCTTCAGCAATCTGGTAGACACGTTCGACCATGAAACTACCCTCTGTATCTATTATGATGAAGACAATTGCTATTAGGCTTTCTCAGTAAAGAACTAGATGATATGTATTCCTGTGTGAAGCTATTTACCGATATAAACTGCTTTCCCACCAAGGCCACCATATTCCACTGGGATTTGTACATTGATTGCTAGTTGAATTCTGAAGAAAAAGTACGTATTTAGTAGGGAGATCTGCTGTACTTGTATTGATTAGTAAGCACAACATACCCCAGTTGAGTTTTACCAACCCCTGGGACACCACCTGGATAAAATTAGTGCTGTGCATTAGGTCAGTTGCTTCAGATACATCAACTGAGAGAATCTAAATTATGAAACTACTTGATAGAGGGTGATTAAGGGCATTTTCTGATTTCTGAATGCAAGGAGCGAAGCATGATAGAACAAGAGACACACTGGGAGAATAGCACAAAAGTTGAGATCATCACCAGTAGACATTGCTTGCGAAAATCACCAGTAGACATGAAGCAAACAAAGAAGCACAGGTTACATATACCTAGCTAATTGATTTTTTTTCCAATAACTCCTATTTGACTCTTCGCTAGGAACAGTATTAAAAAGTAAGCTAACCGATCTCAGTAACTTCTTTGCAGTGAATTCCGCCACCAAGTATGTCATTGAGGCCACCAGAACCAGTAGTGATGTGTTTTTGTGACAGCTCGTCAGAGAGCATATCCCAAGCATTCTGGGCCCCTGAAATGTAACAACATCAGGATACGGACTTCTGCTGTCCATCTCTAGAACCTTCAGAACATCAAATAAAGCAGTGAAAGTCAGCAGCACAAGGGCGGGATCGGGACACAGTTTAGGACAACGATATTTCTTTCGCCAAAATTCGATATTAGTGGGTATGGATTGTGATATAGATAATGTATATACCAAGGTTTTAAATCTCTGGCTGCAGCTAAGCCATTTAGCTATTTCTACAAAAATTACACAGAACCTTGGCATAACCTGATAACCATGACTAATTGATTCATAACCTTTACTACTTGAAAGCATAGATCATGCAAAGTCTGAAACTAGCAATAAAAGTATAATTGACTAGTTCAACAAGCATAGATTGTAAATCTTTCCCAGAGATGTCCACAACATACAAGCAAAAGATGAGAATGCAATGTGAGCAGAGAAGAAACTTGCCACATTGCTCTGCCATGGTGATAACCACTTGCAGTTGGTGGTGCTGAATCAGGGGCGGATCCAGTTAAGGGACATGAACACATGTACACCCAAAATTTTTTGAAGAACACTTCAAAGTTAGGAGGCTTGTCAGTCAAATAGGTAAATAGCTTTCGGTTAGGGTTTCGGTGTGCAGCTTGAAGGGAAAGGAAGGGAAGGGGTGGGAGTATCTGGTGGGTGCTCGTCGCCGGCGAAGAGACCAACTACGGCTTAGAGCGGCGGCGGCCCACCAGTCGTCGGAGAGCGAGAGGGGGCGAGAGAGGCCCACCAGTCGTTGGAACCTGGATCCTATGGGCCTCTGTTAGTTGGGCCGAGACCCTGTAGCTCCGCCACTGCGTCCACGCGAAACGGCGGGAGTACGTGACAAAATTTTGGAACTGCCCTGAGATCAACCAAAAAAGAAAACACTTCCGCTGTCCTCCTTGGCGCGCGCAAGCACACAGGCACCGGCTCACAGCCATGGGGCGGGCATCCGCCGATCCCTCCACCTCCGGCCACGGCACGCCTGTGCGCCGCCGGCGACACCGCCGCCGTTCACCAACCCCTTCCTCCATCGACGAAAATTCCCAAGAACTCAGCCCCGCCTCTCACACCGCCGCTTCATTCTTGGAGCAACCGTCCGTTCTCCACGTCCCCTACGACTGCGACGACGACGACGGGGACGGCATAGGCTCCTACGTCGCGGTCGCGCCTCTCCCGTCTTCCGCGGCGACTGCGGCGAGTGCCCCGACGCCCACATCGCCCGCTTCGACCGCGTCCGCCGCGCCAACGACGCCGCGAACCCGGCAGCCGCGGCCCGCATCTTCCCGGCGTCGCTCGACGCCGACGCCGCGCTGTGGTACGACCTCAGAGTCTCCGGAGCAGGCTCCAGCGCCGACGACGACGTTGAATCGCTGACCCCGCCGTGGCACTACGTCCGCGACGCCTTCCTCGACTTCTTCCGCCCGCCGGGCGCCGCGGACCGCGCGCGCGCCGAGCTCGCGGCGCTGAGGCAGGGCCCCGGCGAGGCCGTCAACCGCTACCACCTCCGCCTGCAGGGGGCCCTCCTGCGGTGCTCGGGCGTCGGCGCCGACGTCCCCGACGCGCTGTCCAGGCCGTCTTCGTCGACGGCCTCCAAGCCGAGTTCAGGGACGGGGTGGCGCCGCATCATCCGGAGGCGCTGGACGACGCGGTGGCCGCTGATCTGGGAGAGCGCCCGAGGCGTGCGCGAGGCGTGGCGCGTGGCGAAGGCGGCCTGCGCCGCCGCCGCCGCCACCCCCGCCACACCTGCCGTGGTAAGGTGCTCGTTCTGCGGCGCGGACGGTCACGAGGAGGCGCTGTGCGAGGCGTGGATGAGCGGCGGCGGCGGCGGGAGGGGAGGCGCCGTCGTGGTGCCGGAGGAGGAAGGAGGGCCGCTGACGCGGCTCGAGAGCACGGCGAGCACCCGCTCGTGCCGGTGCAGGAGGCACCAGTGCGGGAAGAAGGCAGTGGCCATGAGCGAGGTCGCCGGAGATGGAGGCGCCAGCGGTGCGGCTGCGGACAAGTCATCCGACCAACTGGCTGGCCTTGGAGATCTCCTGGCCTTGTGAATTTGATGCGGTCTGTACGCAGTTAATTTTTATCTTTGAAAGACGTCCAAGCCATTAAACTGATCATATGAATTACCGCGGAGTACTGTAATTCATAGCCATTATGTACTGTTAGCTTTGTGATTATAATGACTGAATAAAACTCATGTGTTTTTATTAATAAATTCTTTATGTAAGCTATGATGTACTATTGCCATCGCGTTAAATATGCAATATAAGCATATAATTAAGTGGCATATGTATATTCTCTTGTTACACGCATCATTCTCACTTGAGAAGCGGCAGAAGCCCATTGAGAATTTCCATTTCCACACACATTGTATGGGGATGGGGAACTCACCGTTCCAATCATTTACAACTGTAAGTGTGATTCGAGTAAAAAATTGGTAAGTGCAAACTACAAATATTCATTGAACCGTCAGTGTTAAGAACGGCACAAGGAAAATGGATTATGTCTACCAAGGGCACATATAACAGTGAAAGAAAAGCGGAGTGACGATAATTTCTAGTGTAAATCGTCTTGACAATGTCATGATATACCGTGGTACATATTTGGATTCTTGGTACTAGTGAGCAATTGCATGCGGGGGCCAACCGCTAATTTAACACAACCTTAGGGAACAAGAAAAACACTTTGGAGAATTCAGGATACCACAATCGGGTTGGAAAAGGATACCACAATCGGGTTGGAAAGGTTTGTAAACAACTCTGATGATTCACATGTAAGACGTCATTACCGATTAGTTTGACCATAATAGTAAACATTAACGGAAGTTACTGTGATGGCTGATTGCCTAATGACTGTTCCATCATGCCGAATGAAACATGAGAACCCAAATGTTGGCTATAAAAGGGTCTGATCTAACCAGTTCCCTTACAACAGGTTTGCAAAAGGGTACAAATTAAAGAGAATGTAAGAATGTAAGCAAATGCATCATGATGCACTGGACCGCGGAAGCCTTCAGTTTATGGCCATGTCTTCCCGTGAACAATCCAGTTCAGCTTACGCAGAGTCAGTTAGAGCCCACTCGATTTACACGTGGCTTCACCGGAGTCTTAGAAGGGCTCACCCTGAACATTCCACAATTCCATCAGAATTAGCAAATAGGAGCCAGATGTTCAATTTTTTTCATTCTAGATACCCCATAAATATAAACAGAAAAATAGAAGAGGGGTGGGGGAAGGTCATACCTGACAGGCAGAGTTCCCAAAATCATCCCGCTGCAATTCAGAGCCATGATAGCACCCTCAGCCTGTGATTCAGAGTTCAATAGTTACAATCAAAACCTCCATCTTAAGAAAATCCTCAATATGAAAGGAACAAAGATAACGTATGCCTGTATGAGCACAATCATGTTGCGGGTCAATATTCAAGTAGCAAAGAAGCAAGAAGCACTGAAAAAAATCTCAATTGTTTGAACAAACTTATGAGCTTATTTTCACTGCTCATTGGAGTGAATGTAATTACCAAACATGCACAAGTATCAAACATGGCTCTTGAACAATATGCAGCATGCTCATTTTAGCAGAACTGCTGGGATATCATCATAGCAAGAGCTAACTAGTGCAATGAGTCACACAGTATTGTGACGCTACAAATGGTATGCAAAATAGATGAATTAAATGAGTTCTTTGTGCTACAGGATTTAGCCAGTAAACATCACTTGCTAATAAATTAAATGTAGGTAGGCATTAGAACATATTTAAGAATAAAAATAGGAGCTAACCAGTGCAGAAAATAAAAATGTTTTATTCTTACATGAACAAACTCAACAAAAGCAATCCTGGTGGAATGTACATTATCCCCTAGAAGTCTCAACCTAGAGACCTGCAAAGGTAATATATTTAGCACAAATTATATAAAAACACATCAAGCATATTTAATTATTCTTGAGAAACTGTATATTTGATGGTTGACTTGCAAACAGCAGAGTCCAATGCTCACCTCACCACAAAGTTCTTCAAAGAATTTCTTTACATCTAGTTGAGTAACCTACACGATGAAGAGGCAAATGAGATTACCAAGCATCTAATCTGATAGTGTTAGCTTCAGAAACTTGCACCCCAAGATCTAGAACCAGAAAATACGAAGCATCAACAACTTGCACCCCAAGATCTAGGACCCTAAAATACGAAGCATCAATGAAAAAGCAAATAAGTGAAAGGCACTAATCTTTATGGCATAGAAAAGAAATGGTACCATCTTATCTATGTTTGTACAATAGACAGTTCGCATGACCATTTCCTTCTCATCTTCCGTCTACAGGACAAACCCAACAGCACCAGTATTAGCATACTGTGGAATAGTAGAATACTTAATGGCATGAGGGCATGAAACAAGTACAGGACTGCTCACCCTGGGAAGAAACTTTGGATTAACAGGTAAGATAGCTGTCTTTGAAGGCAAAACTCTAACAGGGTAGAAACCAAAAATTGTGCCACCAAGGTTAAGTGCAGTTCTCGCGCCGTCTACATAGCAAACAGAACTCAAATTCATCAAAAGAAGATTGATTACAGAAAAATAAAAATGCATCTGAGTAGTATGTCAATATGTAATACCTTCATCAGAGAACTCAATAAACGCAAACCTAAGAACTGAGTGGGGATCACCACAAATTCTGCAATCAACAACCTAAGAGAGAGAGTTTGTTAGGACTAGGGAAAAACATTCTTGATCATGTTGACAGAATAGAACGGTAAACATGATCACTTAATAGACTCTGTTTTATAACTTCTGTTGATCAGCACAAGCAATAAAGCAGTAAAATATAGCATGAGCAGTACAAGTAAACAATCAGTCTTTTTCAGATGAAATAACTTACTTGCCCACAGGTAGCAAAGATATCGGCAAGTCTCTCCTCTGTCACCTAACAGATGGTCAACATCATTAGATCTTATAACAACTCAAGAATATATAATAAATAGTAATGAGTACTGAGGCAACCATCAACTACTCACAGTATGGTCAAGTTCAGAGACATAAACAGTTCGCCTAATGCTGTCCTCTCTCTCTGCACGCCTAACCCTATCATTTGCCCTCCTCCTTCCTTGGTTGATGTATCCATTCCCCCACTGAAGATGAGAAAAAAAAAACACTTAATAATACTTTTCAACGGGATCACCTCGTCTAATATTAGCACTTGCAAACATCTGATCATCTAGAGCGTCCGAGACAATTAAATAACCAAATAAAGAAGCAATCCTGGGGAAATATCACATAGTTGAAAAACTAAATACCGCATTGATCAAAGACTTGAAAAGAAGCTTAGTACTACCATAACATTTTGTCTAAATGTTCAGTATGGGCATTGAATTGAATGACATAATTGCAGGACAGCGAACGGGTCAATGAGGTACTCCCATATCAAATATAGTATGGAAAAATGCTATGGCTCTATAGTTAAAAATAATAATATTGGTTCCTTCCAAATGCCCACACCTGTCCACCATTGCTACTAGTGCAATCAAGCACACATAAAAAACCGATCAACTTAAAAGAACAGAATTGCTTAGATAGTGCATCATCATCAGTCCCACTAACGGGAGTGGCACCTCGTCAAGATCAATCAAACCTTTACATCAAAAGAAAGAGCGCAAACCTTTTCCCCCAAAGAGTAACGCCAACCACCGCACTACAGGAACGATCGATCAACCGGTAACGCAACTCAACACAACGAGAAGAAAGGAAAAAAACCGAACTTTACCAAAGAACTGGTGAGAGAAACAATCAAATCGAGAATCCTTCACACAAACCCAGACCACAGCGCCGATCCAAGCGCCCGGCTCTCCGATGAAGAATAACAAAAGCAGGGTGAGGAATTATAATATACCCTGCGGTGTTGGTTCCCAAAGCCAAGGTAAAAGGCAGCAGCGTCGGTGGCCCCATTCCCGCCTCCTCCGATGGAGTGGCGGTAGTCGAACACGGGCGCATCCGCCGACAGCGCCTTCTTGGGCGGCGACGCGGCCGCGGAGGCGGAGGGGACGAACTCCTTGGCGGCCGGGTTGAGCTTGGACAGCAGGTCCACCAGCTTCCGCACGCCCGCCTGGTACTCCACCTCCTTGGCCGCCGCTGCCGCAGATGCCGATCCCTCCGCCGCCACCGCCGCCGCCATACCTAGGACTAGGAGGAGGAGACGAGGCGGATCGGTCGAGCCGGACGCCGGCGGCCGCCTGTCGATCTCTGTCGGTCAAACCCAGCCGCGGCCGGATGGGTGGGTTGGGGTGGAAAGTCCCGGACGGATTCTACTGGCGCGAGGCCATCCGGCTGCTCTGCTGCACACCGGAGCTGAGGACGGTGGTGGGTGGGTGGGTGAGTGACGTGGTGCTACGCGCGCCTGTGCGCCCTCGCCAACGGCGTCGACGGGGACCGCTGGAGCGAGCCGCGGGTGGGTTCTGCAGCCTGCCAGTGCGTCGAGGTTGTGGCCATTTCCGGGGTCAGGGAAATGTATGCGAGAGAGAATCGGGAGGAAACGAAACGGAAATGTAACACCGATTTCATCGTCAAATTTATTCATATTTTTCGTCATATCAAAATATTAACATATATATAAAATATTAAATATATATAAAATTAAAAATTAATTATATAATTTTTTTATTTTATAAAACAAAAATTTTAAATTTAACTAATTAAAAATTAAATAATTTTTATTAAATACAAATAAAATGCTAAAAAAACATACGACCATGGATCTAAAAGGCCCGGAGAGAGAAGGGCCGGCGGCGCGGGTCGGGCTCGCCCGCTCTGCACTGCACGGGGAGGCGTGAAGCACGTGCGTAGCAGCACGGGCATCCGGAACCATTACTGGACGGTAAACGTCGCTCGTGCTCGTGCGTCTATCCATATCTACCAGCATCAGCTCTCAAAATTACGCAGACAACTCAACCTTATATTTCTATCTACAAATATTTTTTATGCTATATATACCCATTAAATCATTATAGACGTCTAATTGTCTCTGGCCACGTCATCTCCATTCAAAGATAAATTCAAAAAAAACCTAGACTTGAATCGTCGTTCCACCACACCACGAAGAACTCAGTCAGCTGAGCTTCCTCAACTCGCCTTGTACCTACATATAAATTTACAGTTGTGAGCGGTGTTTTAAATCGTGCATTACAATATTTATTGATTTGCTTTCGTTTTTATTGGATGAGATGTAATTCCTCCCAAGTTAACGGGAAGATATCTGATAGAAACTACAAACTTTTTACGAAAACATGTACAAACCAAGATAAAAAAAGTCATCTAAATTCATAAAAAATAACACATATAGATGATATAATGATATACAATCTAATAAAATATTTTGCACAAACTCGACTTCGTTTGTGAAATAATAAATTTTTAATAAATCATCTGCACAGCTTTTCGGCTTGAAATTTATTATTTTTATATCTCACAAACGAAGTCAACTAATTTTTTACCTATTATTCAGCTAATAAAAGTTAATTTCTTACCTAATATCTAGCTAACCATTAACTATTAGCTAGTTTTTTCTGACTAAAATGGTCAATAGTTAGCTAGGTAGATCGGCTTTAGTCACTACTCTATCTCATATAAATTTATGTTGTTTTGTATTTTTCTAAATACATAGCAAAAGCTATCTCTATATATTGTTTTGTCTTTTCTTTTTTAAATATATAGCAAAAGATATCTCCTAATGAAACAAAATGACCTATAATGATAGGAGAGTGGCTAAATAGAGTTTTAATAGCTAGAGATCACATAGCTAGACTCTCTCAAAAAACTATATCAAAAAATAGCAGCACCTGCAAGAAATTTAAACCCCACTTTTTACATAGAAAGCAAATACCTAAATCCAACCAATTGATTCCATTCTATGTTGAGCTGAGACTATGAAAGAATGAAATCATTCAGTACCGGTGTTAGTTCTTTGTGCAAAAAATAACCTTTTATCTTGTATAATTTATCTGTGGTATGAGAAATTTGGTCGCCACTTTGACCAGAGAGGCCATATTCAGTCATTGAGCAGACTTCCCTAGTGTGGACACAGTCTCTGGCTCACCGCTCAAAGGATACAGGTAGTGGTTTCAGTAAAACCGTCAAATACTAGATTCTTTTTATATATTATTACCTCGTCAAAACATGTTTAAATCACCAAAACATGTGGCAGGAAAAGCATGAAAAGTTAGATGCTGGTCTAATCCGATGTGTATCAGGCTAGTCTCAGTAAAGTTTTATGGTGATTTCATGCATATTTAATAGTGTGCCACATCAGTATATCTTAGTTTTTTGCATGAAATAAAAAGGAGAGAAAGTAATTCGTTTCATGGCCACGACACGACTCCCGGCGGCGTTTCCAACGTCGTGAAACCGGATGAAATACCCATTGAGGCGCTCGATCGTTTCATCGGCGAGAAAAGCACGACGCCGGGCGTAGAACGGTCTCGTCTTCGCGCACTCGCCTCGCATCGTCGTTGTGCGCCTCCACATCACGGGACCTCGCCGGGCGCGCGTGGGAGGGGCTCCTCCGCAGTCGCGAGGAGGCCGCCTCGTCGGGCCCTCGCCGGGCGCGCGGGAGGGGCGCTTCTCCGCCGCCGCGCGACTCCGCCTCGTCGGTCCCTCGCCGGGCGCACGGGAGGGGCTCCTCCGCCGCCGTGAGGAGGCCGCCTCGTCGCCGCGCGCCTCCGCCTTGCCGCATTGCCTCGCCGGGAGCACCTCCGCCTCGCCGCGGTCGCGAGCTCCTCCGCCGCGGGAGAGCCACTGTGGCAGAACCTCCTAAACCATATGGCCCACACGCATGATTATTGTCTAACAGACTCCTAATAACCATGAATGTGTTCCATAAGACATAAAAGGTCTGTTGAGTAAATCCCGAATCATCCACGATTCTCCGAGCAGGATCAATCATTACAAAGAGACATTGCAGTATTACAACAGTTTTATATAAATAATATACATCAGAGTAAACAGCGGAAGGGTTACAATAACATAAGTTTACAAACCTTTTAACTTCAAATCTTATAAACCATAAGTTAAATATTACAAACCTTAGTAGTAGTGGAATAGAAATAGATAACTTATTTACAAAACCCAGTCGGTGTGCTCTGCCCAAGAGCCAGGCATCCTACTAATCGTCACTCTCTGCAACGACTGTCATGCAGCAGGATGCGAAGCAATCCTGCCCATGGGACTCACTCCTGCCCATGGGACTCACCTGCAACAAGGGTTCAACAAACCCTGAGTACAAATGTACTCAACAAGACTGACCCGACGAAAGAGAGGGATGAAGACTCAGGAAATGCAGGCTAGAGGGACAAGGTAAGGCTTGCAGGAGATAAGAAATTTTTGCCGAAAAGCTTGAAAGAAAGTAAAGTTGTCTTGATCTAGCTCGAGATTACCAGCCAACTTTATTCTTAGCCTTAAACATCATTCAAGTTGTTACTACGATGATGAACACCGATCGAGTCTTCTTCTCCGAGAAGCAACAGCGATTCGAATTCATTTTTATACCCAGCTGGGACCTAGATCACTGGGATACCGGAGACTCTAACTCTGATGCATACCAGATCACAGATATACCAGGATAACAACTGCAGCCATATATCACCACATGATACACGTGAGCACTTCGACCCAATGTACCGATATACATGGGAACTTAAACCCATAGTATAACATACTATAAAATATGTGGGGACTCTGACCCACTATACATCACTCCATGATATACCTGGGCTCCAACCCTTAGTATGTCACTTCATGCATGTGGATTTTCTAATTTCTCGATATCACCAGATCATCATCGGACGAAACCTAGGGCATCAACAGACGGGAACACTACAGAGGGACTCCATTCCCAGTGCAAATTACCCGCCCGGACTCGATTTATTAACTATTATCATGATTCTACAGATAAAGCCATCCTCATCTTTTTTATTCTTTTACTTTTTGATAACATAACTTATTAAGCAGGGCTAAGCATTACTACGTATTTTTTAAAAACAGATAACAATACAATTGGTAGGTTATCATTCAACTCCTAGTACTTAATGCAACATAACATAACTACCACAATAAAACCTTTATAAAATAGAATAGGGTTTGAATGCATCCGGGGCTTGCCTGTGTTGCAGAGAAGTTAGATTCCAAATGTCAGATTTAACATCAACTCCATGGATCGACGATACCGACACCATGGATGGATGAACATTTCCAATACTTGTTCAACACGAACCTTCTCACTCTCGTATACACTACATGTATATAAAAGATATATGTTTTAGCATGATGGAATGTATGACATGATGCACGATGATACATGGATGAAAGCATAACAACTTAATTAACATGAATATAAATTTTCTTCACGATAAAGTTGCAAGCCAACAAAACTTATTTACTAAGTTCATTAGGGTTAACTACTTCATTAATAAAATTCATTAAGCACATAAAATAACATTAATTAAGCCCTAATGACATGATCCAGATAGGCGCAAACAATTAATTAAGGTTCCAAAGGTCATTAGGGTTAATGATCCAAGGTCATCAATCAATCCCAAAGTCAAACAACCCTATAATGATTAAGCATGATTAAAAGGATTAATTAATTAATTAAAAAGCATAAAATAAAGACATAAAATAAAATTGGTCAAATTGATCTTAAAATTTTATCTTAGGTTAAACATGGTCTAAATAGGCTGCAAAACAAATTTTAGAATTTTTGGATAATTCTATGATTTATTAAAAATCATAGAAGATTCATTTATTAATTAATTGGGATAATTAATTAACCAACAAAACTTGCTCAAAATTAAAATACAATATTTTTAATAAATTAAGCTCATCAAAAAGTACATATAAATATTTTTTTATAATTTTTGGATCTATAAATAATTACTTATGAATTTCCAAAGAATAAGCATTTAAATCTATTTTATGAAAATAGAAAAATCAAATCCTTTTCTTTTTCCCTGAGTTGACCATGGCGGCAGCGGGGTTGACCGCGGCGAACTTCGTCGACGGCGAGGTCTTGTAGTGCGGCAAGGGCACCAACGTGACCTACTCAACCTCGCGAACATGATGGGGTAGCCTATGCGGTAGCTAAGGCATGGCAATGAGCTCATCGCCGGCCATGGCGGCCACAGCGGCGCTGCGCGCGACACGCCGGTGGCGAGGATCCGGTTGAGACCAAACGGTGGATGGGGTTAGCACCAGGAGCTCACCATGGTGCTTCTATGCTAGAAGATGAGGCCTGAGACGGGGCAGAGCAAGTTCGACGGCGTGCGGTGGTCGGCGGCGGCGATTTCCTTCGGCAGCGAGGACGACTGGCGCCTCCGCGACGTCGAGACTACAAAGAGATGATGCATAAGCTGAAGCATGATGTGGTGAAGCCAAAGCACACAAGAGATGAGGCCTGAGCTCACCGGAAGTGGACTCGCGACGGCGATAGCGATGATGGCGGCGGCGCTGGGTCGCTGGAGATGAAGGAGAAGGCGACGTGCGGGCGCCCTGGGCAAAATTGGGAGGTGAGAGTGGGCTCAGAATCTTTGCAACGACTATGCGGAGCTAAGGACGAGATCAAGAGGGTGATGGTGTCACGATGGTGGCGAATTTTGCCGGCGACGAAGAACACGACGGCGGCAGAAAAACAGAGAAGAAGAACTCGGCCACGGCGTCCCAACTTGTAGCCAAGGCTCGATGAAGGGGATGGCGACACGACGACGATGAATTTTCACACGCGGGAGGCACGCTGGTGGCCGCGGAAAGCCGGTATGGAGGCCATGGACACGACATCGCCGGTGAACAGAGGGGGAGATCGATGGAGATGACGTCATCTTTACTATAGCAGGTGATGTCACAGCAGTAAATTACAAATTACTCCATATTTCACATAAGAACTTGAAAATATCTAAAAATATCATTTGCATAAATTTTCAAGAGCTACACTTTTTGTTTCACAAACATTTTCAAATTCTGCTTATTTTTTGAAATATGAATTTAAATTCAAAAAGGGAATAAAACCCTAGAAACAAATATTTAAAATTACTTTTGATTTTTCTATAAAACTTGAAAATCTTCGAAACTATGAAATGTTAAAATTTTTAAACCAAACATTTTTCATACATAAAGTTTTCACAAATTATTCATAATTTTTGAAATATGGATTTAAAATCAAAATGGGGCAAATACCAAAAAACTGTATTTTCAAATTTATTTGAAATTCTTTATTGGAACTTGAAAAACTTTGAATACCATTATTGTATCTCTTGTTAAGATCTATAAACCATATATTTAGAGTATCTCAAAATTCCTTATAGATTTTGAAATATAGAAAGAGGGGTAAAATAGGGTTTTGAAATTAGGGTTTCGAAAGCGAATTCAAACTCGATTTGGTTTCTAAATTAATTGGTTGGTCATTAGTGATCACAAACACCATCCAAGGACATTTTTAGGTCAATGACCCAATAGTACCCTTGGTTGACCAAGTTGACTTTTGAAAAACATTTTTAATATTGCCCCAATTTGAATTTAAACTTGAATTACCCAACTTGAAGCAAGTTTTGTGAATCCAATTCCAAATTCAAACTTGGAGCCCAATTTTTAATTGTTGCTCTTTAACTTATCCCCTACACATGACTCAAGTATAAAGCATGACTTTACACCTTAATTCATATAGGGCATAAATCAAGGATTGAAAGTGACATTAAAAATTAGGGTTTTATGATTTCATGTCACTCATCAGATCAAAACACAAGCAACCTAAAGAAAGTAAATTTGTTTTAGTTGAGACATATCAAGGTTGACCTAACATAAACATTAAGCAAAGCACAAGATAACAAGATAAATTTTAGGTTGTTTTATAAACTTGTAGAAACACTTAAAATGATAAAGAACTTTAAATAAACCCTAAACATCCTCATTTCATGTATAAACTAAACATCACATAAAAGATATTATCAAAACATGAATGCATTTATGCCATGATGCTCGATGATTATGCTTGATAAAGCACATGATTAAGATTTTAATTTGTCATTAACATCTAGGATGTTACAGAGATGGAGCGACGGTGGTGAATTTGGGCGGCGGAGCGAGGTCGTCAGCGGCGAGCAGAAAGAAGAAAAGAAGACGACGGCCGACCGCGCATATTTATAGGGCAGGGGCGAGCTGCAAGCTGATGACACGCAGACGGCGAAGCTTCGCGCGTTGAGGCAAGCTGGCGGCCGCGGTACGCCGGCATGTGCGGCGGTGGACGGCGGCGCGGCTTGAGAAGCCGGCGATGGCGGCTGGTCATAGGTCCCGGTACTGTAGCAAATTAGGTCATTTTTGAAAATTTGTAATTACTCCAGAAATTACGTAGGAACTTAAAAATATCCCAAGATATCATTTGCATAACTTTTCAAGAGCTACATCTTTCATTTAACAAACATTTTGAAATTTTTCATAATTTTTGAAATATGAATTCAAATTCAAAAGAGGAATAAAACCCTAGAAATAGATATTTAAAATTACTTTTTATTTTTCAATAAAACTTGAAAATCTTCAAATCTATGGAATGTTTAACTTTTCAAACCAAACATTTTTAATATGTAAAGTTTTCCCAAATTATGCATAATTTTTGAATTATGGTTTTAAAATCAAAGGGGGACAAATACTGAAAAACTGTATTTTCAAATTCATTTGAAATTCTTTTTGGAAACTTGAAAAACTTTGAATACCAACTTTGTAGATCTTGTCAAGATCTACAAACTATATTTTAAGAGTATCTCCAAATTCTATATAGATTTTGAATTATATAAAAGGGGATAAAACAAGGTTTTGAAATAAAGGGTTTTTGAAACCGAATTCACAGTCGATTTGGTTTCTAAATTAATTGGTTGGTCATTTGTCATCACAAACATCATCCAAGGATATTTTTAGGTCAATGACCCAATAGTACCCTTGGTTGACCAAGTTGACTTTCAAAAATTATTTTTATAGCTTTCTAATTTGAATTTAAATTTGAATCATAAGACTTAGGAATAAGCTTTAAAATCTAAATTCAACTTTAAATGTGGAAATAATTTTTAAGGGTTGGACTTAGATTTATACACTATGCTTGACACTAGTGTAAACACAGTTTACACCTCAAGTACATAGAATATAAACCAAGTATTTGAGATGACATTCGAAAGTAGAGTTTTATGATTTCATGTGACAAAAATGTTTCAGAAACACAAACAACCTATGAAATATAAACTTATTTTAGCTGATACACATCAAAGTTGACCTAAACATGAATGCTTTGCAACGTATATGATGACATGGTAGGTTTTAGTTATCATAACACCAGGGGTGTTACAGCCACCCGTGTGCTGCCAGAGGGGATGGCGTCGCGGGCGCAGCTCTACTACAGGACCTCCGTCGCGGGCGCCTTCCGCCGTGGGGAGGCCGGGGCGTCGCGTCTCGTCCCGGGCGTGGGCTCAGGCGCTCAGCCGGGGGACCTCCGCCGTGGGGAGGCCGGGCCATGGACTCACTGTCGGAGGACCGCGGCGTCCGCCGCGAGGAGGAAGCATGGCATCACGGGAGGAGAAGCCATCCGCGACCTTCACCGTCGCGGGCGCGGCCTCCGTCCGCGTCCTCCACCTGTGGTGACGCGGGCGTGGCCACACGCGAGCACTGAGCAGGCCGTCTCTGGGGAGGCACCCCTGCACGGCCGAGGGGCAGCAGGGCTCACTCCACCGCCGCGGGGTATGGCCGTGGGCTCCTCCGTCGCGCACGAGGCCGCCGGGTGTCGGCGAGGGCTCCACCTACTTCGCGCGGTAGGAGGTGGAGATGCTCGGCGCCGCGTGCCATGTGCGACTGCGAATACTCAAAGATAGATGAGGACTTGCGTTCCTGCGGTGGAGAATTGGGGAAGAGAGAGAAGTGGGACCCACGAGAGGCTAAAAATAGCATATGAAACTGTGCAAGGAAATTATGCATTGTGAAGGTCAATTTCATTCATCGTTTCATCCCGCTCCAACTGACGTGACGTTTTGGAAATCGTGCAGTGAAACTAGGCATTGAGACAGGCCTCAGAGACAGCCATGAATAGGATAAGCAAAAGAATGACAATTAGACACGTGTAAGAAAATAAAATAAATGCTCATATCTGTCCAACCTGAAGGCTACGCTTGAACAACCAGATGTATTTTTCTATCCCTTTTCTTTAAGGAAAAAAAGGGACTGTATGGTTTGATCCAAGAGACCAAGCATTTATGTGGATTTAACTATGTAATGAAATGAAATGTTAGGTACCAACTTTCAGGCTTAAAATAAACTCATTATTTTGCGCAATAGAGATCACAGATCAGGATCAAAGAATTTTGAAACGGTCATGGTTGATTCAGTCACGGCACTTTTGGTCTTCTCCAATTGGTGGTTAGGGTTTGATCCTCCCGTGATCTTCGTATTGAAGCTGTCAGAGTCAATTCATCGGGTTTGGCATGTTTGCCGCCTCCTTCCTTCCTTCCTATATTCATCTCATTTTCTTTTCTTTTTTGGATTTGTTTGTTTCCGATAATGGATTGATGTCCAATCAAGGTCCGATCCTCTCCATTTAGCTTTACTATCTCAATCGTGAAGAGATATTTTGGTTTTATTCTCCCTCGCTACAAGGTATGCTATAAGATCGGTGTGGAGATCTTATGCTTACTATATATTTTGCTCCTAGTGGTTAGGTTGACGATAGAGATAAAAGATAACTTTAGTTTGTGATGAAGATACAAATGATAAATTTAATTTGCTCCTAGTAGAGGAATTAATTCATATAAAATTTATGATAATTTAGGATAAATCTTGAATGCTTGAATATCTACAGTAATATTTAAATAATGAGAACGTAGATTAGCATAATATCTTGTGAGGGATCTTTGAGAAATTCACTGTCATATAGAAATCCAAAAGTGTAAAAAGGAACTACATTAGCACATCTATCAACATGGTGTAATCTACACATGAAGCAGTCATGGTGGGTATTTTTTTAATAGACCTCTTTTTTTTTGAAGAGTTCTATATTTTACAAAATGACTAAATTATGTAATTTGATATTAATTTCAGCCAAACTGTCGTAGTTGTTCTTAAATATCAATACCTCTCTCCTTTGATAGTGGAAAGCTAGAGCCATTAGAGCAGCTTGTGTGCACTAGTTTATGCGAAACCAGGGGCACAAACGTACGGACGGCTAAGGCTGCTGACAGTTGGAACCAGAAATTCACAAGTGTCAAAACCGATGCCCCGTCTTCGACGGAATCGGACCAGTTCCCGGCCACTTCCTCCTGTACTCACATGACTCCAATTTTTATGGCTGCACCTGCATGCAGCGATGCATTTTGACAGCGCATCCGGCAGCGCAGGGACAGTTTAGCCTGTCAATTGTCATTTGGTGCTGATGCTCATCAGTTGCCTTCTTTTTACCAGTGATTAAGGAGGGAAACAAGGTGAATTGCTCGCATGATTATTATATATTTATTTATAGTTATAATATTTTAAACATAAACAGCTGTTTGGTTTTCATCCCGGACCACATATTGGAGCTGTGAGGGAAGAAAACAAAGACCAATTGCGATTGTGATAGATAGGATAACGCCAAATGCCAAGGCCGTGGAATCCAAGGCAGGCGTACGAGGAGGCTCAATTCGTTTTGGATTGCGCTAGTACTACATTTTTGTACGCGAATACTACTTTTTACCGTGACGGGCAGCGACTCGGTCGAGTTTGTCGTCGCGTCGCACGGGCGGTGCACGGCGCAAGACTTCCTTGGCACCTTTTGACTCAAACGGCCAAACCCAAGAAGAGCTCATGTCATGTCATATCCGTGTCACGACGCGAGTACGGAGACGAGTCTCGTGTGCCACTGAACGAAGGGAAAACAAATTCATGTGGCGGAGACTTTGAAAGCAGACGACAGCTCTAAAAAAGGAGGCTACAACTTTGAGTATGGATCCCCCCTAATCCTTTTTGGCTTGGCTTGTATCACAATTTACCATGCTCCATGCAGTCAGAGCTTGGGCATCCTGGAAGCTTCCGTTTTCCGAGCAAACAAATGCAAGTTGGGAAGAGTAAACCAAAGAGCTGGTACTATGTTCAAGGACTTGCTTTGCGTCACAACTCACAAGCTAACAAATAGTAGGCTTGGCATTGCCGTTGTGGTGGTCTCTTGTGGTTTTAGAAAAACCGAAGTTGGACTTGAGTTGCAGCAGCAAGTGAACGGGGTCTCAAACTTGTCCTGTTGTACCCATTGCGTTGCATCATGCCACGTTTGACTGGATGCAGGTCCGTCCGAATGCAGTACATGTACATACAGAATCAAGATATATTTAGATTTTTCAGCATACGGTTCGTGCAGGGTCAAGATATTTAGATTTTTCAGCATACGATTCGCACAGGTACAGAGTTGGAATTTCCACGGTAAGGCTACGTATATGGTATCTGCGCTGCACCCTTTTCTTCAGCTATCAAACAGTAAATTGAGCTTAACAGTGCTGGTTGTGCAGCAGTATTTCTGTTGGCTACTGGAGGAGGCATCGAGCTGATGGTGAACCTAAGATTGAGCTAGATTTACAGTGGACCTGACTATCTATTCTTTCTGAGAGCTTACTGTTTCACTTCAATGGAAGAACAGCAATTCTGTCGCCGAAAGCTGATCTCTTTGCAAGGCAATTGGCTACTGAAAGCCCATGATTAAGCTCCCTTGCTGGTTGACCAACCAAAAGGAATCTAAAAGGCATGCAGTAGATTAAAGGCAAGCATCAGTTCACTTTTTCTAGCCAACAAGTGTGCAGCAGTGCCCTTGTCCCTCCTTCCTTCGGGGGAGGGATCTTTGTGGCCGTGAAAGCAACGGCCCACATTGTTTGCTGATGGACGAATAAATTCCATCATAACATTGATCCTGCATGAACATGCTGCTCTGAAAGCAAGCGTGGACGCAAAAAAAAAAAAAAAAAAAAAAAAAAAAAGAAAGAGGGCCAGAAAAGGAGATGCGCCCCGCACCTACCTGGTACCCCCCGCTTCAAGCCAACAACCAGCAAGACGCTCTAGGGTGGGGTCGCAAATAACGAGAGCAGAATCACCCAAGCAAAAGTAAAGCAACTACGTGAGAGAATGACAATGTGCCGGCACATTGACACCGTTGGCAGTACAGCTTAGCAATGGTTATTTACCAAATGTTCACTTAAGGACCATCCCCTGCAGTTTTTGTACATGAAGCTCCATGTTTGATCTTTACAAGCTTTAGCGACAAACACGAAGCACTCTCTAACACCATTTTCGCCACCATCCATCATCTTGCCATCTAGGTTAGAAGGTATGACTTGTACATATCTGTTGTTAGGGTCTGGGAAGCAGACCTCTCGCCCTGGTGCTAGAATAGGCTGTACATGCGGACCTGTGGGCAGTTCGTACCAGAATCTCTGCTTCCATCAGTCCATCCATCGTGACTTGACATTATTGGCTGTTGGAGCAATGTGCCTGCCATACCACCCCTCATGCCTGAAGCTGTCCCCTGGGAAAACACATTGTATCCCCCAGTAGCCATGTAATTACTGGTAGTTCCATCCCGGTTTTCACACTTATGATGTGCATGTAACATGCCACTAGGGTAAAATGAATAGTGAGGGTGATTTGACCAACCAAAGAGGGTGCCTGGAAACTGTCTGTGACTCTGACTCCTGTTCTGGTTGGTATCAGTCAAACTGGGTGGCGAAGAGATGCCCATGCTTCGATTTTGTGTGACATCCCCATCATCTTTCAGGCAATCTGTAGCCCAGCTAGTGAGGCTTTGTTGATCTGGAATACCACAATCTTGTACCAGGGCATCAGACGCAGAGCAATGTCCAGAACAAGCTTTCTCTGAATCAGAATACTGATGAGGCTTCTCAAATCCAGGTGGACAAGCTTGTCTCCTTTCCTTTCTATGCAGGGACGCCACATCAATGGACGATACTGCACTGACTGGTCTTGACAACATAGTGCTACCTGAACAATGAGAGGAAACAATATGACCAGACCGAATTGTGTCCCTATTGTGCAGGCTCTCACCATCAGTCAAAGATGCATTCTTATTAAGAGTGCTGCAGCAGAAACTTGCTCTTGCTATACCTGTACTAGAAACAGGTGCATTTTGTTGATTTGCCAGCTGTGATTGATTCTGTGCAACAAGCTTTATGTTCAGATCTGAAAGATTATGTGGTCCAGCTGAACCTTGAGTTTTGGCATAAGATGCAGAAAGATTACCGGGCAGAGTTCTGCCACTCATACTCTGTGCTGGAGTCAATCTGTGCGACACAATGCTCTCTGGTAGTTGCTTATGATCTGCTAGAACTAGCTTTTCATTGATATCTGAGCATTCCTTCTTTATCCTTACTGCAGCATGAGATTTAACACTAGCTGTAGCTGTAGCCAATTGATGTGCAGGTTCCTCTGGGTTCTGGGAAACTAGAAGGCTTCTAGGAGTTGTAATGCAGCTCCCTTGCGCTTTTTGTACCAAAGTAGGTTTTGTGGAAATTTTTGAAGTACCATTGTCAACTTGTCCTGTTGCTTTAGGCCTAGGATCACTAGAAGCAATCGACGGCCTGCTAAGTACAGTAAGACGCCGAGCTGGTGCAACTGGTCCTTGTGAAACTACATCAGCATACTGTGTCTTCTGCTGCAAGGTGTCAGATGCTCCATTTTCTGCTGAGGTTATTTGCTTGGGATTTGAATTGTCATTTCCTAACCGTGAAGAGGCTTGAGATTCATCATTGTTGGAGCCCAAATGCTCATTTGATGAGCTCTGCAACGAAGCGCCCTGCATATGCTTCATTTCACTTGAATGGTTACGCCCTCCAGGTGGTATGTATCTTTGATATTTGAGGTCAGACAAATTTTGCTGATTATTGTGTAATCTCTCATGGTCATTTCTTTGATGTAGAACAATATTTGCCATAGATGGAGGACTGCCAGAAGAAAGGCTTGAGTCCCTGCAACACAAAAAAAGAAGGGCGATCATCACTTATTGGTGAAGGATTGAAGGCTAATATACATTAGAATCTGGCCCTAGTAACAAAAGCATTTACCGTGGAATGGTGACTGGTAGTAAACTAATATTCTTGTTACCACCATTGGGTAGTGATCTGTCACCATTGATGCAAATCTTTGCATAAAAGCACTCACAGTTAGTACAAAGATGGGCAAGTAATGCATACAAACTATAAACAAAACACAATCCTTCTATCCCTTTCCAGCAAAACCATAAAGTTATATACGAAAACATAAGCACAAGAAAAATGTTGATGACATCGTGATTCTTACATCTTTGGAGATTCCACTACAAGTTGTAATTCTTGAACTGCAGTCACATGGAGGGGGCAAAGTACGTCCTGAACGATGGTGGAGACAATTGGTACTCATTCCCATCAAGTGCTGCAACCTAATCTCCAGAAAGAAACAAAGGTGATATTAACAGATATATGTGGGCGGTTTTCATACATTTATATATCATTTGATCCAAGGTGCCTGTAGAACCTAGCATCTAAATCCAAATTGAGAATAAGAACACTGAATATAAATGAGTTTGTAGTACAATGTCATCTTTTCGAAAGTACAGATTCAGCTAATTATGCTACAATGGCAGAACTGAAGAAGAATTCTGTTCAGACAAGCTAACTGCAGAACAGGAGCTGCCAAGGCAACACAAATCTCAAGAGTCCAATTTAACGACAGCTGCTGCACAAAGAATCTTATGAAGGTCATTTTTTTCTCAAACGATCTCATTAAGTTATTAGTTCTACACGTTCAGCTGGACTGCTCATCTTCATACTCGGTTGGCCACAGCAAAGGGCTTTAATAGATATGAGATATGATGAAGGCAACAGAGGTATATGGAAGTTCAATATTTTGTAGAAACATGATGGGGATTTACACGATAAGTGCTGTGGAAATCCGCAACCTAACCAGCATATAGATAATCCAGTTAACGCAATAACCAGTGTTAACATCGACCAGTTGGATTACTCGTCCTCTTGTTTTTGTTTTGCTTTAGTTTTGAGCAAAACACATGTGGTACTCGATGCTTTACATTCACCAAACTTAAAATGTCTGCTGCTTGTTCGCAGTTAGGCAACCTTGTAAGTATCTTCAAATCAGTCTAATATCCTAAGCATATCAAGAAGTATTCATATCACAAAAGGCGAGATTAGGAAACAACATAAGTGTGTCTTTTAAGATATTAAAATATCTAGATGCCAGTGAATAAATGTGGTTTGTCCCAATTTATTTATGCCAAGTATTTGCCACTAATCAACAACAAGCATAGGTCCAAAAAAAGAAGTTGACATATTCAATGGATGTCTCACAGCAATCCAATAAGTCCTCCAGTGGTGAATCCAATAGCCCAGATATGTATGATATCAATTACTATGTTAATCATAACTGACCTGACCCTCTTTCTATCGCACTTTCAATAACTAATAATTACATTGTTTTCAGCTTTTTCTCAATCAAATGAGGATTCACATTGACTATTAGTATTACATAATAAAATGTTAGTACTAAAAAATATACCTTGCACACACCACAGAAACATCATCCTTTGTACAAATATCTTCTGCTGAGGCTTTATAATGCACATACGAACAGTTTGGTTTATAGCAGTCCTGAGCCAAGGCACAACCAATTATCAGGGGAAAAAAACCAATGGCTCCAGGGAATAGAATATATAAGACATACCTTATTGTTGAGCCATATATGACAATATCTTGTGACACCAAAGGTTGCTCTATATGGTAAGCATAAAAAGAGCAAGCCATACTGTTAGAATAAGACGAATAACAAGATGGATGATGATTCATTTAAGTCGAATTACAGTATATATAGAGCCAACTTACTTTAAAGGTCTACCCTCCAAGGTATAACCATCAACTGCCCGTATGCATCTGATAGCCTCCTCTTCTTTTGCGAATCTAACATATCTAAAGAGATGTGTGCAAAGAGTTACACAATACATAAGCATCTGATCTTAGACATACTATAAATAATTAAGTTTGCTAAGAGTAATTTCTGCTCCATACAAAAAGCATCTAGTAGGAACCAAAAAAAAAA
>CM041634.1:3265081-3276998 GCA_023333625.1 Bothriochloa decipiens | reverse complement strand
CCGGGACTTCACCTGGAGCGAGTTCAAGAACAGCGGGTGCAGGACCAGGCTCGCGGAGGACCGCCTGTCCCACTTCGAGAACAAGTAGTAAGCTATATTAATTAGCTAGCACGGCAAGATCGATCGATCATGCATGACGCATGTACTAATGCTTCTGAATTTCTGATGTACGGCGTATGTGACGTGCTAGGTAGTATATAGCTACTGGCACCGTCGATCAGTCTATATTAGCGGCCATGCTCGTATTATTGTACGTACACGGCACACGTGTATGCACGCATGGTGCACGCAATATTATGCATGTCTCTATCCATGGAGTAGCATGCAATGCATGGTTCTGTTAGCTTACAACTCTCTCCCGACTCCCGAGCGTGAATGCCCGCTGATCGATCATGCAACAGTCAGCAACAACACTAGCTGACTGATCCGAGTCACCGACGTACGGGCCGGGTGATCGGTGACCCAGTGAGTGCCCGCCGCGCGCCGAGAGCGATAGGCCTAGGTGGGGGACTCGATCCATCGGGGTACCGGTCCCCCCGGGCGCCCGCGCTTTCTGCCGGCTGCCGCCGCGCAACGTGGTGAGGCCGGCCTATGGCCCCCGTACGTGGTACTCCTTGCTTCGTTCTCGTCGGGCCACGATCGAGCGGCGAGCCGCGACAGTTGTACGTCGCGCACGCAGGTGTGTGCTTGACGGCCGGTCGATCTGATGATGAGTCAGGTTCACTGTTGAAGCAAGGAAACCTGCAGTGCTGGCTGGCTGGCCCCAGTCGGGTTGGGTTGGGCCGTAATCGATCTCCATCGCTGCTACAGGGCTTCGGAGCCACTGATCTCGATCTCTAGCTCTGTGGTGACTGGTGAGTGGTCACCGCGCGGAGTCCGCGGCGCTGTTATTTATTGTGTTATCAAAAAAAAAAAAAAGGTCTCTTTGGCAACGAGATAAGAACTTCGCTACGGTACACCGTTTTATACTTATTAAGATCAACGGCATTGTGCACTAGGTGAGCAAATTAAAACAGATTAGGTTCGGTGCAAGTTACAGTATAGCGCAGAGTATCTCTGAACTTTGGCTATATCACACATATTTTTTTTCCTTATTTGAAAACAAAAAATGTAATCCACAAGCTAGGCTACAAGGGTGCCAGCCCAATAATAAACTTTTGATTTGTTTTGTTTTTTCTTCCACGCGCAAATTTGTCTTCCTGTGGAGGCATTTTTCAGTCCAAACTCCAGTAACAATGGCAATCGATTAATTAGTGCCAACCACCGCTCTGTAAGACTGCAACAGAACAGGCGAGAGGATTTTCTTTTTGTAGGACCAAGTGCGAGAGCAATTAGCTATTCTCTAAAACATTCTTTCAAAACGAAACTCAATATCAATCTTTACACAATTTAGAAATTGCTAGTCACAGCTAAAAAATGGTTTGACTTAGAACAAACCAAATGAACTTGTAGTTGTAAAAGGATTATTGGAGGAGGTAAAAAAAAAAAAGTAGGACAGCAAGTGAAAGAACCAGGTTTACATTATTGTCTCTAATCTGCAGTGCTAGTAGTCAGTAGATGACTAGAGAAATCTCAATTCTCCAAGAGAACTTGGATCGCAAAGGGCTCAATCATTTCAAACGAAGGTACAAGATAGGAAACGCCCACAAACCCTTCCAGGTCTGGTCCTTCAGCACAAATGCCTGATGCAGCCTTTCTAAATCCCAACTGGATTTCATATCAAAGGCACAAAATCCTTACAGATTCTTCAACGTTCAGTGTTTATTTGGTAATTTAAAAACAAGACGGATCTGCCAGTGAACTCAAGGATCCACGGCCTGCATCCCCGCTTGATGGCAGGATTCTCTAATGGTTCAGTGCAGCAGCTCAAGTCAAGTAATATCAAGCTTTCAACTTCTTTGAGCGGCGCTGCAGGGATACCTTCCCTGATTTCAAGGCTATTCCCTTCTTTGGCGGAGAGTGTCTCGCCCTCCTAATAAAAAGAATAATACCAAAAATGGATCAGAATACAGCATATGAACACAAGATACATATACATTGCCTTTTGTTCAACAAAAGCAGATAATATAACCAATCAGAACAGTAAAACTTTGAGTAGAAGTCCATGCAAATCTGTATTTTTCTTTAATTCCATAAGTATATGACACAACTCAAGCCACATATGATGCTTCTCTTGCTGCGTGTGAAGAGAAGAAATCCAATTACATAAATGCACCAATATAAATGTAAAAGTGCCCTCTTGCTGAGTATCAAACATTATAACCAGTTATCTCCTAAGATGTCAATATCAGCACCTCAACATCAGACCGATGCTGATGCAAGAAACCAGAAATTCTACCCAGGTTGTCAGTGCAGTGAAATGGTGACCTACTCAGAAATTCTACCCAGCTGCATTGGATTTTGTCGAACTATTCAAAGCAAGAAACCAATGTTCATGCCCGGGCAACTACCATAATATGCCTACTACAAAAAACTCATGTTCTGTCATCACACAACTCAAATCAAAGAGCTACATGTCAAGTGATGCTCAAGCATGGCCCAACAAGGGGTCATCTTCTTGGCAGAGCTGCAACAGGTAGATTCCATTTAAACTAAGTTAATGGTTGTTTCAAGATAACACTTGAAAGGACAGGCTCAAGGATGTAAAACTCACGTGTTACTGCCCCTCATGCAAAACTCAAACTAACAAGATGCTCTCCAAAGGCAGTTGCTCACAAAAAATTCTTGGGCAACTCAACATATGGTATCATAACTCATAAGACCATTTCAAATCCAAACAAGTTTAAAAATGACATCTAGCGGAGCCTGCCGAGCGCATTTCTCCAAGCTTTCCATGTGTGGGGTTGGGCCTGCTCTAACCCTGACCACGAGCTTGTGATTGTTTCATGTGCGAAAACTCCGACCTAAATCTGCGGCGGCAAACAGGTCAAGGTTCTGATTCAACACTAATGTCGGAGGCGCTATTGTGCTATGTTGGCATTGATGGCTTCCAATCATCCCGTGTCTTTTATTTCGTTTGTTGCTCTATCATGCTACATTATTTGACGTAATTCCAATCACTAAATTTTTTTTCAGGTCATAGCTCTGCTGGGATGACTGCATTGATAGTGGCTAGCTCATGTAATCTCTACCCGGTTAGAGCATTCTTCATGAATATTTGTTCAGGGAGACTTTATCGTTTGTGGCTGACAAAAGAAGTGAACAAGCTTGGAACCTGATTAAATGCAAGTAAGTCGTGGTTTTCAGATTCACATCACCCTATTGTGCTTCTGATTAGTATCTATGTTGATTTTTGTTTTGTTGCTCAACTTCGTTATCTGCAAAAACTAGTACAGTTCAGTTGATACCTCGCAGTACACTGTTGTCTGCTTTCTATGTTATCATCTTTTTCATTAAATGCAGTACACTATTGTTTGCTGACAATTTCATTGTTTAGACCTAAAGGCAAGTTGATACCTTGCATATTTGTTAGGACCCGTATTTTCATAAGTTATCAACAGGCACATCATTTACATGTTCCGGAATGGAAGCAATCTCTTGTCTATGTACTATAAATATCTCAAACTCTCTGAACTATGGCGCTTTTAGTCATTGGAGAACATCCCATGCCACTGTACAAAATAACAAATCATGCAGCCTTTTAGGTTTCGTGATACCATGAAAATAACAAATCATGCAGTCTTTTAGGTTTCGTGATACCATGATAAAAAGTGATTATTTCTTTGTAGTTTTTAACAATGCTTCTCACTCAATTTTATTACTCTACATTGCAGGTTAGTGGCAGAAGGCAAACCATGTCAAGATCTTGCAAGGCTGAAGCATCTATTGACCTAGGAGTAAAAAGTGAAACACTAGCTGAAACAATAATGGATAGACAATAACAATATGTTTTGAGTTTACTACCATTGATGAATCAATTACAAACTTTACTTATGTCCTTCTATCTAAGCTTCAGATAATTAATATTTCTGTAACTTGTTAAGTTGCTAGGATGATATACTAATCCAGATCTCCATTTGTTTGATTTGCATTTCTGATCCTATTATTCACTCAAACATTTGGAACAGTCTGATACTGTATTTCTGAACAACATTTTACATGTGGATAATCATTGACTGGTTCTTCTTGTGCACATCACAAGGCAAGTGTAAACACTTTGCAGGACTACATAATATTTCCGTAACGTCCAAGCAGGGCCTAATAAGACTCTAGATTTCTAGGCACACAAAAAATAAATCAAGGCAATCACTGATGAGATTTCTAAGCACACATACATTTTATCAAGGCAATCACTGAAGAGAGTGGATAGGTGCTGGGATCCTCACCTTTGTTTCTCGGTAGACAGGCGCATCTCGGTCCACGGGAACTTGGCCCCCTCTTCCCCAGTTTCCTCCTTCAGCTTGCCCCCACCCCTCCTCTTCCTCCCCAGCCTCCCAGGGTTCCCGTACTCGATCTTCCCGCAGCCGGCCCTCGAGAAGCCTCCCTTCTCGTGCTCCATCCAGTGCTTCCCCTTCTCGTGCTCCATCCAGGGCTTCGCCTCGGCGCCCTCGACCGCCTTCCTCCTGGCGGCGGCGGCGCTGGCCTTCCGCTCCCGCTCCGCGAGGATGGCCCCGATGGGGAACAGATCGCGCGAGACCTCGAGCGGGGCGTTGAGCGTGACGTAGGCCTTCTTGTAGTCGGGCTTGGCGGCGAGGAAGGGACCCCGGCGGAGCTTCTTGCCCTCCATGTTGAGCGTGCGGACCTCGGCGACGGAAAAGCCGTACATGGACTCGAGGCAGCGCCGGATGTCCACCTTGGACGCGGACGGGACGGTCCGCACGGCGAACTCCTGCACGGAGTAGAGCGGCGCCGGGGGCAGCATGAGCTTGAGCGGGAGGTTGGCGAAGTGGATCACGCGGCGCCCGAGGCGGCTCCCCATGGCAGCCGCAGTGCCTCTACGCGCCGCGGCGGTGGAGGGTTTAGACGCGGCGGCGGTGATGGATCCGGTGTTCCCGACTGCCTGCTTCGAAAGCGTGTGTTTTCGTTGCTTGTGGGCCTAAAGAGTGGAAGAGACTGCGGGCTGGTACCACTGCTTCGACTGTTTCCGTTGGGCTTGGGCTTGAGCGTGTGTAGCCTGGTGGGCCGAATAGATCCGACTCGAGGCTGGACGAGCCCGCGTAGGAAAGGAGCACGGACGGCCTCTTGCCGCACAATTGCATCGAGTCGAGTCCGAATAAGGCGTAGCGCAGCACACGGACACGTCACCTCAAAAAAAAACCTCTCTATATATATGCACCGCACGTGTAGTTTGTTTTCCAAAGATCTTTTTTTGTTTGCGAGGTAGAACCACGTAGTCGTAGCGGATCTGTTGGCTGTGGTCGATCCAAGCCGCGAGGCCAAAGGAGAACCATGGCGAAGCCCGCCGCCGGCGACGACGCGAGGGGCCACGGCAAGGGTACTGGTATTAGCAGCGACGCCACCATTCGTCTCCACCGGAAGATGACGCCTGAGGAGAGCACCGCAGGGCGGAGGTTCATTACAGCGGCGATCGAGGAGGTGAAGCGGTACATCGCCATGACGGAGGAGGATGTCGAGGAGGAGTACCGCCTGGCCGGGAAGCTGCACAAGTACGACCCGGACACGGAATGGATGAAGCGCTACGCTAGGGTTGCGAGGAGCTACCCACCGCCCAGCTTCATGGCCGCTGATCTCGACGAGTACATGATGTACCTGGAGGAAGACGAACAGGACTACGCTATTGGGCTGGCTGGTTGCGTTGGTATGTTGGAGGAAGATGGTATATAGCGAGATTGAATTCGCATGCACAATCAAAATCAGATGAAATAATTCGCATCCAACGATGGTTGTTGAGAATTTTAGTTGGCATAGCAGTGTGGTAGGAGTTATATATTATATCAATATCATAGCTTAAAAATAACGTGACCAACTTTTTTAAAACAATTTCAAGCCTTGTTGAGTTCCCTCTCAATTCCAGCATTTGGTACTATGTAAAAAAAGATTCTCCGTCACATCAAAATACTGACATATACATAGAGTACTAAATATAGATGAAATTAAAATCTAATTATACAGTTTGGTTGTACTTTGCGAGACGAACATTTTAAGCCTAATTAGTCAAAATTTGGACAATTTTTACTAAATACAAACGAAATGCTACAGAAATTCTGGCCCCAATTCAAAGAACTAAACAAGGCCTCAGGTTTTGCCAACTGTTGTCAGATTTTGGTTTCATAAGTCATTTCTGCATTGAAGTGTTTAGTAGGGTACCCTAGAAAACACAGGTGGCGTGCCAGCGCGTGCGCCCTGCTGGCGGTCATCCCCGGCCTGGAGCGGCGCGGCTAGCACCGCCGGTGGCAGCCGCCGCCGCTTCCTCCTGCGTTGCATCCTCTGGGCGGGGCACGGGCGGTCAACAAAACCCTAGCTGTGTTGGCCTCCCTGGCAGCGGCAGCGCTAAAGCTCGGCGGTTTGCTGCCGAGCAGCACACAATGGCGACTGCGTTGGCGAAGCTTGTCGGTTTGCTGCCGAGGAGCACCCACCAGGTACCCCGTCCCTTCTCTTCACTGGTGTGTGATGAGGTTTGAAACTGTACCAAGTCATTGGAGCTTTGACGTTTCAGGTTTCAGATTGGAGTTTGGGAATATCCATGATTTCAGTACTTCACTTATGCTATCTCATATCCAGCTTAATCAGTACTGTGCCCATATGATTTTGGTGAGCTCCGACAAAATGCTTTCTTATGTTAAACATATGAATCCAGTCCTAATTTATTTCTAGCACGTTTAGCCTACGCTCACACAACAATTTGGTGAGCTTTGGCACTAACTGTATAAAAGTTCTGCATATGACTTCTAAGACTACGGCCACTAGGCCAAATAAAGGTACATACTATGTCTTCTGATGCAACCGGGATTATATATACACAAATAGAATATAATGTTCAACACAATTTGTCTACCTCAAATCAACATTATGTCCCTATTATTGCTCCTTTCGGTCTGAATAAAACGAGTCAAGTGCTATGTCAGGCTGAACATGTTCCTTGCCACCAGCAAGGATCAAGGGAAGGGAAGGTGAGATTTGGAACTGTCTTCAATTCTAAGTTGTGATGCCGCTTCATTTAAGGCACCTTGACAAAGTTCCAATTTGAGATATCCTATTTACATAAGGTTGGCTTTCATGCTTATGCATAGTTACTAAAACTTTGATACATCTGCTGTACCTAATTGGCTGCTATGCATATCAATGGGATGGCACAGTTTAGAATAGTGAGTTTGCACATCAACAGGAGACCAAAATTGTTTCTTCTGTAATTTTTATATCTTTGTTTTCTGGAGCTATTTTCATAACCACAGTATTTTCCCAATTCAATAATGATTTACTGTCTCCTTTCTACCTGACCATCGTTGTGTGTTTGTGGACCAGGAACTTCAAACAGAGTCTGGGATTCCTTGCAAAAAATACATGGGTATTAATCTTGGTTAAATAAATTTAGGCACAGAATTTCAATACTAAATGAACCATTACTTCGTAAAGGGGGGCGTACCCAGTGCCATAGGCTCCCGCACTGCGGGGTCTGGGGAAGAAAAAATAGCCAACAGCCATCCGTGCACAAATGTGCAGAGGCTGAGGCTTGACCCTGAACCTCTTGGTCACAGACGGTAAAGCTCTACCGCTTGCACCAGGGCCGCCCTTCTGAACCATTACTTCGTACTTTACAGAAATTTTACCATGCTTCTTTTATTTGTTGTTCTATCCTATGCATTACTTCGTCAATATCCAACAGTGCGAAAGCCAAATGGAAAAAATGTTAGTTCAAACTTCCCATTTTACAAATATACTTACACACTAGGTTTAGATGTGTCTTTCTTCAGTAGCTCTACCTGGCTTTGAATATTTTGGATGAGTCTTGCATCTTAGCGGCTATTTTGCTGACACTTTCATTTACTTAACCTTCTTTGCTTTTTGGTTCTAATTAATTATGCTGGCTTAGTTGAATCTTTTAATGTTCGTTGTCATTAATCATGATGCGGATAGTCACCGGCTTCTGGAAAGCATGCACAGAAGGTCAAGTGACATTATTTCCTTCATATAGCAGTACTTTTGCCATATCCAGCCAAAAAAAATAGAGCATGCTCCGTACAAAATAGAACTAAAGCAACCAACAGAGTATTTAGGAAACCAAATCTCCGCACCAAATTACTATAACTGCGGTTCTACAGAACTCAAGATAAAGAATGCATTAGTTCGGCGGTCTAATCCATAACTGTAGTTCCTTGTGTCATTCACTGAGGTTTACTAGCTGTGTGCAAACTCACATGATACAACAAAGGCCGTGTAACAAAGTTCGTGCCCTAGCTTCAGGTTGCCAATGCTTGTGCACCATACTGAATTGCTGACCACCGTTATTTGAAATAGGCTCCATTGCCCACACAACTTTCTGAGGCATTCTTATTCAGCATCTCCATTTAACACTCAGAAATATAGATTGTTCTTATTGAGTTATGCTCCTATAAAACTATTACTTCCTTTTATTGTTATTATGTTTGCACTCTACACTGAATTTTTCAGCAACCTTATTCAGTATATACGCTTTATTTGCCCAAACAAAGGTGCATGTATGAGCTCAAGACGAACTGGATGCATGTTGCCTCTATTGTCTTTTGATGCGAAATAAATCTTCTTTTCCATGTGTCCTACACGATCACTTTGCATTGGTGGTTGCAGGGTACTATGGTGACTGGCGTTATGTTTGGGTGACTCTCATTGGCAGTAACTATAGTTTGGTGGCTTCCATTGGCGACAATGCTGCGTCACCGTGTATTTTCCCCAATATATATTTTTCCTATGTTGAAGGGTTATTATAGTTTGTCTGATACTGTCCATATTTGTTTGTCCACCTCTGTGAAACTGGAATTGATCTATTGGATCGATTTGAATGAGATTGGCTTTAGCCAACAGTCCGACCATACTATGTCAGTGTCACATTTTCTCAGATTGGATCCTGCACGGGGGCACGAAGTAAACTATTTCCATCCCTCGTAAAGGTTTGGTTTTTGACCTTTTGTGTTACTCATTTTTCCTCCCTAATGACTGTGTAATCAGTTCCTAGATTTACTTCATAAAAAATAGTGCTACTGTTATTCATCATAGATAGCAGAGTTTAATGATTTCAAAAGCAGTCTGAATGTCTTCATTATAAGCACATGGCGATGCTGGGGTTGTTATCAACCTTTACTTCTGTTGGCACATGTATCCTAAATGACACTGATTGGGTAACTTTATACGATAAAAAACCCTCTTTTCTAGTATAGGTGTTCGTACTGGCTACTTTGCTCGGCTGCTCATTGACTCATTAAAACATGTGAAGCTATGCATTTTTGTTTTCATACATATCAACAGCGTCACCATTATGTGTTGTAATAATAATGACTGTAGCAAAGAACAAGACAATCTTTGCTTGCTATGTATTTATGCACTTATATTGTATCTCTATAACTGTTATTGTGTCCATCTAGGCACCAATGTATCCACACTGTAGCGCTGTTAAATTTTCTAATTTTGCTCACCGCACCTGCATACGGGCGCGCCAAGGCGCACGCAAACAATACTAGTAGTTGGAACAAAGGGCCACTTTTCATGCTAAGGAGATCGGCACGTCTAGTCAAACATCCTTCAAAAGGTGGCCAAGGCGGGAATAGTCATTTCTAAAGTAATTAATATTCCTGGTCGTGGCCGTATTAGATGCGAAAACAAACTATAAGCTCAGCTATGACCTCACCCCTTCATCATACCTTAGTTCACCAACAAGCTTATCCACAAAAACACATATTTGCATGACCATCTAAGTATTCGATGTTGGATACGGGAAGGACAAGTTTTACAACGTGAAATCATCGCCCATTTAATAATTATAAGGAAAAAATACACGTTTGCACGGCCTAATACAATAATAGCATGGATTCACATTCACATTCATGACCGGCCAAATGTTATAGCTAAACAATTATTGCATCGTATGCTACCACCAAATTAATACAACCATTGGACTAACATATCATAGGTCTAGGCAAAAAAAGATGATCATTGGTCAGCAAGGAAGCACGAGTTGACGACCTTGTCGAGCGTGGCTAAGGCGGTGGCGTGGCTCATGTGGCGGGTGATGTAGGGGGCTGCGGCGGTGAACTCGGTCTGTGCACTGCCCTAAACCGTGACTTTGTATATTCTTCGCCGACTACTAAATCTCTGTCACTCGGCAAAGAAAGTCTTTGCTGAGTGCTAAACTTCGCACTCGGCAAAGAGGTCTTTGTCTAGTGTCAAGCACCTGGCACTCGCAAAGACCTCTTTGCCGAGTGCCAAATTTTTAAAAATACATTTTGAGGCATTAAATTAACTTAAATAAAAAAGTTTTCTACTACAAACTTTTATAACTTTTTAAAATCTACAAAGTTTATATTGATCTTTTTTTATTTAACAAATTAATACTAAAGTTGTTCATAAATTCTACATCCCTTCGTAAAATTTCATGAAAACTATTAGAGATGATTATATGGGAATTATGAATTATGTAAGGACAACCACGTTGGATAAATAAATGATCAAACAACCAAAATCTTGAGAAGTTATGAAATACTGCAGTTGAAATTTTTTTCATTTGAGTTCACCTTTGCCATGTTAAACTACGTTTGAATTTTAAAAATTTAAAATATAAATTTTTAAATAACCTCGGATGGAAAAACACCCAAAGGTTCGTAGATCTCGAAAAGTTATGAAAGGTTGTAGTCGATACTTTTTTAATTTGAGTTCATTTTGCCATGCTAAACCTACGTTTGAATTTCTCAAATTTAAAATTCAAATTAGTAAACGATTTCGGATGAAAAACCGTGGGTCAAGGCTAGTCGGGATTGGCAATTGGGTCCCTTCCCCAATTAAAAAAATTCTATTATTTTTAGGGTTTTTTTAAATTTTTATCTTTGTCGAGTGCGGCACTCGGCAAAGCCTTTGCCGAGTGTAACAGGCCGGCGACACTCGGCAAAGAAGCAGAATCCGGTAGTGGTGGCATACGGATCGAGCATACCACGACTCTATGCTTTTAGGTATCATCAACATTTTGGGCTATGACGGCGAACTCACTCTGTGGCATGCGGATCAAGGACACCACGGCTCTAGGCTTTTAGGTATCGTAAACATGACAAGTAATCACAATAATATATACACATTTTAGTATTAGAGATAAGATTAAGTTATGTGTTGAAGACGCTCTACTACTTTCAAGTTTTCGATTAAAAGCATAAAAATCCATGGCACACCATCTTTTCATAGCACGCCATCTTTACATGCAATGGTCGCGATTCCTATTGCACGCTACCACCAACACACGACCTCATCCGCCACCACTACCAATTGCATTCGATGCAGATGAGGCTTTGTTCAGAGCGACTAGCCGCTTCGCTGTGTGTGGTGATGTAATAAATACCGCAAGATCGATTTGTTGTCGAGCGATCGATTTTATACAATCGGAAGCACATATGCAAAGATAATAAGTGAAAGAAGACTTTTATACCGCACGGATAAAAAGCACATTCATAGTCCGCGAAAGAGGAGTTGCTTGAGACCTTGTTTTTTTAACCTTGTGTCAAAATAGGTTACTTTTTTCAACTTTTTTATATGAATTTCACAAATATAAATACAGATGTTTAATGCGTACGCACACTCACTTTTATAAATACTCTTATATAAATTTCCTCACGTCAGTACCTCTGAAAGACTATGCCAATAATTCTTTAGTTTGACTAGATACAAACACACTGCTATCTATAGAAAAAACCTAAGTACTGTACACAGAGATGCCATCGCAGAGAAGCAGCGAAGCAGCGGTATAAATCGAATCTGAGGAACAGGCTTCCAACGCGAGCTGCCT